>VZTY01031809.1:95141-143645 GCA_013400935.1 Turnix velox | reverse complement strand
CCTTGAAAGTAATGAAGTTCCTCCTCACGTTCAGATGGAACTCGATATGTTCAAGTTTGTCCTGTTAACTCTTGCTCTGTCACCAGGCACCACTGAACAAAGACTGGCTCCATTGTCCCCAGTCTTCTTTTTGTCCAGACCAAAAAGATACAAGTCCCTCAGCCTTATGAGAGAGATGTTCTTTGTATTCCTAGGTTAGGAAGGGGTTCAATAACTTTTAGGAACACAGCCAAAATGTAAAGATCAGTCTTTTTTTTTTTTAAATTTTTATTTTTATTTAAAGCAGTGAGCTAGGCATTCAGTATTTGGCCTGATTTTCAAATACTGGGAAAACTCAGACATTTGTGTTCACTTTGAAAACTACTGGGTGTTCAGCATTATAAAAACATGTTTAAGTTAAATTCATTTTTGTGAAAATAGGAATATAAATTTAGACTCCCCTGCTTTCACCGAGGATTTTTAAGTCCTTGTCAACTACAACAAGGCTCACATTTTAAAAAAAGTTATTCAGGGTACTGAACAGTAATAATGGAGAAGTGATGATTTTAAAAAAGATTTGATCTTTTACCAACTATTGTACAATAATCTTTTAAGAAACTTAATCCCATGGTATCTACCAGGCCAGATAATGCTGGGTGTCAAATCACCCACTCACAATAGTAGGAAAGGACACATTTACAAATTTTGCCAACACAGATATTTCTGAGGTGCAGCTTGGTAATGATTCCAGATTTACTGCCTGTTTCCCTAGAACATCCTGTGACCTTCTCATTTCTCTTCACAGAATTCCACTGGACTGGAAAAACAGAAAATGGTTTGAAGGACTTGCCAAAAATCTAGTTAAATGAAACAGGTCCAGCTGAGGGAGTCAGGTGTTAGTACTTTTGTAGACTGAGAAGAGCTGGCATAATCCCCTCCAAGGCAGAAAAATCCAAGTGTATTAAATAATCTATTAGTGAAATTCTACCATTTTTTCATGCCCCCGACTTGTTGATTTAGATTATTAATTCATGGATAGTAAAGAACTATGGTCATTCCATGTCAGCAACTTCGGTGACAGAATTGTTCATGGAAGTTGCTGTGGTCAAAAGTTGTCATGTTATCAGTCTCTAGTCAGAAAAACAGCACATGTTTCTACTGAATATAAAATACATTTTTGCTTTCAGGACTACTGTCTTTAGCAATGTTGTGTGAGTATGTTGTCTTGATGCTTTGGGTTTTTACTGCACAGAATATGTAACCATTTTGATTCACAAGGGAGTATAATTCATGAGTTGGGAAAAAAAGAGTTGCAAATAAACATGGTAATCACGATGCCAGAAGGAGCACGTGTAAGCAAGCTGCTCAAGACGGAATTCCTTATGCTGTTTTATTCAGCAAATATTTATGAACCTGGACACAAACATATCATGTTGACAAGGGACTTCACTTCCTACTCAGTTTGGCTTGTTTATTTTTAGTCTGGGAACCTAGAGAGCCAGGCTTTCTCAGTAGTATTAACTGCCACTGCTCCATTTTTCTAATGTCAGGGCTTCTGTAAAGAAAGACTGGCATAAAATGCAAAAAGCTTGCCAAGCATTGATTTACCAATGAAAGTCTTGAACCAGTGAAACCAATTGAACCAATGAAAGTCTTAATAAAGCAGACAATGTTATGTTTATATACATAAAAATAAAATTACACATAAAAATATTAATGTGACTTCTTTCCAAACAACAGCTTGCTTGTCCTAGGCAACAGTACCAGTGCTTTTATTTCACAGCTGAGAGCCAGATAGTTTTTTAGGCTGAACATCAGCAAAGTGCCACTGAGGGCATGGATTTCTGTTGAAAGTTCAACTGCACCTGTGACCTTTCTTGCTATTTACCTTTTTCAAATGGATTTAAGTAATTCCATCTAGAGAACACCATAAATTTTGGTAAGTCTTTTGATCTAATAACCTTAATTATTCACTGAAGTACATCCATATGGAAAAATGTACATAATAATGAAAAAAACAAAAGTAACAAACTTCTTGTGGGAATGGTAATGTACTATAAATTAATTTGATAAACTCTTGTTACTTTGTCTACACAGTGACAGTATCAGTTTGACATGGGTTTGGACTAGATAAACTCTTGAGGACTTTTCCAATCCCTGACATTCTGTGATTCTGTGTGATTCTGTGTTTTGCTATTAGTATATAGCCAGATAAAGTGCTTTAATTCATTGCATGAAAGATGCATGAACACAATTCTTTGTCTTTGCTGTCTTTTGTCTTTTGCTGATGTCTTTGCTCCTGTATTAGCACAGAAATTACAGAAAAAGACTTAGTGAAGCTCCACTTAAGTTTTACAGTGTACACTGGTGTTTATATGTATTGTCAGGCATAGATTTACAGAATCATGTCACAAATATATTCTAAATTTAGTTTAGTCCTTAAATAAAGCCATTACCAAATTTCTTATTGCTGTAATCCCACTGAATATTGTGTTTTGTCACGGGAGGATGAACTGAGGCAGGAGAAAAGGCCTAGAGTGAGACTTTCCTTACCTCCTTGTTATGAACACAGTAATCCAAGAGAGCATCACAGAAATGCTGTCCTATTGACTCCAAGTCTTTCATATCAAAATGCGTGCTTTTTCTGCAGCCTGCAACAACAACAGGAGCAGTGTCAGTCATCCTGCTGACTGCTAGCTATCTGTGATATTTCAGGATTCTGGCTGACTGCAAACTCACTTATCTTTCGGTGATAGATAGAAGAAAAGTCTATGACTACCTGAGATTTATATAGATGATACTACAGATATTTATTCTGTCTATATGAACAAAACTATCCGCTCAGAGAGTATTAACTATCATGCATAGTTAACTGATTCTCTATTAAAAAAATCTCCTAAACATGAAACTGAAACATGAACTTAGTTATGGCTTTTGTCATTCACTAAAATTCCTGTTTCGTGATACATATTCAATAATGTTAGGCTGAATGATTGCTAGTTTCAGTGTTTTTTCCCACTCTTATCTTAAATCCTCAAACACTGACAAGGAGATAGTAGTTTAAGCTGCCATTCTCCACAAAAAACAAGAGTAAAGGTCATGTTTGATGTTTCCCACTGAATAGCTACACGGGATTGTCTCACCTAACTTAGAGCCACAGACAGAGGCTTCCAAAGTATAGCTGTTGTTGATGCCCATCTTCCACATTACTACTCGACCTGTACCTTGTTTGCTTTTTCGTACTTTGAAACGGCAGTCCCTGAATGAGAACTTGAAAGACGAGTACAGCATTAGCCTTTGAAGCAAATGGGAAGATGCAATAGTTTCATTTGAGCCCTGCAAGTTTTTTACAATCTTATCTACCAGGTAAACAATTGCAAGTTCTCACTTTACTTGAATATTGCACAACATGGCTCAGAGCATACTGTTACTACTGGTATAATGTAGGTGAAATAACAGCTCTTGTATGAAAAGTTTATTTTACTTTACAGATTTCTGAGACATCTGCAAATAATACATTATGTGGCTGTACTTATTATTGCTAAATGATCCTACGTAGACAGTTGACCAGCTGAGTTACCATAAATCCTCTTAGATAGCAACACATGTATTTACAAAAAAGTTGGAACAGTTCTTCTCTCTCACAAGCTAAGAGACCAACAATTTAATGTAACTGATCTGGAGCTCATGACCACCTTATGATTGAAATGTGATGAAAACAGTATTAGTACAAGTATGCAGTGACATCTAGTAGATTAGTTTGTGCGTGTTTTTTTTTATCCCTAGGCCTTTGCAACCTTTTGTGGTTGAAAAGCAGCTTACTGCAGTCAGATTTTGTTGGCAAATGACATATTTTAAAAGCCATCATTTTTTGCTTAACTTTTTTTTCCTTTAATTGATGTATCTTACATCTTTGGCACAATTTTCAAACCAAAATTTTCTGAAGGATTCAATCTGAAGAAACATTTTTCTTTTCAGTTTCTTAAGTATTTGTTTGTTTTAAATTCTACAATGTATTTAAAGTTGCATTTAATAAATGAGTACAAAATAGCTTTTGATACTGTTAAAACAACATTACATTGATTTTTTTTGTGTTCTTTAAAAAAAAATCGTGTACTTTAAAAATTATTTCTTTTGTCCCAGTTCAGCATGATACATTTTGGAGTGGTAGAATTCCAAAGGAGTTCATATTCCTACCATTTCTAGATTAGTTTACTAGGTGACATAAGGTCTTTTAGTAAATGTGACACCTTAAAAAAAACAAGAGATTCAAGATTGTGCTTGAATTTTTAGGCCAGTAAGTTTAGACCTGTAGCTAGACATTTGCTTACCTTATCTGGGCAGTTTTTGCTCAGCAAGAGTGGGAAGACACGAGGATGCATGTATGGTGCTTTTGTTTGCTGCTTTCTCTCACAACCATACATGAAGACATTTTGTTTCTTGTTGTGACCATGGATATCACAATACAGAAAAACATCACGTTCCTCCATCACTCTGTAATATAGGACAACATAAAATAGTTTATTAAAAGTGTGGAGTTCTCCACTTCAGAAATAAGTCTGAGCTAATATGTTACACTGAAGCTCACATAAAATCTACTGTGCATGAATTCAACATGAGTTCAACACAATTTTCACGTTCTTAAGCCTTAAGTGTGTTAAGAGTCAAACTGCTCAGCTCTCTACAGAACAAACACTTGTCACTGTAAATACATAAGAGTGTATATGTATCATCAGCCTTTACTTACGGTTTGTACGAACTCTCAAACTTACTCAAAAATTGCAGTAAATATGATGTCCTTTATCAAACTGGAGACATCAGTTTTTATGGTGTGCCATGATTCTGCTAATACTGCTGAACTAACTTTTTAAAGAAAACTTGCAAGTAGCCACACTACTTGTGGAATCAGAGGCCGTACCAGTGAAGACTGAGGCGAAGAAGTTGTTGAGTACCTCAGCCTTCTCCAAACCCCCTGTGACTAGCTCTCCAGTTTCTTTATGGAAAGGGCCCACATTTTCCCTAGTCTTCCTGTTATCATTGACATATTTGTAAAAGTTTTTCTTGTTCTTTTACTTTGAAGACATAAGTTATTACCAGGAACGGAGAAAGGATAATAAAGTGAAATCTGCACAATACTATCAAAGGAAATGCAACAAAAAAAATCTGAAAGCCTTCGGTATAAAGCCAAGATACAAACAATAGGAAAACACAGGAAACAGAGAAGCCACACTAAGAAGTGACAGTGGAAAGGAAAAACATCTCTTCCAAAGGTAAAGAAAATGAGCTTACCTTTTGATCATGTTTCGAGTATACCAGATGGAAGGATAACATTTCTTCCCATTAGATCTGTATTTGCGGTTCAAGTCCTGACCTGTTAAAGAGCAGCGGTGATTTCCCACAATCACACCATCTGGATTCAGCATGGGTACCACTTTGAAGACAAAATTGTCCCGCAGCAGTTGAGCCGTGCCTGAATCACCAAGAATGTAATCCAGAAAGCCCTTCATTATCCAGGAACTGTTAGTTTCTCCAGGATGCACCCTGGCAGTTAGTATCACAGCCTTCTTCTTAATGTCTTCACCACTCCTGGGGGGGTTGGTGATAGTTAAAAGATAAACTATATTTCCTGCCAGTGAATGGCACAAAATGTGAATCTTGCAGAATGTGGATTTTATTGGATCTTTACAGATGGCCACCAGGTACTCCTGAAGACTGGAGTAGGTGTAAGGATAGCAGTGGGCAAAGTAGCAGGTGTCCAGGTCATGAGGGAACTGGAACGTCCACGTGAGTGAGAAATACTGGCGTCCACCTTGGCCCACGTTGTTCTTGTAATACTTTAGTTCATTTCCAGTCCTTCTCCAGCCAACCTTGTGTTGCTTAGCATCAGCTTCTGAATAGAACAGTGGCTGCAAGCCATGTTTATACAGGCTGTTACGATTGGTAAAGTTGACAATAGTGAAGCGATAGGGCATCCCTGCTTGCATGTTGCTTACTTGGAAGTAGTACCACTGCGTGTATCTGCTTGTGTAGAGGTCGGTGCGCAGGGTGAGCTGATACTCAAATTCATTGCTGGTATGGAGAAAGAAGACAAAAGACAAACAGCAGTGATGCTGGTTAGCACTGTGGCATGATGCACTGTCAAATAACATGGATTGCCATAAAAGACCACCCTATAGTGAATCAGGTGCAAATCTGATTTAGACTGTCATAAACCAAAGTCTATGCAGTTGCCATGCAAAGATACTTAAACATACCAAGTGTGTCAATAATGCAATTCATGTCTTCATTAGGACTTTCTTTTTTAAAAACTAGGACTTCTAAAAATGTTCTCCATACTATGCTTTAAAAGGAGGTGCTTCAGGTGTTGAGTTTGTGTGTGTGATTATCACCTATAGAAAATATTCAATGCTGTAGAATGGCTATCAGATCCTTTCAGGTGAAGGTTACCTGAAATAATTTCTGAAGCTTGTCCAACTGATGTAAAGAAAATCTTAAAAAACAGAGCATGACATCCTGCTCAGAAACTAGTAGCAGGTTGCAAATAACAACTCTGATATTAACTACATCTTAATTAAAGAAATTAGAAACTTACACTTTGACCACCTTCTGCAAATTTCCACTCTCAAACCGTGCTTCAAAGATCAGTGTATTGTCCTCTTTCTGGTGGAGGATCTGCTTCAAGGGGGAGAGACCTCTCACTTGGGAATACGTAAAGCAGGAGGTTTTGTCAGCTAAGGGAAGAAGCAGAACAGATGTCTTTCAGTCTGAGTCATCTTAGGGAATACCTGCATCTTCCTGAAAATTCCGTCTAGAAATAGACAACTGCATAGGGCCAAACTTCACAGCATATCTCAGATAAGCATAGAAGAAATTATACAAAGGTTCTGGTGCCTGTTCCCACTTAGCTTTATGGATTTCAGACAGCTGAAGATCTGATTCTTCTCAGAGGTTCCTGTGTCTCTTCCTGAGCAAAGGGCAGCTCACACACTCTGTACTTTGGTTAAGGAACTGAGTTAGGTGGAAAGGCACTCGGACTCAGCTCCCCCAGGTCTTTTTACCAGAGAAATGGACAACTTGTCTGCACAGAAATCACATGTAATCTTGCCATCATTTTGTATTAAAATCTCCTTGTTAAATTATTCTAGTGAAGTAAAAAAGCCCACACCCAACAACAATTACTTTTGTATTGCCAGGGATGTTTTCTTCCTGTTATCATTGACATGTTCGAGCCCATTCCTCCTTTCTCTCTACTTTTTCCTTAGAGGAGAGGCTCAGAGAGGCCTAACCGAAGTGACTCTGCTGTCTCCTACTGGATGCGATGGCTCATTACATGCCGAAGTATGGCACTCAGATCACAAATCTTCATCAATTGCAGATGCCAGTCCTACCCTACAAAGCTTCTCTGCAAGAGGGACCTCTGGGGTTTCAAAAATTATATTTATTTTAATCTAACTTAGATGTCAAAGCTATCAAAGGGGAGGTTTATGTCCCAGGAACAGAAGGAAGATGAGCTCCATGAGACCCCAGAGTTTTCCTCTATCCTTCCTCACAGCAGTTTTTTTGACCACCAAATATAACAACCTACTATTTTGCAAGGTAATACACCCACACTGCAGAAACAGATAATTTATAAATTAACATGATGTCAAAATTCAGTGTTGTTCTGCATATTGCAAGCCTTTACCAACTGTATTGACCTAATAAGGATGCCGGATCCCTTTCAGTTCTGTGGTTCTGAAAATTCTGTGGTCACATCCAGTTATTCTAGGAGTGTACAATTGTTATAGTCTTTCTTATCAGTGTAGAAGTAGCCCAATACCAAAGTACCAATGCAAGTAACCTGTAATCAAGTACTGATCCAATCTTCTCCCAACAGAGACATTCGTGTACTGGGATTCTGCTGTCACTTTTTATCACTTTATCTTTTGGCTGTTAAATTATCTTCACTCGTATTTTCACAATAGAAAATCATACTGATTTAATCAAGCTTTGAATTAGGGAATAAAGGGGATCAAAGTGGATGTTTCATCTACCAATAGCTGACAACAAGATTCCTCAGGGTCTTCCCACCTTCTTCTGCCAAATAAATCACAGTGCCGTTGTATGGAGTTTGGTATGGCGGAATCATCTCCAAACCTGTTGGAGTGTACAGTGGCTCAGGGGTAGCTGGTATCCAATCTGAAAAAGAAGAAATACACAGAAGGAGCAAGATTGTATTAGTGTCTTTATAATATGAAGTATGCATTGAGAAGCAGTTGATCCTATTTACACCAGCTGCATAGAAAGAAATCAGGAAGCTCCTCAGTTTTTGAATCTGTGAAAAAAGCTTCACTGTACAAATACTTACCAACCTATGCATGAACTAACTTCTGCTGTTCAAGCTTACCTTTGTTCCCTATACAACTTGCTTACCACTAGTGAGGATGACAATGGTGAACATTAGACAGTAATGATACCATTAGCAAAACAGATGCTCCAACTGCAGTGAAGTCGTTGGTTGCTGACCACACAGATATGCATGGCTACAGTGCAGTCTCCCCGTAATTTGCATGACCTGGCACATTTGCCTGGCACATCAAAGACCTGCTGAACACCAACCAATTCGTTCTGACAGTCAGCCTTTCCTTTCTGAAATACCCACAGTAATCCTATCCCATTTCATTCAAGATTCTGGGATCTATTTTTGAAGGTAACAGAGTAAGGGCATAGATTTATCGGTCTCACCTCTGAGCATTTCTGATTTCTACTGATTGCTCAAAAATTGCAATTGGTTGTATCTATAAAGCACAAAGATTGTTCTTCAGTATCTTATAATAGGTTTGCAGTGTGCCTTTTGTATGGACTACATAAAAATAGCTGTTAGTTGACATTTATATTTAACCATACTGAAATGCAGTACTGGCATTGCTACTAACAGGAAATGAAATTTGTACTAAATTTGCAAGATCTGAAGACTGAAGCTTGCTAGATTTGCTCTGTACAAACTTTATCTGCATGCAGCTTTGTTTCACCTAATTTAGCTGTGACAGCAATTTCTCCAATGGAACAGGTATGTATGGCTAACTTATTTTATTTTTCATAATATTTTTGTGAAATAATATCTACCAGAAGTAAAGAACATTGTACATGGTGAATTCAGATGTAGCATGGAGCTGTAGATAGTTGAAGAAAGAGAAAAGTGCAACCGCAGCAGCAAAGTGAACTAGCAAACATGCAAAAATTTCCCCAGAATTTTCTGGATTCTAGAGTGGGAAGGAAGAAATAATCAATAAAACCACCATATTTCTCCCAGCAAAGGACTCTAGAGGCAGATAATGTGCAACCAACAGCCCCTCCCCTCCACCAGATCAAAGCATTTACAATGAAATCACTGTCCTCAGGAACTAGAGGAGTGTCAAAAAACAAGAAAAGGGTGTAAATTTAGCATATGTGTAAGAAATGTAACTGCACTATTATTTTCTCTTTTTCTGTAACAATTACATCTGGAATAATAATGATTTGTCTCTTAATATTTCACTTCTACTAAAAAAAAAAGATGGTTTTATTTATATATAAAGTGTGCTTCCTCTTAGTCCATACATAAGATTTTAAGTATAACACAATAACTTACCAATGTGCTCAATTCTCCCCCTAACAACTTCACACTGGTGTGGCCACCACACCAGGGAAAACTGACTGGCAAGTGATGAGTTATCCAGATTTGGAGTCTTCTGAGGATGGAGTACCACCGCCTCCAAGTCAGTTGATAATAGAATCTGTTCTGCCTTTGGAAAAAGATGAGGACAAATGGAATCTATAAGAAAGTGAAAGAACCCTCACATCAGTCTCTGTTGCTCTTCTGATTGGAAATACACTGCAGAGATTATCTACATGCTATCAACACACCTAAACATGGCACAATAAAATTACATCCCACTGAAAGGTAAATTTAACATTCGACTATAAATCACACCGAATTTAAAAGCAGCATTGAATAAATAATTAATTCATTAAACCACAAAGCACATCAAGTATTCAAATGCTGCAGGGAATAGCTTGTTCCAGTTCTTATAGGAAACGGGGACACCTTTTATTATTATACTTTTATTACTGTGTTATGGTAGGGCTTGTAATCTTAATGTCTGAGTCAAAATCTGTGCTGTGCAATGTTATACAAATAACAAAGCTTTTTCCTATGAAACTTATCATGCAGAGTGTATGCAATAATGAGATAGGACTGGATAACATGACAGGAGAGGTAATGATCTGATGCTATCACAAATTTTCTAAAGGAGCAGAGATGTCTGGAGGATATCAGGGGAGTTGTTTGTATGTCAGTAAGGAATTCTTCAAAGTTATGAGAAGTTACTTGAGTGAAAACATGATTGGCAAAGGATTTGAAAAAAAATCTCATAATTGGATGATTGAGACTGATGGTAGAGTGCACTGACCACACCAGCACCCTGAGAAAACTACTTGTCTTTGTCACAGATATGAAAAGATTCACTTTCAAAGCACTCCCTGTCCTTCCTACTATTTCCTAGGGTGGACCAAAAGATAGGAGAAATTTAAAGAGAAATTGAATGAGAATGTATTTTTTTCTATTTGCTTTGGGTCTTAAGCGGATAGCAGCTATTGTAAGACTTATTTTAACTGAAAAAAAATTTTGTTGATCTTTAGACCTGGTTTCTAGCCTTACTTCTCCTCACAACAAACAAAATAACATAAGAAGCAAGAGCCCTTCATTGGATCTGGTTTCAAGTGTAGACAACATCATTGTATTATAGTCACCTAGGTTGGAAGGGACCTTTCACAACACTGAGTTTAACATTACATGTGGAAAGAAAAAGAGCTGAAACCAAAACTGATTAATGCATTTTTAAACTTCAGTGGATACTTAGTTCCAATAGATACTTTGCTACTACATGCCAGATCAGTAAGTGGTGATCAAAAGCACACTTGCAAGACGGGGCTGAGCAAACTACTACCCTGGGTCAAGGACCACAAAATGTCACTAGATCTAAAACCAACTTTGTTTAGAGCCTGACAGTTTTGTGAACTGTAATATCTTCCCTTTATGTTTCCACCCTGTGGTCTTAACAAGGCACACGCTGGGGAATAGCTGAAAGGCTCCTAACCTGCAAGAACGGCACACTGCTGAATGGCTTCTGAGTTAGGGAGGTCTTCATTCTAAAAAAAAAAAAAGAAAATTGAATGGCCACAGTAGGACAACTTTCTTTTGTTTAAAAAACCTGCTTCTGTTTTGGTTTACTTTCTGGCCTGAGTAAGAACTAGGCCAAACCTGTATAGTCATGTACTTTTGTTATTATTCCTAGTTGTCACTCAAAGGAGATGTGCTTTCACTTGTCCTCCTTTGCTTCCCCAGTGCCTATCTTATGCAGTTCTAGTAATTCTACTGTTGTGTAAAAACCTGATATCAGAAAAAATGTTTGTTTTTCAGCTGTGTTAATTAGCCCACTCATCAAATATGCCTAGTGATCTAAGAGCAGGAGAGGCAATGAAAACTGATAGCTAGGACAGCCCTTCTGGTGGCAGCCGAGATAAATTCTACAATTATCCCAAAACAACATGGACTAGGACAGGGAACAGAGGAACTTGATACTGGGCCATCACCATTTCATAGTCAAACAGCCTGTGGGCCCTGAAAAGCAATTAACTACCTTGGGTTAAATTTGAAGCACACTGGCAAGGCAGCACTGAGACAACAGTGCTTGTCCCCTTCACTGTATTAAACACATAATATTTATTTCCTGGGTGTTCATCTTACACCCCTTTCATTAACATTGTATTCAGTTAAACCCCAAATTTTCTTCTTGAAGCATGAATTAACATCGGTAACATTGAAAGCATTTCACAACTGGAAAAACCACTCTCATTTTTATTCACTCTTTCTGAACTTTACATTCACATAATTGGTAAATATAATACAGGGCTGCTGAAAATCTGCTAGTCCAGAAGCTCGACTGAAGCTTGATTTTTAGAGGATAAGAAGCAAAACCAGTTCAGAAACCAAAGCACAAATTAACTCGTAAATTAGAGGAGGCAGAGCATTTTACTTTGCTCCCTAACGAAGAGCCACGCCGCTCTCACTAACAGAGTGTCTGGGATGGGTTCTCAGGGCATAGATTTGGGTAGCGCCATATACTGCAACGTCCCAAAATGTACTTTATTTCGCATATTCCGTGATGCATTTCGGGTGCCTGCAGACACGGCTCGTCACTGGGGCTGCTCACGAATTTTTAAACGAGGATAAGAGTCAGCTGCTTCCAGTGAATTACGGCTAGTTTGCCCACACTGTGGGATCACCTCAGACGAAACGCAGGAACCGAGGGGACTTACTGAGCTGCTTTCCCCCTCGACGGCGAGGCTCTCCCCGTCCCCTCCCGCCGCCCGGACACCAGAACAGGCCATCCCGACGAGGCGGCCGCGATTCCAGCCTCTCAGGGGCCGCCCCAAACGCCCGCCGGAGCCTCGAGGGAAAGCACCGGAACAAAGGAGCACACAGGCGATTTTGCCAACGGCATCCCAGCCCGCACCAACCGCACCAACAGCCGCTGCCGACCCTCCTCGCTCTCGCGAGAGTTCCCTGACGGGCCCCGAAAGGGGTGAGTGAAGCTTTGAGGCT
The DNA here is from genome assembly GCA_013400935.1 of Turnix velox. NCBI lineage: Eukaryota > Metazoa > Chordata > Aves > Charadriiformes > Turnicidae > Turnix > Turnix velox. The sequence continues at coordinate 131,041 of VZTY01031809.1, read as the reverse complement.
CTTACTGCCCATGAAGGCTGGCTCTCGCGGGGGCAGTCCACAGCGCTACGGTTTGGATCCTTGGAAGACCGGCTTTTCCTCCATCCTTTATGGAGGGGATCGGTGGAGGGTTCTTGAATAAAATAGCAGGCCAAGTTGTACAGTCGTAGAATTATAGAATACAAGGAGTTTGAAGGGACCTTCCAAGGCCCTGTAGTTCAACTTCTCTGCAGTAATGAGTGACATCTTACTCTAGATCAAGTCTGGTCTTTAATGTCTCCTGGGATGGGGCCTCCACCGCCTTTCTGGGATACCTGTTTCTTCACCCTCATGGTGAAGAAATCTTCCTAATGTCTGATCAAAACTTACCCTACTCTTATTTAAAGCCACTGTCCCTTGTCCTATTGCTATATACCCTGGCAAACAGTCATAGAATCATAGAATAGTTTGGGTTGGAAGGGACCTTAAAGATCGTCGAGTTCCAGCCCCCCTGCCATAGCCAGGGACACTTCCCACTACATCAGGCTGCCCAGTGCCTTGTCCAGCCTGGTCTTGAACACCTCCAGAGAGGGGGCATCCACAACCTCTCTGGGCAACCTGTTCCAGTGTTTCACCACCCTCACTGTAAAGAATTTCTTTCTTATGTCAAGTCTAAATCTACCCCCTTCCAATTTCCATCTGTTGTATCTAGTCCTCCCCATCTTTTGTGTAGGCCCTCTTCAAGTACGGGTAGGCTGCTATGAGCGCCTCCTACAGTTTTTTCCAGTCTGAACAGCCCTAGCTTTCTCAGCCTTGAGTTGAGTGTGAATTTCCATCCCTAGATTTTTGTGAATAACAGGTAAACATGACTGCAAGAGCCCAAAACATTGCCCAGGGCAAGCTACAGAGGTGACATGCAATCATAGAGGAACTGTGCGTGGCGGGTGTATTCTTTTACATTTAGGAGGTAATTTGAACTTGTCTCATACGGAAGTGACAGGTTTCCATGCACTTTTGGTCTTAATAATTGCAGAATGATTATTAGCTTTGCAAACAGTCTCCAGGACTAAGCACTTATGGGAGATTTGCTGTCTGCTGCTACCATGACAAATTTTATGACCTCTGTGTCAGCAATATCAGCAATATGTGTTACAGTTGTATCAGTTTATACATGAAATGGGGTGTGTGTGTGAGTCACTGCAGCCTTGAGCATGTAGAAGAGTGATTTGCTCCCTGCAATAATCTCATTCCACATATACAACAACTCCCTCTAGAGTAAGATCCTGCATCTTCTGTGCTGGAAAGCAATGTGTATGTTTCTTTCTCAGGCCAGGAAAGCTCTGAAATTCATGTAGTTGCTCAACATCTGTTCCATGCTATTAAAATGTTCAAAAGAAATTGTCTCTGAAAAAAAGAGAGTTGAACCATGATTTTCCCCTACTTAAAATGAGTGAAAATTATGTATTTAATGTAACCATAGTTGGAGTACTAAGATGACCAAATTATGGGAAAAATTCTGAAACAGGCCTTTAAAAATTGTTCTGAAAAATAATGTTAACTACATAATGATATTTCCAGAACCACTTTTCTGATTTCCCCAAATGCCAGATGAATGATCAGATTTGCTTCCTTTGTATAATCAAGTGTTCCTGTAACCTGTTCACAAACCAAATAAAATCAGTTCAATTGAACTGGTGGGGAAAAATTCACAGTTCAGACTTTAGTCTGACATCTCTACAAACCTTTGAGTGCCTCAGGCGAGAAGTTATGTATTGGTTATATTCTTTCTTGAAAGATAACTGGTTTTGTTTGTAGCACCTTGTTTTCAAATATTTTCTTCAAACTTCACATTTCTCTGCCTCAGTCTTAATTTGCTCCTGAATGAATCAAGGGCGATAGGACTTCAGGATGAGTGCCTTAAAGCTCTGTTTGATGTTACAGAAATTGTTCTTCACGGATAGTTCATTTGTTTCTAAAGTGACCGTACTGTCTTTTCTCAGAACACGTGTATTTATTCAATGGAGCTGTAGGTGCTATTTTGAGGTACTTGAGGAGATTTCAGGGAAACAATTTTTTTCTTGTTTTTCCTTGATGTTACTTCTTCTACAGTTCTTGCACAATGCTTTGGCATTGCTACTTCTTCCCTTAAAAATAATTTATCTCTAGTGAAACAGATGAGAGAATAAGGGAAAACAGAATTAGCTTTTAAAGGTTTTGTCTGCTGTTACCAGTATGGGGAACAGAATGGCCACAAGGTGGCAGCAGTCTGTAAGGTAGGGTTGGGAGATGGCTCTGCGCTTTGCTGCTTCATCCAAGGAGGCAAATCGTAGTAACATAGAAATCGTTGAGTTGGAAGAAACCTTTATAAGTCATCTAATTCAAGCCCACCTGCGGTGAGCAGGGACACCTTGCACTAGATCTGTTGCTCAGAGCCTCATCAAGCCTGGTCTTGAATGTCTCCAGGGGTGGAACCTCCATCAGCTTTCTGGGCAACCTGTTGCCAGCTTCCTGCCTGTATGCCTTGTATCATACAGAGGACTATTCACAGTGTCTAAGAAGAGTTTTTATAGATCTATTTTTGTTAACTTGGGTTATGTAATTTTGAGGTAATCTTGCATAAGGTAGAGCTATTGGGGGATAACACCACATCACCTCTCTTCACAGATGTAAGGCCCTGTAAGCTGGCAGTATGTGACTTTGCCAGGGATGCCAAGTGCAAATCCATTTAAAATTGTTAGTGCAAGCAAGCATCTGGGCTTGTGCTGCTATCTAGTGCAGTCCATCTTCTTTTTGGGATCTAATTGCATCCAGCATAGCACTAACCTGGAATGTGAAGTGCTAACCTCCTACATATGCCTTCAGCCAGCTGGGTTTGGTTCAGAATCATGTAATGGGTTAACTTCATGCTGCCTGACTTTGAGAGAGATCAGACGTCACCCTTCCTCCCAGGGCTGACACAGAGTTCATGTTAATAGAAAAAGACAGTGAAAACACCATCATGTGCTCTGCCTGATTTGACACAAGTGCAGTCATATGCCCACACATGATCGAGATTAAATTTCTGCTGCTGAGTGATTTGGCAGCATGAAAACCCCTCTTACTGTGCTTGAAACACAAGTTTTGGAGATAAAAATATGCTTTTTCTTCTTCTATTCCTGCTATGATAGAAAAGAAAAGAAAGAGGAGCTTCTGATTGATTACTGGGGAAGGTAGCTGCAGGGATCATTTTGATATGGGTTACAATTACCAGAAAATATATAGGAGGTTGTTCTGTAAGCTGTTTCATTGTGAAATCTAGGAGAATTTAATCTTTCCTTGATGCATGGGAATTATGGGAAAATAAGTGAGGACATTTTCTTTGCTGTATCAACTCTACATCATACTTGGATGAAGTTTTCTTGTGTCAGCAGGACTTAATAGAAAGGCAACCTTACAACATTATAATTTAACCCTGCCATGCATTTCTTGCTTCATTTCTATATATTAATGCTAGACATGCTGTGGACAGCAACAGTTTCATTTGGACCTGGTGCTCGATGTGAATGCTTAGACACTCTGCAGCATGCAATTTAAATCTTTTAAAGAAGAAAGCCCCATTGTCAGTATTAGTGTTAACCCAGCCTCCATTGTAATTTACTTACTAGGAGCCAGAACCAACAGCCTGAACTGTTGTTTCCTCCATGGAGTCCATTTTGCTCTTGTGCAAATTTTTCTTCTCAGTGCTATTGATTTAAACACCTATTCACTGCTCAGTAAGACTCTGTCCCTGGAGGCAAAGAAAGAGTCAAAGAGTGTCACAAAACGTTGCATAAAATGAAGTAAGGGTTTGTATGAGGAGCCTTTCACCCAGTGCTGCAAACACACACACTTGCTTTAAATTTCTCTCAATCTCTTAGTAGAATGCTGAAATGTGCTTATGTTGAAAATGCTACATGTCCTCAACTGACCTTGTTCCCTTTATTGTTGCTTTCCTTTGGCTGTACCACAGCTTATGGAGTGATAAAATGCAGCACAGAAGTTAGTGATCTAGTTTGCTTGTCTCTGATACACTTGTTGATTTCTGACTCCTTTTACATGTTTTGCTTTGATCCACAGTTCTCGAAGGGGCATACTCCATTTTGCGGGAAAAAACCTGCTTAAGAATATATATTCCTGCTACTTTCAGTAATATATTTTCTGGATACTTACACAACTTTGGGATTTAGAAATCTCTATGATTTTTATATACATTTAAGAAGCTCTTAATCAAACAAGCTCCTTTAAATCCAGTTGTTTCTGCTTTTTTCTTTTCTGTTCTTTTCAGAAATTTTCTTCTTTCAGCCTGTATCATGAGAATCACATCCCTGACTGCCAGTACTGATTCTAGTATGCATGCTTTTGTTTCTTTTTTAATTTTCCTTTTCCTGGCTCCAACTTTAATAAGCCCCCTGGGCTTTCTTTGAAGAGTTCCTCTGCATCTGCAAATAAAACCTTGTTGTGTATCACTGATGCTTCTATGTATATTAAAAAGCCAAATGACCTTATTTTAAAGACTGTGCAAAGAGCTCTTGAAGAAACATGGAGACTGTTACTTGACACACACCTGAACTCAAAGCTGGAGTACAGAAAAATTAAACACATTTTAAAAATTTTTTCAGTCTTCATTAACAATTTGCTCTGAGTGTGTTGTAACATTTAAGTTCTTTCCTATGCTTACTGAGTTAAAAAGGAGTTCTGTAAATTTTTTCATTAGAGGGGCCAAGTTTGTTACTATTTTCCCCAAAATACTGTGGTTCTTGTACATATATAAAAAGTTCTTGAAACACATTGAAACAGCCTCATGTCACCTAAAAAGAAACCTGAAATGGCATTATACAAACTCAGAAAGTTTGCAGGCAACAATATATGCCCTGTTCTGAGGCAACCTTGTGTGTTTCCTAAAATCATGTTGCTGTTTTTCAGCACAACTGCTTAGACAAATAGGCAATGATAAGACCCCCTCAGGGAAATAGTTAGGAAAGAAAACATCAGGGAAAATCATTAGTGATCATGCAGAGATCTTTGTTACACATTCTCTAGGTCTAGGAGTATCTCTCTTACAGTTGTACAGTGCTTAGCACAGCAAAGCTTTGGACCCTCTTAAGGGGTTTTTGATGTTTTAGAAATGCCAGTCAAATCTGCGTTAATTAACCAATGGTTATTTGAGTGCTTTAAGAATTTGTTTTGTTCACACAGGTTTTATTTTTATCCACATTCCTCAGTTATGTATTGGTGTCACTGTTGCTGTGACTGTCATGCTGGGATTTGTCCTCATTGCATTCTGGGCTACTTTGGTTTTTGGTTTCTCAATGTGACACATTTGCCGATGTAGGTGATATCTAATTGCATGCCAATGTCTGCATTTGAATGAGGCATCTTAAATTTTCTTCCTGGTTCATAGAGGTTTAGTCAATGTATAACTAAACATGCAAAGCTGATGTGAAGATGGTTCCTAACATGATCCTAATAAGAGAGTTAGGGGCTGCGGGGACTCTGTAACTCTGCATACTTTTTCTCTCTTTTTTTTTTTGAAATTAAAATAACATTTTTTATTTGCTTTAATTGGCTATAATCAGAGAGCTGAGAAACAGTTAATAAATACATTTCCATCTGGGGTGATAAAGGGGTTTGTGGCAGGCCTGTCCTAGCAGATATGATGTATCTCAGTGTCAGTACAGAGGAAAAACATTTGAAAAACAGCTATCCAAAATGAATACACAGTTAAGGAACATGAGCTTGTACTTACTCTTCCACAGTAGACAATGTCAGCCTAAAGCCAAACCCCTGTGAAATTAACCCAGTGGTTTGCAGGCTGCTATCCTGCCTTTATCAGTCTGGGAATGACACCAAGAGGTCCCCTGGTGGAATGGCAAATAGATTATTTTGCTATAGCTTCTTGTACCTGCTATATTTATAATGTACTGCTCTTAACATGGTCTGTTTTCTGGTACTTCACAAGAGCATAGAAAATGTTTTTCTATTAGCTCATTTATTTCTTTATTCAAACATTTTATCTAGAGGTGATGTGCTCAATGTAAATTATTTGGCATCCCTACAGTCATTTCTGGTCTAGCAGATATAGGTGGTATCTCTGTACTTTATAGCTCAGATGTCCTGCAGTTAGCTCCAGTTACAGCTGGAATATTGGAGTGGTGTCATGCTGAGATAGCAGTTTAGATCCAGAGAACAGTACAGCAGTTTCACTAGGGACTCCATTTCTCTGCAGAGAAAATTAGCTGGCCTGGCTGCTGTGCTGATGTCTTAGGCTATTTCCCAATCCAGAACAATTTTGGTGGGCATTAACTCTGCAATCTTTGCTCCAGGCTCTGCTGTACAATATGAGTAAGCTCCATTGTCTATTTCTGCACCAAACAAATCATGATACAATAGACAACATGACAAATATTAACCCAGAAAAGGTTATTTTTGTCTGTCTGTTGCAAGTTAGCTGTGCCTAGATTAGGACAATATAAAGTAGATCTGGTGAGGCTCAATGATTCAGAATGATTGGGTAAATCAGCAAAGCTGACCCACAATGCAGGAGACAAACAGTTCAATAATGTTGCTGCTTTCAAGATGAAAGCAAAGCCTCTTGACTCAGTGAAATACCAAAAGCTCAGATAAAGTAGCACTAGAAGGATGATGAAACCACTACACTGCTTTAAGCTACCTGGCATGGATGCTGCTGAGGAAATTGATGCAACAGCAAGAATTTTGCATGGGCTGCAAAATGCTGCTGAGAAGCTATATAAAACCACTACAGTTTCATGCTTCAGCCAGTTGAAACACAAATAAACCAGAAAGTGGTGTGTATGGAGCAGGTTCCTGCTCCTTAGGTGAGTTCACGGACTTTCTTAGACCACCTCCAACCTTGAGTGATGTCGTCTATCTTCTTCCTCTATGTTCCCAAACATTTTCTAATGGGATTTGAATTCCTGCCCATCAAATTAAAGCCAAGTGACAAGCATATTTCTTGTGTTGGTTGTTTTTCCTGGACCCTTTAGAAATTATTCATAGAGTCCCTGAGGACTGTAGACCACAGGCTGGAAATCACTTAATAATTCTCTTTCCTGGTGCCTTGCAGATTCCTGGGACACAGCATCTCTTTCAGCAGAAAAAAACAGACAGGGTGATGCATCCACAAATGCAGTCATAGATTATTTGAGGCAGAAGACATGTTTTTATAGATCAGAACAGTGTGATATTTATGGCAAAACGATCCTAATAGAGAACAAAAAGGCTAAGTGACATTTAATGAATGAGATGAATTGCTTGCTTAATTTCTTTTTGCATTTGAATTTTTTTTTTTTGGAAGTAAGGTGAGATGAAAGGTAAATGAGTTTATAGGCTAGAAAACATTGGTTAGACCTACTGTGATGTGGGTAGTTTTGTTCTATTTTTTTCATTTTGTCCTGGGCCTAGGAACAGTCTGTGACTGTTTCTTCTTCAACTTTTTTAAACTTTGTTGAAGTCACACAGTCTTGAAGATACTTATTTTTATAGATTTCAGAAAACAAAATAAATTAAAACAAGCTATTTATATCTCTGTTCTTTTGACAATCAGAGTCCTAACTATGATTTTCACTGGTCAAAACAAATCCCAACAGCTGTTTTTCTGCAACTGTGGAGATCTCGACAATACTTGGTAGTGCTAAAGATACAGTAGATTTTCCCAGAAGCCTTCTCTCTTTGCTTCCAGTAAGGGAAAGTTCTTAAATAAGGGACAGCTGCCAAAAGATGGAAGTTACGTTATAAAACTGCTTCTTTCCAAGTAATCCTGTACACCAACTGGCATTTCCCAGAGCAGAAATCACCGCTTCCATGTTGAGGAATTTATTCTGACCTACACACACTTTATTGAGGATAAGTATTCTGTCTCTTTTTGTGCAATTCCTGGCCACAGACACTATGGTGTTGCCCCCTCTGGCATAGTGGTGTGGTCGTGTGAGGCAGCAGGGCTTCCTATGCTTTGCATTCATGTGTCAGGTGTTACTAATCCCGTGGTTCCTGCTCTGTCATCCTCTAAGAAGTCTATATGATGTTTTCATGGCTGAAGAATTTCCCTGTGTTTCAGTGTCAGCAATGGAGAGCTCTGTTTGAGGATGTAACATGCTGCCATGTGCCAACCATGGCTTTGCAATTGTGCTGTTGGGCATTTCTGGCAGCCAGTGCATTTTAGAAGACAAAAGCTGTTTCTTCTCTCCTTTCCCCACTTTCAGCTGGATATACAGGGCACCAAGAAAGTGAATAAAGGCTGGAAGATGGTAAAGGGCAGTGGGATGGAACAGAGATGTTGAGTCATGAGGGCCTTTCCTTGTCAGTCTCACTCAGAATGATCGTGCATCAAGGCCTGAGAAACAAGCATGGGCTGATAGGGCAAATGTTTTTACAACCTCTCAACAAATGCCATTGTCATAAAAGGAGATTTCTGGATCTAAGAACTCCAATAAAGAATTAAGTAGGAAAACATACCAATCACCCTTATTTTCTGTATTTACAGCTCCAGTTCTCCCAATACACTGCCGACATTACTGTCTGACCATACAAGGCTGTGTCCTCATTAAAAACATTTTTGTTTTAAGGAAATTCTGCTTGAGTTTGGTGCAGCTGGGAGCTGAGCATGGTGTGCAGAGGGGGGAGCAGGGTACTGTGAGTCTTGGATAAACATCAGGCAGAACCAGTACAACATGTGGAGAGCCCCAAGGGAGCTTGTTTGCTAGCTACCAACATCAACCCCTGAAAGGAGCTTGAAGGAGGCAGTTGCCTACAGGGGATGGAGGGTGAGAACTGGAAAGTAGGCTCACTCACATGCCTACAGCCTCACCACCTTCAGCACTGTAACTAAAGCAATGCCACAGCAGTCCCATTCTACTCTTACTGACAGTAAATCCAAAAGGTGGTCAGCACAGCTGGGTGTTCTCTTTGCCTTCTTGTTCATTAAATCCCTTTTTTTTCTTCTACAAATGAATTATTATCATCTCTCTGTTTTTATCCCCACAGGTGTCTGCACTTCCTCCTTTGATTCAGCTATGTCAGATGTGGACCCTGCCTGCTGGACACACTTATCCCACTTGAACATTCATCATAGCCTTGCTTTAATCTGGAGCTTGTCATTTGCTGTCACAAAAGATGAATGACCACAGCATCACAAAAGAGACATTGAAGTGCTGGAGCAGGTCCAGAGAAAGGGAATGAAGCTGGTGAGAGGTTTGGAGAAGAAGCCTTGTGAGAAGCAGCGGAGGGAACTGGGGTTGTATAGTCTGGAGAAATGGAGGCTGAGGGGAGACCTCATGACTCTGTACAAGTACTTGAAAGGAGGTTGCAGAGCAGTAGAGGTTGGTCTCTTCTTCCAAGCAGCAAGTGATAGGACAAGAGGAAATGGCCTCAAGTTGTACCAGGGTAGGGTTAGATTGGATATTTGGAAAAATTTTAACACTGAAAGGGTTATTAAGTTGTGAAACAGGACTCCCAGTGAAGTGGTTGTGACATCATCCCTGGAGGTATTAAAGAGATGGGTAAATACAGTACTTGGAGATATGGTTTAGGGATGGTTCTTGTCAAGAGTTATGTTGATGATTGCACTCGATTATCTGAATGGTCCCTTCCAACCTAGGTGATTCTATGTTTTTTTTCTATCATCCTCTGCTTTGGAACACCAAGACAAGTAGGAAAGCTTCACTTTTAATGGTAAAATACTCCTGTCTCTTCCAAGCAAGCACTGAGGAAAGTTGCAAGTGGCAGCAAGAAAATGAGGTTAGGTTGTTTATTTTTTTCTGAGAAAGGCAAAATGTCACACTTTTCTATTTTTTACTAGGTATGAATGGGTTTATTGTCTGAATACCTTACTTAAAGGTACTGTGGATACTAAAGGTTTCTACCGATTCAGAAAAAGTCTACTGCATCACAAAGAAAAATTATCAAGTGCTATTAAATACAAAGAAATCAGCTCTGACTCAGGATGTCCTTGAGTACAAATCACTGGAAGCTACTAGAATATTTTAGTGATGTAGTGTCTATATTGCCATCTTCTCATGTGTTCTCCTTTACATCCGTTACCAGCCATAGCTGGAGACAGAGTATTGAATTTGAGGGACCCTTTTTCTGATTTGGTAGAGACATTTCTGACTTCTTATGCTTTCCTGAATGTTTCTGATTTAATTTAAGCAAGTAGAAAGCAGTAATGAAGCCTATGCCTGTGTCAGACTCAGTGACATTGGTTTTCAGAGATTTTTCTATGTGAGTTTAAGGGCTATCATCATTAGAAATAGCTCTTGCTCATGGACTCCTACCTGTGCACCAATAGGTAAACAGAGGTGACATTGCCGAAACCAGCTGGGATCATTCTAGTGACATCCCATACAACTCTGACTTGAAAACTTCTCCTGTGGACCTGCACAAGAGCAATGAACTGCCTGAGCTACAGATGATAGCAACAGCATATCTATTCTCCATCTTGTCTCATAGTCTTGGTTTGAAGAACTAGAGGGCACAGATCATGTGAAAAGCTGTTTCTGAGGCTCATTATGTCCTTTATCAGAGAGGAGCAACATGTCTCCTATCTAAATTTGTCAAATGCTATTTTCCAGCCACTAGATCTGATTTTACTTTTACTTCCTAGAAAAAGACTTATCTCCTATCAGAAATACGTTCCCATTAAGATGTTGCTGTGTCTGATAAAACTGAAATCTAGACCACCTTTTTGGTTAACCAGACAGGACTAATGAGTCTGTGATGGTAAGTAATGAAGCCCTTTGTGGTTACTGAGCACTGCTCAGCAGCTGAGCAATGAGTTTTGCTTGCACTCTGGGCTTGTAAGAAGCAGAGAGGATACATACAAGTATAAGCTGTGGTGAACTGCATTTTGTTTGACAATTGGACCAGCCAAAGAGGTCACCTTCTCTAACTCAATCAATAAGCAGCAACTTTTGAAGCTGTGGCAACCCTCTTGCTTTGAATGTATGTCTGAGCTCTGGGCTAATTAACTCCCACTGTGTACATTCCACTGACCATTCCTCATCACAAAGCCCAAGGGACTGAAGCAGCCATGGAGAGAGATTTTTCATTTTTAAGTGGTGAAGGGCACTGAATGGTTTACACACTGTTGTTTAGCTCCTGGCCACAGTTCCAGTTTGAAAGCAAGCCAGAATATTTGTACTATTGGGACCACTTGGGACTTTTATCTGGGACTTGGAGAGAAATTCCAGCAAATTTTTTTCAGTCCTTCAAAAGAGGTGATTTAAAATTTACTCTGTAATTAAATTATTATAACTAGGAGCAATTTTCTTCAGCTTGCAATTTAGTTCATATTAAATTTATCTCAGTAATTTTTTTTTTCTGCATGAACTTGGGAATCTTTTATTTAATTCACTAATTTAGATAGACCAAGCAATAAAGTTCTTCTGGGAATAAGCACCTGAAGGCTCCAAATTTCTCATGTTGAATCATTGTATCGGGTCAGGTCCAGCGTAGTGAGAGTAAAGAAATATTCTGTCCTGCAGAGTTTATCAGAAACATCTTGGGATCGGGGTAGCTACCTATTCAGGTTAAACACTGACAGAAGTTCTTGTGAATGCAGTTTTTATATACATAGAGAAGCTATATGTTAAATAGTCATAAAGCCATAGCACTTTTCCAGACAGGTAGTACAGCAGTTTGCAGCAGGTTGGTTTCTTTTAGAGCCTGACCTGATCTAAAGCCTGGGGAAGTCGGTGGAAAAACTCCAAAGAGAGTCCTGGCTTTAAGTCAAGGAATTAAGTTGTATGCCTTAGTGCCATTGGATATTGTAGGACTAAAGAGCTTATTAAGACTAAAAATGGGATTAAGCATTATGATGAATTAATGTAAAGAGGTTACATAGCTGGGACAAAGCTGCAAAGCTTTATTCTGCCTTTCAGGCAGAAACAGTCTGAGACAGGAGCCAAGAAAAAAAAAGTATCATAGCACTACACACAATTAGGTGCATCTTGTATCTTCCAAAAAAAGATCTGTCACTGAAGGTACAACATAGAAATAAAGTCTCACTTTTTTAACCAAATGGGAATTCTTGCTGATAAGTGAAATGAAAATGTCTCATGTACTTCCATGCTCCTTCTTTTGAGCCTCAGATTTTTTCTAATTTTTTTAATATTTCTTTTTCCAAATGAGGTTTTGGTTGCAGTTGCTCCTGCAGTCCCTAGAGAGTCAGCAAAGGATACCCAGCACTGCAGGGAAGAAAGGAAAAGAGGAGAACTGAGCCTGCTGTCATCAGTGGGAGTAGATGGAGCAGGGAAAAGGCTCCTGAAGTGCATTGTTTGCCATAAAAGAAAGGTAAAACATTCAGGAGGAAAGAGGCAGAAATGGGAGGATGATGGTGGGGTGGGGGGAGAGCAGGCAGTGTAGTGCAGGGACCATGATGGGGCTATACAGATGATGTGTGGGGATCAAGCCTCCCACACCTCAGCCCAATGAAGGATTGCTGAGGACTGGTGCTTACTATACAGGTGCCTGCACCATGTTTTTGTAGCACGTGGCAACTATGAGGCCATGTTTGCTCTCTGATAGTAAGTAGCCCTGCAGCAGCATGAAGTGGCTTGGGCTATCTGGCATTAGCTGAAGGACAAGGGCAAGGTACAGCCACCTTTCCCAGAGAGAAAGTGCTAATGAGAGTGTGGCTCTGTGCCGATGGTGGTCCCCCTTCTTTTTTTTTTTTTAAATCCTGCCAGATAACAGAAGCTTAGCTCAGACATTTTTCTTCCATCCCATTGTGTTTCTTCACTGGTTTTTTTGCATGTCTTGTTATCAGAAGCTTACAGATGGTTACTGAACAGAGCTTCCTCTGTATTTAAGTTTGATATTGTAATGACTGAACATGAATTTAATCTGAAAATATGTTTCAGTATTCTATATCTTGAGAGAAAGCAGTGATGGTGACGGCCCAATGTGACTGCCCTGACTGTCTCCTGCAGGAACTATGCCTGATTCATACCAGATGTTCTCTGCAGGGGATTTTTGGATGCTTTCAACAGTCCACTCACAAATGTCCTAAATAACAGAGCTTTCCCAGTCCGCATGGGACAAGAAACCAGCTTTTCCAAGGAAGGCATTTATTAGGACTTCTTGATAACAACTACTTAAAATTCTGGTGTCTGGTTATGTTCAGAGAGATTTTCCTTGTTTCTTCTTAGCTAAAGCTTGCTCTCCATTGTTATCTGTACCCTACAGCTACCTCCAGATGAGAATTGCAACTCCACCTGATTGTTTCAGAGAGCTGTGCATGCCAAAGCAAATTTGCTGCTGCCTCTGGAATCCATATTCTTTCTTTATTAATTTTTATATTTGTGTGTTTTTTTTCCTCTCCCTCCCCCTTCTACATGAGCTCAAATTGCTTAACAATTTATCAGCCTCCGTCCTCAAAATGTCTAGAACTGAATGCAGCTTTCTGGATGGAGGTGCAGCAGTATTAATTTTCTCTCAGATTTCTCTTAATGTATCTCCTTGTGATACTATTTCCACATAGGCAGCTTTTAGCCCCAAATCACTCCATTTGCTGACCATATTTCATTCCAATTTCATTGCTGACTTACTTTCTCCTTGCTCTCATCTAATACTAGAGCTTACCAGATCTTCTTCTAGTGTAAGGTTTGTGTTTGAAAGGAGTGTTCCCTGATGCCTCCATCTGTGTGTTCCTCATCCCAGCTGTCAATATGTGACCTGGCCATGTACTGACATTTTCAAGGCTCTTTGTGCTGCATCTTCTCTGCCAAGTTCAGTATTTACAGACAGGAGTAATACACTGGCTTGGAGATCAGGATTATTACTAATTCATTAGTTCCTAGTGATGTACTTATAAAGAGCCTAGCATGCAAAGACTTTGATCCCAGTGTGGGTTTCTGGTAACACTGCCATTGCTAAAGCTAGATCTAACACTATTTGTTGTTTCCCATGGGTTTGGCATGCTGTATTTTTCCTCTTTTACTTTCAGACTTGCAGCCAGATCCCCTGGTGCAGACAGATGCAAGCTTGCTATGCCTGTGCCAGCAGCTGCCTGGATGATAAGGTGGCTGACTGGTGTACAGGTTTGAGCTGATTTAGATCCAACTAGCTTGTGAGATGAGCAAATGAGCTTGCCTCCTTGTGCCTAGAGAAACTGATATAAGATTTTGATGAAGTAATATGAGTTTCTGCCTCAGGTCACTTGTAGGGCATAAAACTTCATGTGTGGTCCTACCTCTCATCTGCCTGCAGCATGCTGTGGCCCTCTTCACCCTCTGTAAGCCTCTATAGATCACACATCATACAGGCAGAGGGGTGATAAAGTAGGGGCTTTAGCATGTTGCTGTTCTGTGCTCCCGATGATCATGAAGGAATCTTCTCTTCCTGTGCACTTTTCCTGTGTTTCCACTGTCCTGACCAAGCTTTCATGCTACCAAAAGCCTTTTCTACTTCCAGTGCCCTCCTGAATAAAGTTATGTGCTTCACAAGGTAATGAAGGGCATCTAATTGAGTCATGTTTCTGGTCTGTCTAGCTATGGTGACAGCCCGGTATACATTGTGCCAGGTGCTGGTGATTGCTATACTCAGCCAGTGTTTCAAGTGTTCAGTGTTTCAAAATGCCTGAAGGCAATAAACTTTCGTAGTGAAAGCATCTGTTTCGCCCGGTGGGAGCAGCATGAGCCAGAGATCTCACCACAGTTATGCTAAACTTCAAGAAGGAGAACCACATAAAAAATGAGAGCACTTGTTATAGATAAGCTAAATGTCACAACTGATGGAATTAAATCCTTCTGTGGTCGCAGCACAGAGACTTCAGCCATCCCATTCCCTACAGGTGGATTGCAGCCAGCATAAGGAATCTGGGAGTCATGTATGCTCCCTGCCTTGTTAGAACAATAGCTGGAGATGCAGGTGCTCAACATCATTGTGCTAAGCTGGGAACAGCTTTAACAGTCTTGGAATGCCTGTGGGACTGGGTGTAAGATTTCAAGATGAAGCAGTCCAATATGAGGAAATTTCAGAGCTGAGCATGTACAGAAGTATGTGATATTATTTTTTATTTTAGTTGCATCATATTATTTTTTTCCAAATCTGTCTAGATTTGGTGATGCTGGAACAGGCAGTTAGCTGGAATATCCCACTCACTCTGAGTGAAGCTCAACAAATCATTCTTATAAGGCATTACGTAAATGCTTTCAAAATACATACTCATTGTTCCTTGAATCTCTAGGATTAGACCCCTGGATCTTACTGTCCATCATATTAAGACTCACTAATGAGGGATCATAGCTGCAACCACATCTCACAATGGCAGTTGTGAGTTATTAAGCAGCAACATCTAATGTTAAGAACTCTGAAATACCAGGAACTGGAGATCTAAAGATGATGAATACTCTTGATGTTAATTTTTCTATATAAAATGGAAAAATGCCCTACAAATCACACATATTGTCTGAATACATTTTTACTCCATACTATATTATAAATATCATGGGAGAATGTGATAGATGTGATAACCGATATCCCAAGATTCATGTTTCCTTTCTTAGAGTTCTAGATCTATTTAACTGTCTCAGTAAAACCAGCAACTGATGTCAGTGAGGATGAAATCACATCTTTGAAGCTGCTTTTGATATGTTGTAGAATTTTCTATGCATCCTCTATATCTAGTTTTAAAATAATTACTACTAAATAGAAGTAACAATGTGAAAGAACATTGTCTGACTTTAAAGAGTTGGAAGGACTCATAGAAAGTCCTCCAAAATTGCTCTTGGCTAACTTGTATCTTGAAGGATAGAGAGCATTCAAAACCAAAAGTTTTTCTATTAGACACTCATTGATGTGGTACGAGGAAAAAAGCTGCAACGATGACATAAAAGAGAGCACTTTCTAAGGCTGAGACCTGGCAGCATACTCCAGGAGGCAACTGAACCTGACTGACTGGAAACCTCTGTGAACATTTATATGGTTCATCAACAAGAAGCAAAAGGACTTGAGGCTTGGCAGCTCTATCTTGCAGTCATAGCAATGAGAAGGAGCTAAATGGTGTTCACATCTCAGTAGTTCATTGCTATAGGGTAGAAATCTGCTGGTGCTCAGTTGCATAAAAAGTCCCCAAAGATATAATGGGATAAAAGATTTCAGCCCTAAGGAAACTGTGTGCACCATGTTTAGGAGAATACAGCAATCATGATGTAGGGAAAAAACTGCTTCTCAGATGATGTCACTCTTAGTCTTTATTGGCCATTGTTTGGTGATAAATACCTGGTTTTCTCCCATGAGTAGTGAGTTGCTTTCTAAGCTATTTGAAGAAAGGGATTTTGGAATGAAAAGCCAAGCCTTTCTCTGGATATTATTTTGTACACAAATCAGACTACATTATAAGGATTTTAAAAGCCTTTTAAAATTATTTTTATTGCTTTTGACTTGTTTTTATTGTAAAAGAACAAAGAATAGCATGTTACAGTGAATACAGATTCAGTCCTTCAGTAAGCCCTTTTAACAGACTTGCTTTCTTGCACTGTAGCCATCTCTCACTGTTTGAAAAATGGAATTTTCAGGGGCTATAGCTCATTATAAAAACCTCAGACAAAACTACTGTAAGGATGGTTTAAAACTCCATTTCTAAGAAGTCTCAAAATCCTTCCTCAATATTCCTTCTAATTAAAGGAATGAATGTAATCCCTATTAATGAATAGAAATTATTTTTTAAATAACTAACAAACTGTGTTGTCTCAAAACATCTTCTTGCATCTGTTCAGGTCTGTTCAGGGTTCTGAATAATGTCTTTGCCAAATTAATTTGCAAAGGACTTCCTCATCAGCCAGGCATGAAATCTGGGGTATATGTGCATTACCATTGGAATCCTCTAGGAAAGAGGATGGATTAATTCACTGATGGGAGCTGCGCTTGTGGCAATCAGATGTGGAACTACACCAGGACCCTCTGCTGAAATGCTTCAGTCCCTGGACTTAGGAGAGCTTTGCTTTTACCCCAGTGTATTCTGACAGAGAATCACACCGTGCTTTCCCAAGGCCTGAGTTGAAAAGGACTAATTCAAAGGTTCTCTGCTTTTTGTTCTCCTGCTTAATAAAGGGAAATCTCAATGGTCATGGAGGCAGCCATCTTATACGGTCCAGAACTGGATCCAATGGAGCTTTTCCCAGATTGAAGAGGACAGACAGAGAAGGTGAAATAAGGATCACATGCTGCAGGATGTTATTACAGGGGGGAAAGTGTGAGAACATTGACATAGGAACATTCACATTTAACCATAGAAGGAGAGGGCTAGCACATGACTTTGAGGAAGAATAAAATCAGTTCCATGCAGTGTAAGCTAAATAAAAAGTAATTTACATAAAGAACAACTAGGCAAAGAAGAAAAGCCTTAAAAGGTGAGAAAGGCAGAAGGAACTCGGGTAAGGTGGAAAGGACAGACTGCCTCTGCCTCAGGAAATAACGACGTCCTGCAATTAGCTAAATGGTACATGACTCCTGTGCTGGGATTTTGTTGTGGTTCTGAGCTGCTCATTATTTTACTGGTGCTTCTAATGGCAGTAGTGCTGAATAATAAAAGCTGTACTCTGGTCTGCCAACAGGAATTTCCTGTAGGTTTTGGTTCTGAAGCTGAATTTAAATTAAAACTGCTAGCTTTTATTTCTGGAATAACAGTAACAGATAACTATAGCACAGCCATGGATTTATAGCAATGCTTTATGCGTGGGGATTGATCTTTTCAGCAGGATTTGTTCCCCTCTCCACAACCACTCTTTGCTCACATCCATGTGTTCAGCATAGGAAGGATAAGCTGGGGGCAGGCAGATCTTACACAACAAGGCTCATCAAGCTGAAGACAATTATTAAAAATGCCATCTCCTCATATGAATGTTATGAAGATACAACAAATCTTGCCTCCAAACAAAACAAAAGCTCTTCCTTAATGCCAAGGCAGTGGGGAATCTCACTTCTCCAAGTTTTTAAGTGGCTAGGAGTGCCTCCCACTCACCAGCACTCAGGCTACTGCAGACCAGGAGACACTAAATCAATAGGGTTAAGTGTATTTGCTCTGTGCTTGCCTGCATCTATATGCATCCTAACATCCTCCTGTCTCCCCACCTGCCCTGCTGTTATCCCTCTCTCAGGGACCACCATTTGCCTGCTTGTCCAAACAAGCTCAAGAGCCTGAAGCTGCAATGGAGTGAAAAGAAAAGCCTTCCTGCTGATGGTGGGGAATGTGAAATACATACTAAATACAGGGAATAGGGAGCGACTAATGCAATAACATATTCTGCTCGATGGGGTGGGACTCAGCACTGTCTGGTGACAGATTGTAATGAATCTGTGTCTTAACCCACAGCAAACCTGTCCTGGGGAGTGAATACCCCTGGTAAATATGCATGGTCCTGAAAACAGTGCAAATGTCACACAGGGGCCTCCCATTGAATTGAAGGAAACACCCTCTTATTGGGAGTGTTGCTTCTTTGGAATTACAACCTCTCAGGAGCGCAAAACGACTGAATATTAGGATTGATTAATTAATTTAAGTACTGATCTCAGACACACATATTTTCATTTAACATTATTAGAACAGCCAGAGCCTCATGGCTTGTGGGCAATACAGCAGAGACAACATTTGCAAGCCTATTTCACCTCTTGCTGATGAGATAAATCTTAGCAGCAGAATCCTTAATGTACATCCCTAGGAAAAGGTGTCCTTCTACATAAAAATAACCCAATAACCCATTGTCTGAACTGGTGACTCTGAATCTGTTCTCTACAGATACACTCTCAGCAGCTAATCAATGACCAGGCAACGTGGGGATATACTCACAGAAATTCTATATAGGAAGCTGTCAGGGAGGGAAGGAAGAAAGAAGAAAGGACTGAATGTAATTGGGTATGGACAGATATGCACACCCATCCACACAGTAACTCAGCTAACCAGGTGAAAAGTTAACCAGGGGAAAAGTTGAATTACATTCTTCCAGTACCTCCATAAACATGAAGATCTATGACAGTGGAGGAAGACAGAATATGGTGTAGGGAGGTGTTAAGACATCTTTCAGCAGTTTCAACACATGGAACCTGAGGTCTGTTCAGGGTTCTGAATAATGTCTTTGCCAAATTAATTTGCAAAGGACTTCCTCATAACTAGCTCTTACAAAATCCCCCTGCCCATGAGCAGGTGTATGCAAGGGCCAAAAATAAGTGTCAGAGGTGATAAAAATCATGCTGGAATCTGTGGAGTCACCAAGTGACACCAGTAGAGATGCTGACACCTTAGATGATCCCAAACTGGGCCAGCTCGTGCAGTTCCAGATGGCTGAAAGCTTCCCATGGGCAAATCACTGTGATATCTGCAAAAGAGAGAGAATCAGAAATGTTTTCTGTTCACTCCACTCCTTGGGTTTCTTTGGTATTAATAGGAAGGCTGATTTACTCATGAAACATGAAGAGACATGAAAAGGAAGAAGAATGAGACTTCCCTTGAAGATTAAATGAGCAAATGAACTCTGCTGTTGCCTATTGGGTCAGACTAAACCAGATTACTGCATTTTCTCCTGTGCCATCTTTCTCTGTGAGCAAGAGCCAATCACCATTTCCTATACTCTATTCTGATTGTGTTGTTTGTTTCTCCTGTTCTTATAAACTGCCTATAGCCAGACTGTGATTTCCTTGAAGAAGTGTGCAATCTCAAAGCAGTTTGCTGAATAAATTGGTCTACAACATGCAAGATCTGTAACTCTTTCTAAGTACTGTTGTTACTGATACCTGAGAAGTTCTGACTGCTTATAGTTCATTCAGTGTATGTTTCTCATTCCCAGATGGGTGCATAATAAAATTAGGATTCTAGTGATACACAAATACTTAACCAGCTGGGATTTAGTTCCTGTGGTTTGTGCTATTAATAGCTACGCATTTGGCATGGCTTTGAGAACCTCATTCTGCTGAAATTCTTAGCCAGAGTGTCAGCAGAAAACAAACAAGCACATTTGCAGCCAAATGGAAGTATTCAAAAATTGAAGGCTTTCTACCTTGTAGAGTGCATGTAAACATAAGTGTAACCTGGCAGCTCAGGAAGGAGTATTAGCTGTCTCTGGTAACTCTGAGAAGACAGGGAGAAAAGGAGCCTACTCTAGACAGTCCTCTTACGTGCTGAAGTATGACTGTGCTTGTGTTAAAGCAAGGCATGACAGCACCATCCTGCAACACTTACCTGTGCCCAGTCCCTCCATGCCAGGGATGTCATCTCCAAACCTAGGGATGAAAAGAAGAGGAAAGGGGTGAGTTGAGCCAGCAGCATCCAGGAAAGGGGACCTACCCTGCAACCCCAGCCAGGGAAGAAGTGTGGTCAGGCAGCAGATGAAGAGGAACAGCTAAAGGCAGGAGAGAGGATGGCACAAGGGACTAGGGGAAGATGGTACTGGAAGAATCCAGTTTAGCAGTGAGGAGCCATCCAAATAGCATAGTTTCTTTTCTTTCCAAAATGTCCTTACCCTTTTACACCTTTTTTAGGAGGCTTGCTCTTGAACTGCCTTGTCTGTCTCTGCTTGAACTTGGGTGGTCCTTTTCGTGGTGTAGTGGGACCGGTTGGAGCATCTCCAGTGTTGAGATTGGTGGCTGGATTCTCACTCATTGCTGGGCTTCTGTCTGTGGCTGGTGCACACTACTCTCAGATCCCTCAGTCTGAAAGACAACAGCAAGGTCTGACACAACACTCTGCTTATCATTTCTGGGTTACCTATTCTGCCAGGTGACATAATTATGGGAAGTATAATTGTGACAGGATTAAAGATATTAAACACAAAAAAAGACTGAAAAATTGACAAACAAAGCAGGATAGTACTGACTTTCATCCAGCATGCTTGAATTAAGAAGACAAACAAAGGACAGAAGAGCTAAAGACTGATTCAGGATATCTCTATGAGGAGCTACAAAGACATACTCTCTTAGGGCTTAGAGAAATATGCTATTCTTGAGAATCATCATGTGGTACTTCGTTTGCTCTTATAATTGTGGCTACACAAGACGCTTGTGGAGATGGGATGCTGAGTTAGATGAACCTTTGTCTGGCTACAAGTACAATTGGGGCCTCACCAACCTTATGGGAAACAGCACAGTATCTTTAAAAGATTGTAAAGAAGGCTAAGGCAAAGCACTGGAGACTGTCCTTTGGAAGTTACTTTCTTGGGATTTAGGAGAGCAGAGCACATAATTTCACATAGCATTTGTCCATTCTAGTATTTTTGAGCATTATATTACACACATATACTAATTCCTTGGCATCACAGTGCACATGAACCAAGCCCCACTTCACAGAGACTAAACAGTTATCAGGGAGCAATTCTTGTGTGGGAGATACCTGCCTTGGAGGGCAGAACTGGTGCGTTGCTTACTTCCCATAGAGGACATCAGTAACTCAGCATCATCCAAGGGGAAGCTTCCAGCCCTTCATCAAATTTTACACTAATGAGTATGATAGAATTATTTGACCAAGTGCATTTATGGACTATAAATAATTGCCAACTTTTTCTCTACTCCTTGAAGTCACATTCTTCCCCAAGACCATTACATAACTCGTAACTCCTGTCTTGCAATGTTCATCCATGTGCAGATGGAATTACTGATAGAATTATCTTCAGGATTTGGAACTAAATGCTAATCTCATTATGTCACCATAGTACTCTGGACTAATCCCCAAAATCACCTGCAGTGACACTCTGAACTTTTAATCTCAGAACTATAAATGCCATCAAAGATGGATATTTTTTTCCCCCTTAGTCTGAAGACAGTTCCTGTTTTTGACAGTCCTGAAATAGCCACAGTGCCGGAAAGCAAAACCTGAGATGCAAGAAGAACGACCATCCAAGAGTTCTTCCTTGTCAGTTCCACATCAGTGAAAGGAGAAGAGCCATGTTTTTATATCTGTGACAGTCTGGAAACGCTTCACCCCTGACTTCTTTCCATTTGTTCTGGGAATAGGATGGATCAAAATGATAGCACCCAGAGGCATGCTAGTTCTTCTGTTACTTGTGGTTGGACTCCTGTCTCAGCTGTAACATCCCATGCAGGAGACTGGATGAGTTCCAGCAGCCCCAAACGGAGCAGCAGATGGTTGTGTCTGCAGCTGAAGTAGGCACAGATGCTATTCCCCCGCCTGTAACACAACACTTCCTCAGTACACACTGTGCCCACAAACACAGGGATCAGCTCAAATGGTAGAACTTACTTATTTGGCTGCCATCTCTGAAGCACTTGAAGAATCACCCAGTATTTACATCTTTATCCCCAAAGCTTAGTGGCAGGACAAGTAGATACTGTAGCCTTCATATTTTACAGAATGGGAATGGAAGTGCAGTGATTGGTATGACCTGAACTGCACATCTGGGAGGAATGACAAAACCTTTTGACTCGCAGATTTTTAGGGCCAAACTGAGGGGTGAAGGCAATTTGGCTTCAAACCAAAAAGAGAATTTGGTGCGTAACTGTTGCTCAGGATGAGTGAGGAATCAGATGGTGCTGCCCTACAACAAAATACTGTGCATTCAAAAACTGGTCCATGGCATGTCTGCAGTCCCCAAAAGTATAGTATTATGCATCTACCTCAGGAGCAAATCTCATCAGAAGAGTGCCTGTCTCAGTGCTAGGTAGCACTCCTGAACTATGACAGTCACACATCCACTTTTAAGCACCTTCACTTCTGAAACACAGAGGTACTTGGTACCTCTTTCAATGTCTGCTCCCAAAAGCAGAGCAGAAACACACAGACCAACATATTTCCAACCCTTTTGCTTGACATCCAAAATTTGCAAGAGGCAGCTTCCAAGTAAGTTCCCAGGCCAGTACCTTAACCACAAAAATATATTTGAGAGTCAACTCCACTTAGTTTCTTGAGGCCAAGCCTTGCTCCTCATTCAACAGAGAAGTAGATAATATGAAGAGTTTCCTTTTCCCCCAGTCTGAAATGGTCATATTCACCTACCTTCCAACTGCTTGATACCTGAAATTTGATAGTAAAAAGAACCTGTACAAATCACACTTCATCTTCATCTGCATGAATCTAAGAAAGAGTAGTCAGTGAAACTAAAAGGGAGAATTGCAACCTTTCCCTTACCAACCTTCCTCTACTGATTCTTCTGTGCACCACCAAAAGAAAGGTCAGAGAATGGAAAGCAACTTTAAAACCTTCATCTCGCAGTGAGGATCAAGCTGTCCTGCTATCAGTGAGCTGAGGGAACTCACCAGCCATCACACATAAGTCTCCATCCATGCTAGAGAGAACCATGTCCCGCAGCAAGGAGCTGCCCCACACCTTGGGAACCTGCTGCTCCTGCACACAGCCAGACATGGCTGGCCAGGCAGCCCCAGGATCACAGTTGCAAAAGAAACACCCACAGAAGTTTCCCAAGGGAATTTCCCAGCTTCTTGCTGTTCCATACCTGGTTATTTGGATAGTACCACACCAGATGGATGGCTTGACAAATGCCCAATGAGACTAGGTCTCCTCTCACTCTGCTGCCTCACCCAGTGCTTCCCAGGCTGGCAGAGCTCTTCTGTTGACGTTGGCACTGGGATGCTGCTCCTGGAGGAGAGATGATGGCTGTGGATGCAAAGGCTGATGAGGAATAAGATGTTCTGCACACTTCCTCTGCCCTCTTCTCTGACAAGGTTTTACCTAATCACCCTTGACAGCATTTCTGCCCAGTCCAAGGTCTAATCCTCTGAGCAAGGGCTTTGCTTGCATCCAAATGCTAATTATACCTAATACATGGTAATGGGCTTTTCTCAGTTGCGTCAGATATCCCATCACTGGGTTGATGGCCAGGGTAATCATCCTTCTTTTAGTTTTCTGTGAACATAAAGAGGCTTGAATACTACTGAGAAATTTTGGCTCTTTAATCTGCCTCCTCCTTAATCTTAGATTCTCTATGGAAAACTTCCCTCACAGATATTGCAGATGCCTCACTTGGCCTTCTTCTGACAGATTCAGTATAGGATCTCATATTCCTGAAATGGTCAAAAATACATACTTTCCCATGTGCACTTGTCTTCGTTGTGCCAGTGGAGTCAGAAACAGAATCCCTATGGGCTGTGGCACTCCATGCAGTGACATAGTGAGAGAATACAGCATCTGGGAAGAAACAGCTTCTGTTTTACATTCCTTTTGATTCTTTTTCATGCTCAGATCTTGACATCAAGAGAGCTGCTAGCATCATCCTTGAAGCCAGGCTTTCATCAGGGAATACTGTATCCAGTGTAAGATGCTTGTAAGGAGTCTCACAGTTTCAGTCTCAGTTGCTTAAGATGGTTACTAACAGCGATGAAATAAGTCCATGCAGGTTCAGCCTTTTCTGATCCTGTGTTTTTACCCAGGATCTCAGACCCTTTGTTCTAGCAGCAGTTTTAAGACCAAGAACAAATCAAAGAGGATGCAGTCTAAAAGATACAAACTCATTTCAGTTAGAACTATATTCCCACAACTGCTTCTTGGACAGGGCTCATTGGAAAGACTATCCCAGTTGACAGAAGGCATTTGATAACACCAGAAGTACAGCATCAGTCAATATAAACTCCCCACCGAAGTGTCCTGCATGTAAGGCTGGACACTGGAGAAGGAAACTCCAAGCTGCCAGTCCCAAACACTTCTCTGGTTCCCTGCAGGTGCTGCCAACCTGTGGGCTCAGCCAGTGGAGGGCACAAGCCAAGGAGGTGCCAGGGTACCTGGCGTGAGAAACTGAGCGGCCCCACAGAGGGCAGAGCTGCTTGCACAACCAGGGTGCTTTGAGACAAACAACTGCTTCAGTACTTGCCTGACCATAATGAGGAAACAGAAAATGACCACCCAAGAGCCACAGCTCCCTCTCTTAGCTACTGAGTCTGTTCATGCTCTGCAAGTACATTCAGGCTTTATCTGAACTTTCCTGTCCTCTGGATTTTGCAGCCAGTTCCTCTCTCACCCCTCTGTCAGCCTCGCTATTGCTTTGAGCTCCTGGGAAATACTTACAGTGCCAAGGGCTCCTCTTGCAAATCATTCACCTCCTGTCCTCCAGCTTCTGTCAAATGGGTCTCGAGGTGATCTTTCTCCTGTAAATATACCCTGCCACCAGGTGACATCACACCGCCAATCATAGGCGGGCTCCTGAACGGTGGGGGGAGGATGTGTGGGCAGTGCTGTGACCCCAGTGCTCATCAGGCACAGCTCCAGGAAGGCCTGGCAAAGCAGCAGAACCTCAACATGCTCCCAAGGAGTAAAGTCCCCCTTTCTCCAAGAAGAGGTTGTGGCTTCCCTGGAGCTCTTGGTTGGAGACCTCTGACAAAACAAAGAGAAATAAGGAAGTACATGTCCTTGGAGTAATGCTGCTGCTCATGAGCCCACATGTATGCTGGCACATACAGGGAAGGGAGGAATGATCCTAATCATAATAGATCCCTCCCTTATACTGATGAACTTATGGAGAGGGTTCAAGCAAACTTCTCAGTGGTGCTGCAGGAGATAAGACACACCTGACAGAGTGATGTGCTTTATCAGTGTGGTATCAAGAGTGCTGAGTCCACTCAGGGGAGTCATAGGGAACACTGATGAGATGCTGCACAGGGTTCTGGTGGATATTTAACTACATCCAGTGGATGAGATGGCAGGGGAAGAAGGGGGAACCTTTGTGCTGGTGGCCAGCCACTGGGCTGGCCTGTCACCTCCGAGAGTCGAGACAGTGGGCTGAGGGTTACAGTTAAGTCACATCTGGGTGCTGATGGCGTTGGGACTATGAGAGGTTCAACGAGAAAAGGAAGAGCTCGTGCCTCAGCCCAAACTCCAACTCAGTAAAACTCCATGGATAGTAACAGACATTGCTTTATCAGGTACTTTGTATCTCAAATACATATTAACAGTCTGTTGTGACTCCCTGGAAGACTGGCATCAGACATTGAAAAAGTGGGCCAAATCTTGGGATGAAAAGGTTTGAGGCCCTACTATAGGGTGATGGAAGATCATCTTCAGCTGCAGCAGCACTTCAGTCATGGACTGTAGCTGTCTGGCTCAAGAAATAATAATAGGGATTACAATCCTCTGTGGTCCATTTGCTCTGGTGGAACACTCACCTTCATTGAGTATCTGGCTCACAACATAAGATCAGGGCAGGCAGGGCTGAAAATGGTCCCAGAGAAAGGAGCTGCACTACGAGAATCAGAGTAGTGCAGGGGTAGAAGGAAACTGAGGTGTAGGTTTTTGTTGGGATGGATGAACTTTGTCTTTGAGTGAGGCTGGAGCAGAGAGTTTGGAAGCAGCCATGACAATGAAGGACAGGTTTTCTCTAACATGACAGACTGGCAGTAGGGACCAGTCTGGTGCTGAATGAGATCCCCACAGCCAAGGCCTTTCAGAAGGATGAAGTTAGCTGAGATAAATCATTCAGTGAGACTCTTAGCTTACATTAAAAAAATCGATAAGGTCACAACCCCTGAGTGAGTGCAGAGAAGCTGCGAAGAAAATCCTAGATTCAGCCGAGGGACTTTCCATCTATCAGAGAAGCAGCATTCTCACATGTTGGAGGATAATCACACAGCTTTTGGAGGCTGGTGAGATAATTTCTGGGCACAGGAAAAAGGACGGGGGGGGCAGGGTTGTGTTGGCGTCCCCTCTTCCCTGTGATGACTAGAACTTGTACACAAATGCGTGGAGATTGATTGCACTCAGCAGCTCCTGACAGCAGAAGAGATTACTGTGGGCAGGGACCTGCTTGTGTAGATATAAAGAGGTGCAGCCTGCTGGCAGTCGAATCTGCTCCCATCCGTGCTGCTCATTCCCATGCCTCCATCTGCTGCAGACAGGTTTCCAGGGGCCCTCCCTCCCCTTCTGTCTTCTTCTATGTAGGTAGAGTTGCTGTGGAAATAAGCTCTACATCCCTCTGCTCCTCTTTTCTGAAACTTAAAAATTTACATTTTTCCAAGCTGTTTGTTTTCAAAACATTCCCTTTGTTTTCCTGTTTTCCCAGTGAAATCTGCCTCATCTCTTTTTAACAAAATTGGACACATGGGAAAAAAATGTCCCTGGTGTCACAGAAAGCTAATTTTTAGACACTGAGAAAATGCATCAGAAACTCCCTAAATTGCCCTGTTCATTGTGTTCTTTCTTATCTCCCATTATTATCTGTCCATTTCCCCTCTTCTCCTTTCTATTTGTCCTTCTCCCTCACAAAACTGTTGGAATTTGCTTTGTGGGGAGATGCGGGTGCATGATTCCTTTGCAGGAGCCAGCTTTGTGTGCCTGGCTGCCACCTGGGATGGATGATGAATTCTGCCCAGTGACCAAATGGGACTGTCCCAGGGAAACCTTTTAGGCCAAAGCAGTTGCCACTGATCTAGACCAGAGCTGCACCAGAAGCCATGGGGACCAAGTGGTAGGAGGAGCACAGTCCCTGTGGCCCCAAAGGAAAACCCATGAGCTTTGTTACCTCTGGCCAGATTGTTTCTTATTCCAAGGAATTGCTTAAAAAACATTTCCAAAGTTTCTGACCCTATTTATGAGCTGGTGTAACCATGGCAACTGTAGTTATACCAGAAATAGCAACTCACTTGAATGACAAAGTAAACACAAGTTTACAAGACACTGACTTTTCCAGGGACTGGATGAGCTCATAGGATGTGGGAGGAAATCCCAGCTGAGGTGCAGGCTTGGGGATGCAGTGGCTGAGGCTCATGGCTGGCATCAGCCACAACAACTCTTGAAACGTATCTCTACAAGCTTGTGCCAGGTTCCTCGGAGACTTTGCGCCATATTGATAGAGTTTGTCACACAGACATACCTGACTGGAAACGAGCAGGGAGTTTTCCAGGCACCTGCATTTAAGCCTTGGTTTTCCCTCCTGCAAACAGGCAGTGCTTCCAAGTGCCTCAGAATCCTTGGCAAGAGAGGGCAGGGGGAGGAACAGGATTTGGAATGAGATTATCTATTGGTTTTGTAGAAAGTCAACAGCATTTTGGTGAGAAACTAAATGTACCAAGGTGCCTACAAAAGAAGAGTCATCTGCTGTAACCCTCCTCCTTCCCTAGTGCCCATATCGTTCCTAAGCTGTCTGTTGTTTGTGCTAGTGAAAAAAAGGGAAAAAAGATATAAAGGATTGCCTGAAGCAAATATTTATCTGATTTGAATACATGCAAATTAGTCCATCACAGAAGCAGAGAAGAAGACATCCCCATGGAGTCTTACTGCTCTTCCTTCAGGAAACAGTATACTGCTACCCTGGTGTTAGGGTTAAGCATCTATAATGGCCTGCATTGAACTAGACTTTGGGAATCCATGACAGATGCTGGGATCAACAGCTACGTTGAGTGTCTCTGAGCTCAGCTTGCAAAAGAGCCCGGTCTTGATTCTTGTTTCCACTTGTGCCCTGGAGGCTGCTCTGGTGATGATGGAGCAGAGACTAAAGGGGCTGAGGTCTGTTCTTCCACTGCCAGGACTCTAGAGAGAGATTTCCATGGCCAGCCTGGAGCAAAGGGTGTTGAGGAAACATAAATCAAACTATAAAACAGCAATGGCCCTGTCTGTATTTGAAACCTTGTCACTGGGGACATGATTAAGTCCACAAGCCAAATGGCCACTGATAAGGCTTCTTCAGTAAAAATGTAGCCCTTACTTTTCTCATTTAGTGGAGAGTGCTTGATTTGTGCATGACAGAATGTTATTAGAGGCCCCGGGCTTTCAGACACCAATGCTTTAGGACATGCTGTGGCTTTTTATAGCAGATGATAGAAATCCCACTTAGCCTGGTGAACACTTCATTAGCTACCAGAGAATTACATTTTCTTCCAATTAGTGAATCTGGCCTTTCTTGGTACAAATAACCAAGTCTTACCAAATCTAATACCACAAAGCTGCTACATTACTATGATTTTACTAACTTACATTAATTTCCCCCTGAATGGCTTAAATAGAAGAAAACCAAAATGTATCAATCTCACTTTTAGGTATTAATTTTCATCCATAGATCTCAAAAAGCATGGAGCTACATTTTCATCATCCCTATTTATAAATTTGGAAACTGATGTACAAAAGTCCATAGAACTGTAGATGAAACACAGTGGTCCAGATACATGCTGTAGGGACATGCAGCACAAAAATCTTAGAGCTTTATAACTACTCTGTGATTCATTGGTAAGAATATCCCCCTACTTGTTGCAAAGTTGTCCCAAGAAGAAGTAGTAATGTCCTTTCCTCGCACTGTCTCTGCTTAATGTCTGTTATCCAGACTGTTGGTAGCACTGTGATGGAATTGAGTTTGCAAGATAATTTTAAAAAGCTTTGTCTTTCTTATTTTCATACTGCCCACATGTAAAATATCTGCTTTTTCTTTTATAAGATTATTTTTCTCATGAATATACTCAATATAGTGAACCAGTTTTTCCTTGTTTTGATCAATCCCAGCTAGCTTATCGATGTGAGTGCTAGAAACCAGAGCATGTGGTTGCTCTGAATAACAGTTCTCACAGTATTGTCTCAAGGGTCTTCCTTCCTTAGATTTTTCTTTTTCCATAATTGATTCCTTCTCTGTGAATTACATGCTGTGCACCTGTAAACAGTGATTACATGATCCACTAGCACTCACTAAAATGATCACTAAAATGATTGCAGAAAAGTAATTCTGCCTTTATGTAAAAAAAAAAAAAAAGTGAAAAGGCAAGAGAATGTTTTATTTAAATGTAAATCAGATAATTCCAGAGTTTAACTCTGTTTAAAACAGTGAAGCAATTGATTCAGTGTCAGCAGGCTAAGAAGAAACTACACACAAGTAAGCTACAGATGTCTTCTATCATGACAGCTTCTTTCTCATCTTTTTTTTCTGAACAATCAATTCTTTCTCCTTGGCAACTAGCAGCCCAATAAGGAAAGACTCATCTAAAACATTTTGGTAAAATGCTTCTTTCTGCTTCTTAAGGGGACACACCTCTTCCCATGGATTTCACACCATGCTGCAGACATACACTTCTTTCCTTCTCCTAACAGATAAATGCACCACTGTGCAATCTCATTCGGTTCAGCTCTTTGCCACCATTATTGTGATTTTTTTTTTTTCACATGTAACAGCTGAGGCTTTCAAACATAAATGCTTGCTTCTGGAAGCATCTCCCACTCTCCTTGGGCTCTCCTTTGGAACATTAAACTAATGGGCAGAGAAGGCAGATCTTCCTCCTCCATTATCTTGTCTCTTGGGAGGCTGCTCCCCTCCCAGCACACTGATGCTAAATGCTCTACTGCCATGAGATAGCAGATCCCTGGTGGAAATAACTGTGAAAGGAGAAAAGCCAGGGGATGAAGAAGTGAATGTTTAAAAAAAATCTATTTTCTCCTTTTACTGTTCAGTTTCATTGGTAGGTACTAAGCGTCTCTTCTGCCCTCAAGATCTCGCAAATACATGGAGTTTAATGTTTTAATGTGCTATTTTTTTTTTCCTGTTTATTGGCCTTCCCAACCTTTCCTTTAATTTGGAGTCTCTACACTCCTGCTTTCCAGTGAAGGTACAGAATTCTATAAAGTGAATTATAGCCTCTTAATAGGAGGCCTAGAATGATACTTCTGTGTCAAGAACCTGGAAGTGCAGCATACTTCTGGGGTGCAGTCAAGCATTAGGCTAAGTGTTATCATTGCACAATGGGCAAAAGCATGTTACACAAAGGATGTTCTGACAGTTTCATATATGTATATATTTTCTAAATAATGGCATACTTTAATTGCAACAGTGAAAGTTATTTCTAGAGAAAAATGAAAATAAATGAAGAGGAGAAAGAGAAACTAAAAAAGGAAATTTTCCACAATAGCCACCTGAGAAGGGCAATGATAGGGTCCCACTGGAGCATCCTCCTCTGAGGGCTGCCTCCAGTGCAGCAGGTGATGACAATGAAAATTATGAGGATGATGATTTCTTGCTGTGCTTTTCCTTAGTACTTTATATATACTTTTATTAAGGACTCATACTCTCCATTGCTTATTCCTGATTGTGATTCTTCTAGCGCTGGGAGAAGAGTGGTCATCATGTGCAGATGTTGCACATTCATTGCTTCTTAGGCTTCTATGAATATATACTAATGGATAATATTTATCAGGAAAGTGAATACATGTCAGATGCTTTGTTGAGCGCCACATTTATTTTTTTCATACAAAAGTCTACAAAACAAGAGATAAAGAATGGGAGGGACAATTCTCAGACTGGTGCTTTCCATGAAAATCTGGCACAATAACAGTGTGGGGGTTTTCAGAGGCAGGGGTGGGAGAGTAATGATGTGGGAACAGCAGAAGGAATAAATGTTGCCACAGAGATGGTGATAATTACTGCTTCATGGCTTTCAGATGGAGATTACGTAGCTGCAGGCAGCATGATAAGGCTAAAGCACTAAGGTGCATAAGGCACCTAAAGAACTAGCAGGTGCTTAGACACAACCTGAGACACATAGAGCCATGGAGACCAGTATAAAATCAAGGTTTCTGTTGAGAGGAGCGTTTAGCACAGGCAAGACAAGGTGTATTTTCTAAGGCGAGCAGAGGAGGAGAGGATTTTAGTCCCGATTTTAGTCCCAGATTCTGCTCTGGTTGTTTTGCAGGAAAGACACAATGCAAGAAGTGCTCAGATAAATACCTCCTAACACCCCCTGCCCACTAATCAGCTTAAGGCTGAGATTTGATTACACTTGCTGAGATTTGACCTTACATAATCAAATGTTTTCTGAGAGGTCCTAAAATAAATCAGTCCTCTTTCAAATCCAGCTCTGGTGGGTGACTTCTCTTGGACATAGTCATAGTCATAGTCATCTAGGTTGGAAGGGACCTTTCAGATCATCTAGTCCAACCATCAGCCCAACTCTGACACATCACCCCCTCCAAGACACTGGTTTCTGCCATGACATCATCCACTGAGCTTTTTTCCTTTATGTTGGGCTCTGGTGTGCAGGGGGTACAGAGAAGACACCTCTGCTGCCCAGTAGCATGGATCTTCTTCCCCTCATACAGCCTTGTTCTCTCATTCCTCCTCCTCCACCTGCTTAGATCTCCCTCTCCTTTATTATGCTGCTCTGTTCATTCTCAGCCTTTCTTAGGCTAGCTTCTGGAGAGAAATGGCTCTGTTTTGCCTCCAATCTCTCATTTCCAACCAAATCTTTTCCTTTCACTGTTTTGCTTTTCCCCATGCTCCCCTGAGGAGTTGAGTCATCCAGAAGTGACATGTGAAGTCTTTGCACACCTTCAGCCTGGGGATGGGGGTTACAGGATTAGCACATTAAATGGCCTGAAAGCTGCTTAGACAAGTATTAAATCTCCAATCTTCTCTCCATCTTTAAAGGAAATCTCTTCTGGAGGAGATGGAGAGACGGAGCACCCTGTCACGTTTTTTGGGGTCAGCTCTTTGTCCAGATGAGGCATCTCAAGTCCTGTGGCTGAGTGGTTTGAAGGGATTGCTGTGGGATCAGGGGGCTGGAAATGCAGATAAACCAGGGGCTCCTGTGCCTGTATCCCAAAATGGTGCCTTCCTCCTTGCTCTCCATGCTGAATACTGTCTCTCTTGCCCAGATTTGTGTCTAGTATCCATCATTTTCCTCCCTTCTAGCCCTATCAGCTGCACCATCTCTTGCAGAGATTTAGGAGGAGTGACTGGTACTCAGTGGGAAGATGGTACCATGTGTGCTAAGGACAGCCAGGACCAACCTGAAGATGCTGCCTTTGAAAGCAAATCCTGGGACATCTTGTGCCTGTGGTTTATTCATGTGCTTCACAGCCTGCATCCCCCTGGTTATCTCACTTAACTAGGAGGCAGAGGAGGCAGTGCAGGGCTTACTGAAGAGCTGGGTGGCACCTTGTGATGCAGTAAATGCCTCCTGGTATGGTAGAGAAAGGCCTCATGTCTGAGCTCCCTGACCTTCCCCCATGCTCATCACCTCGTGACTGACTCAGATTACCTCATACCATCTCTGAAGGAGAAAGGATCTCTCTACTATAGTGAGGGACACCACGTGGGGACACCCACCTTGGGGGCACCGATGGCCAAACCAATCCTTACCTTGTGGAAGCTGTTGACATGAATCTACTGCACCATGAGCATGTCTTCCCAGTGTATCACCTGTAGTCTTCCCAGAGACTGTAAAAACCTTGAGGGGGAGGCAAAGCTCATGATAGTGACAGGATTTGACAATATTATTCATTAGGAATTTGTGTGAGTTAGTAACAATGCGTACTGATTTCAGTGCAAATGTAAATGAGTAGCTCTGAAACAAGCCACTTTATAAGAGCAGTAGAAAAAAAAATTGCATGAACTGGGACTTCTACAATTACAGAAATGTAATGGACTGAAATACCTCTCTATTTTTCCCCATCAGAGCTTTCAGCTTGGGAAATTCCAGCTCCAAATTAGAAAGTTTGGGAATTAAAGAGCAGGTGTATGTAAAGTATCCTAACTGGTGATGGTTTTCTGAATTAATCACTTCCAAAGATCACAAAATAGCCTCAAACACAGCCTCTTCTTCTGCAGAACATGGAGATGACATTTATCAGTACACAGCAGCAATATACCACCACCATAGAAAATTCAAACCCAGGAATTCTGGACAGCTTGTACCAGCAATACAAAAGCAAAGAGAAAAAAAATCACAACACATCTAATATTCTTTTAATAATACAATTTTTAAGAACTCTCAAGGCCATCTCATCTGTCAAGAGATGATCTCCACTGCATGGCTCCAGTTTGTCAGATATGAAATAATTATTGGCAGGGATTTTCCTTCTGTGATATGATGCTCCAAATCTGTTCAAAACCTGCCTTTCTTCCAGCAGATCAGTGATGTGGTTCCCCAGTGGGATGTTGGATATGCTGACCCAAAGAATGATGCATGGCTTCTAAGCTCCCATCTGCTCAAAGCGGTGCATGTCCAATATCTGCAGCTCCTTCTTGCCCCTCTTACCAACAGCAAGATAAAGCACAGAACAAGGACATGATTTTCCCATGATTACATACTGGCTAATTTCTAATATCAGAGGAAAATGTTTCTTCTGTGTGCTGGGCTGATATGCCAATATATTCTGGGTGTCACACAGCTATAAACGTCTGTACTTCTATGCACATTTGTGGTTATATATTAGTCTTGATGTATGCACACAGAAATGGTGTGAAAATAGCTGCACAAAGACACAAGCAGCCTGGGATTTATTTATCTCCAACAGAAAATAAAAAAAAAAGGAAAGCTAAACTATACTCTCCCACAACAAAAATGATTATAATAGCGCTAGAATTATGATTGCCCTTGTGTCTTGGTACACAGCTGCTAAAACCAAGAAAATCTCAAGCCAAGCCATGTGCAAACAGTAACCTCAACTCATACAGTCTCCCAGCCAAAACAGTGTTCTGCTCTCCCAATACAAAGTAGGAAGTCCAGTGAAATCAGTTAGTCCAAGCAGCATGGGAACCAATACAAGAAATTGATGTACAAGACACAGGGGCTGTTCAACAAGATTATTTCCTAAAAGCTCTCCCTAATTAACAGATCTAATTCTTCACATCTTTTCCAGGACAAAGCTATTCATAAGAACAAAGTGAGCCACCATACTATCACACTGGCATTGGAAGAATTTACTCTGTTTCCCATCCCTGTCCCACCCAGCTCCTTTCCTTGTGCTGCCACAAGGGTTTAACCACATTTGGCCATTGTGAACAAGGAGCAGGAAGCTTGTTTAGGTTTAAAACTCACTGCTATACACTTATGCATTGCTTTGGTATTTTTGACAGGTATGTTTTATGCTCAGCTCACAACTTGGTTGTGCTGGCTCACAGGCAAGTTTAGTATAGGAGTGAAAAAGCAGCAGAGAATAAAATAATTTCCCCTCGTGGTGAAGCTAATTCATGGAGGTTTAAAATGTTTCTGAGGCTACAGCCCTTGCTAAATAGAAATCCACTACCAGCCAGACACGGGCACTTGTTTGTCGCTTGAAATGTATGAGGTCAGCTACTAAGTGCCACCCATGGCCTAAATGACAGCAGTGTTAGGCTGGGAAAATTATTCCCCCCTTCTGAGATCTGTCTATGCCCAAAGGAGAGCCTTCTTAATTGTTTGCAACCTGTAAGAATTGGTGTATAATAAATGTTTTCTAATGGACATGTAGATCCATGGCAGTGAATCCAAGCCCACTGACAATAAATTTGCTTTGCTTATTCTGCCTCTGCAAATGCATTAAGAGCAGTCTATCAATCATTGCAGATCCAGGTTTGTTGGTTGCAAACCAATGATCTAATTTATTCTTAAACCCTACACTGAGGATTGTGTGTGTGAAGGGTTTATGTGACTGGAGAACTAAGTGGGGATTCCGTGAGTGGAAAACAGAAATTCTGCCGATAATTCTGAGATGAATCGGTGGTAGAATTTTTCTAATCATATAAGTATCCCTGGAAAATGAAAGCTTGTTCTTCCTGAGGCAGCTGATCTTTCTAACTATTTGTGTGCAAATGTCTGGGCACTGGGAACAATTAGCTGATTAAGGTAGCATGTGTTAGTCAGGAAAAACGAGGGTCATCAGTAAAGAGTGCCCTTTGCACACCCTCATATTCCACCCCGTGTATGCAGGAATGCACTCAGCTTGATTCTACACTTAACTTTAATCGGTAAAACCCAGGGATGGCTTCTGAAATCTACCTTAATTACCAGAAAAATAAACAAATTACCGGGAAAATAAGAGAAATAAAAAACAGGGCAGAGAAACAAAGTCTCCCAAGCCCCTGTTCTGAGGCACCGTGAGCCCGGAGCCCGCAAGGACGCTGGCCGACCTCAAGCCCCTCAGAGACAAAGACCCCGCTCACCTCTCTACAAAAACCACGAAGCGGCGGGCGCGCAAACAAAGCGGGGCGCGCAGCCGGCATTGCGCCGTAGCATGCAGGGCCGCGCAGGGCTTCTTCCTCTGCGAGTGGGCTGCTGCTGGTGGCGGCGGC
>VZTY01031809.1:82600-94790 GCA_013400935.1 Turnix velox | reverse complement strand
AGTGGCCGGCTCCGTTACCCAGCCTTGTTCGGGGAGACGGGCAGGGCCCTCCCTGCATCCCGATGGCTCTGCGGCATGATGGGGTGGGAGGGCAGAGGACGAGGAGGCAGCCCTTGCACCCCCCGGGGTGGCTGGAAGGCAGCCCCAGGGCGGGGGACAGATGGCGGGTGTTACGTATACCTGCGGGGTTGTAGCCGATGGTCCCCGGGGTGGCTGGGCGATGGGTTCCCCTTCAGCCCTCAAGGGTGTGGGATAGGGCGGCCAGACGGGTCCGGTCTGTTAAACCCCCCACCATCGCGGAAAATTGTTTCCTCCCTGTCCAACCCGCATCCTGGAGATAAACCCTGGATCAGGAGGTGGTTTGTGGGGGTGAATGTTGATGCAGAGAGAGAGGACAGATAAAAAGATGACCCTGTGACATCGCTTTTTGTGACCAGTGGACGCATGGAAGGGGAGAGGGGCAGGAGGAAAAGAAAGTGGGCAAATCCACCATATCTCCTGCTCCAGTACCCTCTCCTGGTGCAGGTGCGAGAGGAGCCTCTTACCTCTAGCATAGGCAGAGCCCAGCTAAAAGATGCTGGCACCCCTTGGCATGGTACGATTCCTCCTTTGCCTCCTGCAGCCATTGCTCTCTCTGACTGAAAGTCCTCAGTGCTGCCTCTGCCCCTCCATCTGCTGCTTTGTGGGTGCTGCCGGGCTTCAGAGTTGCAGGTGGTGTATGACGGTGGGTTTGGGCTGCAGGAAAATGAGGAAAATGTGGCAGGGCAGGGTGCAAATCACCCAGATTTCTAATTGCATAAAGCATTTATAGGGTTAATTTGCTATTTTTTAACGAGACTTTCAGGCTATAGGGGGTCTTCATCTTGTCTCAGCTCTTGGTCTGGGCAGTGACCAAAGAGCCCAGGGACCCCGATAGTTCCTTCTGAAGAAGTACTGGTTCCTGAGCCCAGCAGCATGTCTCACCTTGCAGAGGGGACTGGTCCCTCAGCTGGGATGAGGCAGGGGCAGCTCAGATGTGAGCTTTCCTCTTGGTCCCCACCTGCCTGGATATTAGACCAGAAGGCAGGGTCAGGTCCATAATTTGTGGAGAAATGCCAGGATTTGGTCTGATCATTGCCATCCAGAGATGCATGTGAACCAGGGGTTATTTAGCCCAGACAACCTGGCTGGTGCTGCTCCCTGTGGGACCTTTCTGTGGGGCAAGAGCAAATTGTGCACCTCTCTGGCAGGTTTTCAGAGCCTAAAAACAATCCTTCCTCTAGTGAGATGCCCTTATGGGCTGGCAGAGAAAATCTTTGAAGTATATGTGATGCAAATGGAAGTTCTAAGAGATGGGGAGCAACCAGTGGTTGCAGCCCTAACTTCTCTGCATGTGACCGGACATCTCCCTCTCCATCACCTGGGTCTCTACCTCTCCCATGATAAACCACAAAATCTCCCATAGTGGATAGGGACAGGCAGGTAGTTCTGCTCCCTGGTTGTAGTAGTGGCAAATGCAGCCTGGTATTGCAAGAGAGCTCAGGAGAGTGGAAATGACTCAGATCTGCAGCTGGAGTCTAAGTGGAAGGCAAGACCTGGTGGTGGCTGCCATAGCTCATTATGTTCACTTTCTGTGCTGAGTGTGGGATGGCACTGAGGGGATCGTGAGGTTTTGTAAAGTGACTGCTCTGGGTCTGCAGCACAGTGAGATGTGAGCAATTGTTATTTTCATGAGAGAGCCTCATGAGGACAGGCTCAAGAGCCTTTCCCATGAGACGATGGTTCTTCTCATTCCCAGGGCTGAGCTTGAACTCAGTCAAGGTTATTCAGCTGCTGGGACGTGCATTCTTTCCCATCCATTTGAATTTGGATTCCCTTTTATTTCCCAGATAACTGCTTTTCACAAGTTCCTGACTCACCATAAAATGCCATTGCAAAGTAGTCTTGCATCAGGACCATCACCCATTAGCATGCCCGACTGAGTCTTCTTGTTCCTATCCTGTTTAATCCTTCTCTGTCCCTTTGTAACATTCCAATAATCAAAAAACAGATTTTTTTTTCCCACTAGAATTGCACTGCTGCCTAATTCCACTTGCTGTTTCACCTTGAACTCTTGCATATTTTTTAATGGTTTAATGCATGAGAATATAACCTGACAGCTCCCAATTTAGCTTTTGGGAGCAGAGGCAGATGTTAAGGCCATAGCTGCAGAGAAAGATAAAGGGCTTGCTGGGGAAATTGCAAGTAAGCAGGCAAAAGGGAAATTTTTAGTAGGCACAGCCTTGAAGGAGTTAATGCACAGATAAGTGGTAATCAACTGAATGATCTGTGTAGTTCCCTTGATGCCAAACAGCAAGGAATGCCTTGACCACTTGCGACAGCCACTGCTGCACTGGGGCACTGCTCTGTTTTTCAGCCTTTCTCTGAAGAGTAGGAAGGTGGCTTAGGACCACACTGCTGGCTCTGAAAGGCAGGCAGCTGACTAAGGGACATTTGGCACAGCACTGCTTCACTTTTCCTGCCTGCCTCCTTTTCCTTCATATCGTTGCTCTGGCTGCCCATCACTTCATCTCTCCCCACTCTGGCTCCCACTTGGGATGCCACTCAAGCAGCTTCATTGGTGTCATGTGTTTGGTGCTGTGTATCCCAGCTGTGCTGGCTATGCAGCTGTGGCCTCCAGCCATCTGGGGTGACCTTTCTGAGAAGGCCCACAGGTACACATGGCTGTTCTGCAGCTGGGCTGAATATGGTCATCGTCATGCTTCCTTCCTTGGGTAGGAAGGAGACACAATCGATGCCTGCAGGGAGCTGTTCCTGGGAGCAAGCACAGGGAACACCAGCAGATAGACTGTAGCAGGTGCATTTCCTAGAGGATTATGGACAACTTACTAATACAAGGCAGTTGCAGTCAGGTATTTAATCTTTGTGTGATCTGCTGCCTGACCGTGACTTTTAATCTGTTATGAGAGGGAATGAAAACTCTGGTCTTGGCTTTATTCACATCTCTCTGTGTCCCAGTGCATGGCAGTGGTCCTTTGTGTGAAATGGAGTGTTGAAGCCTTGTACAGTGGCTTGTAATTGCAGGGTTGCTGGCCAGCAGCCGTGCTGCAGAGTGGCTGTAAATCATTCTGGTTTCATCTTCTGCTCCCGCACCTCCTCCCCGGGAGGGAAGAATGGTGTAGGTCTGCGTGTGCGCATGGTGCCTGCAGGGAGAGGAGCGGGGGCAGAGGGGGGATTGTGTTCAAGCCAGAATATCAGCACAAGCAGTCGGGATTGCAGCTGATCACTGTCACCATTTGCTTGCAACGATCCTGCTGCATTTGGCACCGGTCAGATGCTTGCCTACCCAGGGGACTGAGCCGTACTGTGCCCAAACCGAGTGCCCTTGGGGACACTATCCCCCTCCAGAGCAATCCCATTGATTGTCCCCATCTGTGTTACCCAGACCAAGCAACCATGACTGAGAAGACCCAAGAACCTCATGTGGAGGAAGATGATGATGAGCTGGATGGGAAACTCAACTACAAACCTCCTCCTCAGAAAACACTGCAAGAGCTGCAAGAGTTGGACAAGGATGATGAAAGCCTTGCTAAGTACAAGAAGTCCCTTCTGGGGGATGGACCTGTGGTAGTAGGTAGGATGAGGCACGCTGATAAGGAAAGACTGGGGGGGATGCATAGCAGCTGTGTGCTGTGGGGATGGGGTAAGGGGACCTCTACAAAGAGAGACTTTGTTTGATCGGGCGCATGCAATGCTTCTGCTGAAGGACTGGGGATGGACAGGTGGAGAAATGCATGGAAAAGAGGGGGGAATTTCACTGAGCATCGATGTAAGATTACTGAGGAGTACTGGCATCAGAAAGGAACTTGTGGGAAGTGTGTGGGCCTTGGAGGACTCTTGAGGGGTCAGAAGCAGAAGGGGACAAGCTGGTGCTGAAAGGGGCCTTAATGCTTAAAATGCTTTTAAAAGAAGAATATCATGTAGTGAAGATATCTCTGGGCATTCATATGGAGGCTGGAGAGATCCATAATGAGTGATTGGTGTAGATATATGATCCTGTTGTGTACATGATCAGAGAAGCCTGGCATTACTGGTGCTTTGTGAAGTGCTGTTTCTGTGTGGGAACGCAACTGTGTTTCTTCAGTGTCATTCCACTCCCCCTGCATTTCATTTTGTCTTCCCCCTGACTTTCCTGTCTGCAGACCCAACAGCTCCCAATGTGGTGGTCACTCGACTCACCTTGGTATGTGATTCAGCTCCAGGACCTATCACTATGGACCTTACAGGTAGGCACAGACACAGCCCTTGAGCATGCAGGGGAACAAGCAAAGGCCCTGATATACTTCAGATTGAAAGGGAATTTGTCTGCTGCATGCTGCAGTGGGTTTTAGGGGAGCTCTGACTGCATTTTAGCCTTGTTTCTTATTTTAAGGTATGCACGTATGAAAAAAAAAAAAGTTGGTGAGGGTCTCTTGCTTTATCTAGACTGCTCTAGAGACCCTAGGTTTCTCCTGCCTTCTCTTTGTACCTCCTTTCAATTAGATTTCATGAGCATAAGGGATGTGCATGTGTTGGGGTAATGGGTGGTTTTGAAACTTCAGAATCGAGCAATATTGCAGTTCCGGCTCCCGGGGACATGGGGAGAGAACCAGGCTTCACCTTATATGGGCTTTTGTGCAGAGAGGAAGCTGAGCCTGGAGGAGCATAGAGAAGCTTCCTGTTCAACCAAAACCATGCAGAACTGTGCACAGCCCAGGCAGCCTTGCAAGCTGGGCAGGAGCTATGAAACACATTCCACTCACCCAAGCCAGGGCACGGGTCAAGTATGCACACACTCTTGCAGATGCAAGTGGGAGGTGTCCCTGCCTATGGCAGGGGGGTTGGAGCTCGATGATCTTTGAGGTCCCTTCCAACCTAAACTATTCTATGATTCTATGATTCTATGCCTAATGATGAGTCTATGCATCAATATCTTCACGTATGTGTACCTAGATCTGTGTTTAGGCATTATCTTCAAAGATGTGAACACTGACGTGTGTTCACCTAGGTGTTCCCATGTACGTGCTCTTGCAGCAAAATTGCTTATACAGACCTCCATGGACTTCACTTTATCCTCATCAGCCTGTACTGGGAAGCTCACTGATGAGCTCCAGTCACCCTCAAAGCCTGGGAAAGGATAGGGAATGGCAGGAGATGCACAGAAGAGATGAGCACCGCCAGCACCATTCCTGGCGCCATCCCACTGCATGTGGTTTCTTCCTGCTGTGACACCTCTAGCTAACAACTTGATCCCCTCCTTACAGGTGACCTTGAAGCCCTCAAGAAAGAGACCTTTGTATTAAAGGAAGGAGTGGAATACAGAGTTAAGATCCACTTCAAAGTGAGTTTTTTTTAATTTGTATTTTTTCTCATCAGTCACTGAGACTAATTACTGGCAGTCTATTAGGATAACTAGATACTTGCTCAAAGTCTGTACCCTTGTAAAGAAACCCTAACTTCAAGTGTTCTCCTACTCAGCAGGACCAGGTCTTTTGAGGGACTTGCTTCTGTTTGCTCATCCTGTAAGAGAAATGACTTTCTGCTTACTCACAAAATAACAGGTGTTTTGGAAGCCAGATGGCTATTTTTATCTGAGCTTGGCTTGTCTTTTTAGCCATGAGAAAATCCTTATTCACACAAAGTG
This sequence comes from Turnix velox, assembly GCA_013400935.1. Taxonomy (NCBI): domain Eukaryota; kingdom Metazoa; phylum Chordata; class Aves; order Charadriiformes; family Turnicidae; genus Turnix; species Turnix velox. Next base: position 89,128 of record VZTY01031809.1, on the reverse strand, counting down.
GGAATAGACAGGGAGGAGAAAAGATAATGGCTTTCCATGAAGTACTAGTTCAATCTGCATTGTTGGGCTTCATGTAGGCATGAAAAATAGTTAATACTGTAGAAAATGGCTGACAATACCTGAGTTCTTATGGATCATAATACACCCAAATGGGCTCATTTCCCTTTCATTAACCAGCATGTCAGCCATTCCTTCTGTTTCCAGCTGAAAATCAAATTTGGCCACATTGCAGTGTGGCATCAAGCACAGAAGTGATCACCTCCACACATTTGCTCCAGACAAAGCTGGCTTTGTCAGAGAAAGCAAAAAGAGCTACCATTTTCTGAAATGGTAGAGAGAAAGTGCTAATGATATGGGTTCTGTAAGAAAGATTTTCTCTCTTCTCTGAGGCTTGCTGTTTAAGAGATTACTTTGTCCACACAGCCACCTCCAGTTCCCCATACTTCTAGGAAATACTTCTGTCTGTATCTGAGCCCTGTTGACAGGAGATGCTTGGAGCCAGGCAAATTTTTCCAACTTTGCTTCTCAATCCCAAGGCTGGTAAGACCTGGCACCATGTGAAATCTCTCCTGGGACATTAAAGGATCTTGCTTGCAGATTGAGTAGTGCTGTGGGGAGGCATGCTGGAAGAGAACACCAGGAGATACATCTAAGCTATTCATGTGAGATTTGAGTAAAGACTATGAACAAAACTGTGTCTTGGTCTCTTGAGAAGAAACCTGCCAGCTCCTCATTGAGCTTGGAGGGCAACTGTGAATTCTTAGCTAATCTTATCCATCTGCTTGTGCTGGAGGGGTGACTCTAGTCATCCATCTCTAGCTTTTAGTATGGAAATTATTAACTAGGAACTCCCTACTTCACTTTATCCTCATTAGCCTGTCCTGGGAAACTCACTGATGTGCTCCAGTCACCTTCAAAGCCAGGGGAAGGATAGAGAATGGCAGGAGATGCACAGAAGGTGCTGTGGGTCACCAGGTGCCCATGGAGAAGCCATGTTAGGACTCACCACAATGTGTTCTGTGCTGAGCCATTGAGAGCAGTAGTGTAAGGAGACAAGATGGCTCTCTAAAGAGGGAAAAATACATAAAGAGCCCTGTGACACTTACTCATGGTCTCTTCTTGCAGGTAAACAGGGACATTGTGTCAGGACTGAAATACGTACAGCATACCTACCGGACAGGAGTGAAGGGTGAGTATGAGACCTGTGTGCCCTGCACATGAGTGCTTTTACCATTGTGCTCCCTCTGCTCCAAGAAGTCCCAAGGCTCCCCCTGTGCCACTGCATCACCTGGGCCAATTGTTTCCTATTCCTATGTGAACTCAATATGAGCCAGCTCTGATATCTGTATGCTACACCACAGTCTGCAGCAGCAAGTCCTCAGAGACACTGTTAAAACAGTGCTTGCCACACATTTCCTCTCCATACAGAGCTCTTCACCTTCCTCTCTTGCTCTCTGTAGGGTGACTCAGCCTTCATGGAGCTTTTCACCCCCTGAAAGCTCTTCCAGACACATTTGGTAAAATTCAGAGCCGCTCTACAAAAAGCTGTCTGTGAAGCTTTGTATTCACCTTCTTTTTGTGCTGCTCTGCCCTACCTGGACAAGGCAGAGGGAAACTTCATTTTGCATACACACATCCAGCATTTGTTTTTGCATATAATGACCTCTAAGATTCCAGTGTCCTGTTCAGTATGCCAAAGTGTGGTGTTTTCTCACCAGAAGTGATCAAGAGACTTTCTGAAGGCATACACTCCTTTCCAGCAGCACATAGATGTGAGAGGGTAGAGAAAGAGTTGCCTGTCCATCCATTTGTCCTTCCAGCTGTTCTTATGCTTCAGTAGCTCACTTTTTCCACTCACTGTGTTCCCTTTGCTGATATGTACAGTCTCTTTCTCACTTTAATAACTCCTTTCTGTCTGTGGTCTTTGCTCATGCTTGTGGCTTCTTCTCTCCTTTATCATTCCCCACCTGAGAAGTTCAGCCCTTGTGGATTGTTTTTTCCTAGTGGACAAAGCCACATTCATGGTTGGCAGCTACGGGCCACGGCCAGAGGAATACGAGTTCCTGACGCCTGTTGAGGAGGCTCCTAAGGGTATGCTGGCTCGAGGCACCTACCACAACAAGTCCTTCTTCACGGATGATGACAAGCATGACCATCTCACCTGGGAGTGGAACCTGTCCATCAAGAAGGAATGGACAGAATGAGTTCACCCAGTTTGCCTTCCCCCTTCCCATCCCTTTGCCTCCTGCACCAGTCTCCAGGTGGGCCATGCCCACCAAGCTGCTCCTCCCTGCCACCACAGACAGCCACAGCCCTGACAGCCCTTCCCTTGGGAGCTGGGGCTCCGTGCCAGCTGCAGTCGATGCACAGGCCTGCAGGTGGCGTTTGCTGCTTCTGATACACTGAAAATAATCCGCCCGTTCTTACCACCGACCTATCATGACACATAATGGGTTAAATTGGGAAGTATCTCCCTCCCTCCCTCTCTCCCAGTACTTCCTCCATCTCTCCTGTACCATTTCTGGTCCCGGAAGTGCCTTTTCTAGGATACAAGATCACCTGGCAGGGCGGACTGACCCCTGGAAAATCCCTATCTGCATTGCACTTGCCATGTGTTCTGACTCATTATAAATTGTTACTTTCCTCCCATGATGGTCTCCTGGTCTGTATCTGGTGCCCTATCCCATTACTATACATCCTTGTGCTGGCAAAACCAGTCAGGGGGAATGCAGCTAGATGCTGTGACAAGACTTCAGCGTCCCAAGAATAAAATAATTTTCTTTCTTCTTTTCTGCATGAGTATCATTCTTTTCTGAAGTATGGCTCTCAAGTGTGTTTTTCAGTGAGGTGGATGTGGAGAATGTGTGATAGGAATGCTTATGAGCAAGTCTAAGGAGGGAAATAGCCCTCTTCTTCAAAGCAGTTTAACTAGAGGCAAATTATTTCAGAGCTGCTTCTTTTAGGGGTTTAACAGATTCTTTTTTGAAGGCCGAAGTCTGGCCTGTGATGCCAGTAGACTTCATGTGTTGTAAGTTACTCACCTCTCATCCCAGAGTGTAACTGAGTGAGCCCAGGGGATAAAAACATGCCCTTCTCCTGTTCAATGCTTACTAGGGCAGGGTTTAATGATTTCCAGTAGCCAGAGCCAATACAAGAGCTCTGTGTCTCAGTGGCAGCCCCACAGGCCAAAGACCCAGCACCTGGAGAAGTACAGAGGCTCTTTTTAGCGTGGAGTGATGTTCTTACCCAGCTAGGGCACCTGGTCACACCAGTGCAGGGTAGTAGCTGAGATGTCCAGTGCTGGGAGTAAAGATGTGCTGGTGGCAGCATTGGTGAATTTCCCATGACTGTTCCCTGCAGAGCAGGGAACCTCAGCCAGGTTCTTACCCTGGGAGCTTTGCCATGGGCCAGCTGCTCCTTTCCCACTGTCTTGAGAGTGACTGCAGGCCCCTGCAAGCAGCTGACGTGTCTTTTGCCAAAGAGAGGACCAGAGCAGGGTCGTGTGGTGCGGAAAAGGCAAGTTGGCACTATGGGCTTCTCCATCTTCCTATGCCTCTTCTTGCTCACCAGGGGCTTCCTAGCAGGGTGTGCTAGTGATGGTGACTCTTCATCCCACAGTAAGTGACCTTTTCTTCTGGCTCAGGGAAAAGGATGAATGTGCTGTGAGGAGTGCTCCTTATATCGTGTCTCCTGGCTCTGCAAGTATGTTGAGGTTGCAGGAGAGGTGGCCAGGGGGGCATCGGAGGAGGTGTGTGTGTGAGAGGTGCTTGCCTGTGTGCTGGGGGTGCCTTTTTGAGCTGCTCTCTATATATCCTCTGCTCAGCTCTGACCTCTTCTCCCCAGGCACGGCCAGCACAGCAGAGAAGCCTGTCCTGTTGAGCAACATTGCAGATGCTGAAGCCTTCATCAGCGGTGCAGAGGTGGCTGTTGTTGGATTCTTCCAGGTGTGTTCACAGCACCCTCCTCCACCAATCTCACCCTGATGGGAATGTGGAGCTGGATAACTGGGATGTGGAGCTTGCATAAACACCTTCCAAAGGCAGCATCTGTCCTCAAAGTTGCTGAGGCTGTGGCAGGCATGTGGAGGGATTTGGTGACAGACCACAAGGAAAATGCCAGAAAGGGAGGTGGAGCAAGAGAGGAAGTTGAAGGAGGTCAAAGGAGCCCTGGAGCAGGGAAAGGGGAAGTGCTGCAGGGGAAGCAGAACTACAACATGGGTGGCAAAGAAGTGGTATTGTTAAAAAGTGAGAGGGGACATCCGTTGTTTGCTTTAGTCAGCAAAGACAGATCAAGGCACTGTCTCTGCAACAGGGCTGAGGAAGATGGGTCTCATGGAGTAGCACTGGTGCAGGTCCTCTGAAGTGCAAAGCATATAGGCTAAAGCTTCCTCCCAGGGAAAGTGTAAGCATAGTCACTCTGTTCTGCAGCTTTGTTCTCCAGACATGGTATTCTTGGGCTCTTTCTCAGAGTTCATATCCTTGGGATCTCTGCTCTCTGTTGAAATTCAATTGAATTCAGACAAAAGTATTAGAATGACTATGTGTCCCTTGACCGCAAAATGGCATGAAAATTTTTCCTTAGGAAACAAGACAAAAATATTTATTGAGTTACAGCACCATAAAACAGAGGCCTCTTTAACAGGATCCTCATTATTTTTAAGGTCCATAAGTTGAAACTGTGACCCTTCTCCCTGAGCTCAGCCATAGGCTTCTGCTGCCCAAGCGCTGCCTCAAGGCTTCTGTCAGAGCTGTCATGCTTTCTAAAACAATTCCTTCTTGCTCCTTCCTCCTTCTGCCCCATTCCTGGGGTGGAGGGAAGCCTAGTGAGGGCTTGGTGTAGGACTATGGCACATTGCAAAGCAGCACAGAGCAAGGACCGAATTTCCTGCCTCTGCAGCACAGGCAGCAACAAGTGTGTGCATGCTGGAGGCTTCTTTGCTAAGCACTGATCACAGAACAGCAGCCTCCTTGCCTTCAGTGCCTGTAGGCATCTAGAGCTCCTCCGGGGTTTCTTTTTGCAGGCTGCTTTACTGCTAACCAGCTGGGCAATCTGCACACACAGAATGAAAGTGCACATACAAGTGCCTCAGGGCAGCTGGCTGAGGTTGTGACAGGGTTGTCCCGGGGGCAGGAGACCTTGGCTTCTTGCCAAGGGAAACGACGAGAAGGCATATTGACTGCTGTCTTGAACCTCCGTGCGTTCCCTGCTCTTGCTGCAGGATTTTTTTCATTAGAGTCGACAGGACGCAGGGTCCCTGGGCGTAGGATCAGCCCTGGCTGCCAGGAGCATGGGGCGGCCTCCAGGGACATGTCAGGCATTCAGTGTCTGAAGAACGACAGGGCTGCATTTAAACAGTAGATAAAGACGTATGTGTGCCATGAGGGCCCATCTTGGCCCTCTGCCTGAGAGGATTTTCATCCAAATAATGTGCATGTTCTCTGTTCTCTATAAATTATTTCTCTGTGCAGCACTTCAATTTACTGTGGAAGGCAGCTCGGCAACCTCCCCATCTAATAAGCATGGCCTCCTTGACTGGGAACAGCATGCCATGATGGAAAAACAGCATGTTGCTCCAGAAACCCTGTGTGTCTGGGAGAAAAAAGCCACACTTGGCCTGATTAAGCCCCAGCTTTCTCAGGAATGCTCCAAAACTCAGTGAGGCTATTCCCACCCCAAGCTTTAGCACTCTCACTAGAGCCATGTCAATGTGCTGGCATTTCCAAGTCACAAGAGTTGTTTTTCTTTAAATGCAGAAAGTATTTTGTTTTCCATTCTCTCTGGGCTGAACTGATGGTTCAAACCAAAAAGAAAAACAAACCATTTTCCAAGCAGAGTCTCTGTCTTGAGAATTTAAATCCAGTAAGTAGAAGCATCAAAAATACATGACTCAAAAGAAAAGCTGGGAGTGGGAATAACAAGGGAAGCTTTAGAACAGGCAAGGGCTGTTCTTAATGCTCACACTGCAGAAAAGGGAACGAATCACTGATCTCAAATCACTGAGAAACTGCATTAGCTACTTCTCAAGGATGTTTACAACATCTTTTTAAAAGGAATAAGCAGACTGTTAATGCAAGGTGTTTAAATCTTGGAAATGCTAGACTCCAGGTTATTTTATAAATTATGGGTTTATGTATGGATTATACAGATAGACATTCATGCATATATAGATATACGAGTATGTATGTGCATATTAAGCCTGCTGCATGCAGGTTTTTGATTTCTCCCCTCCTTATTAATATCACTTCCCACTATCACCTGTATTATTTGTGAGCATGGGGGCAAGAAATGAGGTTTCAGAGAAAAGGAAGGCATAGTTCCTGCAATAACTACCTTGGCACCGCCACCAGGTGACCCCAGATTTTTGGGGGAGAGCTGGCTGGCAGGGTAAGGGCTGGGACAAAGGGTGATCTCTGCAGCATGCCTCCACTCAGGCAAGGCGACAACGGGAGACAGAGACACTTACATCGGCGGCTCCTCCGAGCTCCCCCTCTCTTTGTCTGCCCCCCCCCCCCCTCCCCCCCCCCGCCC
>VZTY01031809.1:0-82564 GCA_013400935.1 Turnix velox | reverse complement strand
GGGGGGGCGGCTCTGCCGATCGGCCGGTAGGTGACGCCCTCGCACCTGTACAGTGGCGGGGGGAGAGTCCGAGGCAAGGAGGGGGACACTCTTCATCTCTTCCTTCGCCCCTCTGTTTCTCTCCCACTACAGGAACTGGATAGCCCCGAAGCGTCCAAGTTTCGCCTGACGGCCGGCCGCATCCCGGAGGTGCCCTTCGGCCTCAGCATCAGCGCCCCAGTCCTGTCCCACTACGGCGTGGCGGCCAACACCGTCGCTATCTTCCGCAGGGTGCGTGGGTGCGCGGCGTGGGAGAGCAGGAAGAGGTGGGGTGGCGGGAGGGAATCCGCGATCCGTCCCTGGGAAGCGTGATTAATATGCTGGTCTGGTCTCGGGGAGAGAGGCTCTAGGGCAAGCGCCTAAACACTCCCTGCCATAACGGTACCCAAACAATGAGATCTCTGGGCAGTAGTGATAAAGGGAAAGGTTAAAACTTCTCTTCTTACCTCAGGGCAGACAAAGAAAAACTTATCGTTGACAGCCATTCTGCCTGCCTACCTAGAAAGCCCATCTGTTGAGGATCCTGCGCCAAAGAGAGGTCTTCTGCTTTTCATTTGCATAGTGCCCATTACTAAGACACACAGCATGTATTACATCTGATAAATTCTTCATTTTAAGATTTCCTGTGGACCTGGTACTGTCCCAGAGTGCTTTGCAAGAATGATGTCTGTGTTTCTGAGCCTGGAGCTCAGTGTTCCTTAGATGGGGCTTGTGTGGTTTTGGGAAGGCTCAGTGCGACACATGAAAAGCATCTAAAGGACATGTTACAATGGATCAACACAGCATGCTTGATATTGAATCTTTCCAAGTGTCATTTCAGGCAGGCAGTGCTGTCTCCCTGGGTGCACAACTTTGCCATCATGACTGAATCCAGATCCAGGCTGGACCTTTGCAGTTATAGACACTGTGCCACCAAAAGAAATTTCAAACACTCTTTTTATGCTGTGGTTTTTAGAGTAATTCCCTAAATATACTTCAACTATGGGCCCATTGAAAATATTACTTTGCAGTTTCCTGTGGATGGATGCTGTGCAAGATCAAAACTTTGTTGGCTTCAGCTGCAGATGCTGATGCCTCACTGAGTTTGAAGCTGAATTTGCTGAAATTCAAGGAGACAATACTGAAAGGAGCTGTGTAGTTGGCTGAAGAATATAGACAAAAACTAAGAACAAGTATTCTGCTTACATCAGTTTCCTTGTGTTGCCCCTTCTTGCACAAGTGTGGCACTTGAAAACTGGAGAGAAGGGTGTATCTGAGGAGAAGTGCCCTAGGTACCACAAGATATCCTAAAAGGCCTTTAAGTGTTGCATCACGAGAACTCTGAGCAGGCAATGTGGGGACACACTAGGGAATCTAAATGTGGCAGTTTGGCCAAGTTCTAAGATCCAGATTGTACAAAGGTTGTACAAAGTCAGTTTGTACCCCTTTCTTCCTCATAATTTCCTGCACCATGTTTACCACTGACATTATTGAGATAATTCAAAGGGAATGATCTAAGAGTGAGCAATAAGTAGGCAGGTCTTTTCTTCAACCTTTTATTTGCTGTATGTGGATGTTGCAATTTGAAGTAACACCCATCTCAGTTCTGGTTCTTAGTCATGGTGGTTTTCTTCAAAAAATGTTGAAAAGATCCTTTGTTTTTGTGCTGTGGCAGATAGTGAGGAAGACTATATTGGCAGGGTGCTTGATAAAAGCAAGTGTCTGGATTGTTGGAATTTGGATTCTCTTGATTATTCTTTGTTTATACTCTTTTTTTGCAGCTGAACTCTTGTTTAATAAGAACAAGTCAGATTCAAATGCAGTTGACAATTCACTTGTCTAATTGTCAGTTTTTCTTGAATTAAGTTATTCAGATGCATTATCTTTCCTTTTATTCTGTGCTAAATACTTTGTAGGAGTAAGGGGTCAGAGATTAAAACGAAAAGACAAAAAATCTGAGACAGGAATTTGGAATCAAATACCCATTTGAAGAATACAAAGATGCGTGACCACGACAGCAGTGAATCAGAGGCATAAACTAATTTTTCTTTGCTTTTGCAATGTATGAAACGTGTACAATAATTAGATGTTTTAAAAGTAATTACAGTAGTAGGCTGTCAACTGGTGAGTCTTCTTTGCATGTAGCGGAAGGAAACTGATTTATTCTACTGAGTAATCTGGCCAAATAGACCTAAAAAGAATATAATTAACAGATGCTAATTAGCTGATTCTATGACATGATGAAGACATTTTGTCAGAACTTCAACTATTGAATGCAGAATATTTTCCAGCCCTATTTTCTCAAAAATATTAAATGTTGAGAGAATATGATGATATGATTATCCCAAAATGAATATCAAGTGTTTCCAGAAGCCCATGAAAGTCAAGAAAGGACTTTCTGTGGAGTCTATGGTGCTTTGGATTGGTTCCCAAAGCCTCTCTGTTCTCACCCGCTGAGGTATTGCACTGCCCTCATTCCATTTACTTGGGCAGAGCTCCCTTTCATTTGATGTAGGAGCAAATCCATGGGAGGGATCAGACTGAAGAGTCTCTAAAAGCACCAGTTTGGATTGCCATACAGGGCACTGTGACCCCCTACCAGATCAAAGACCTTCCCAGTGACCACAGAGCAGCAAAAAGGGCTTCAGATGTCTGTGCACCACTGGAAAAAGTAACACAAGCTCTTTCAGAGGTTATACAGATACTGGGAATAGAATCTGGGGTGTGCACCTTGACCGTTCCTCAGCCCTAAGAACCTCATTGAACATGTGCATCAAAAACCTTCAAATCTCAAACTTTAATCTGATCACATATCAGCTCAGTCACATCCTGCACAGCTGCTTTAGTTATCATTCAGTGGTGGCCTACTTTTTCTCTGGTTACCAGAGAGTGAACCTCAATAAAATCACATTGCTTAGGTGAAGAGGCGAGGATAGGGGAGTGTGGGGAGGATGGATTTTCCTATAAAGATAAAATGTGCTGGGCTTGCTTTTATTTGTTTATAGTTTTTCTTCTGTACTGGAAAGAAATTACTCTTTTTATTGGAGAGATTTCCCGCTTGCACAATGTTTCGAGGAAATCCATATAGGCTTATGCCAATATTTATTACTTGTAGAAGAAATAGAATAAGCAGATGAAGATTTAAGGAAAGGGTGTAAAGCCAACATTGATGCAATGCAAAAGTAAGGATATTTAACAATCTCTCCCCACAATGTCTAGAATAGATTTCCAGCTAATCCTCCTTGTCTCCAGTGCATCAAGAGCTGATACTGTAGGGCTGTACTCTACAGCTGATACTGTACTCTCTGCAGTCCTCGGTGATTACTGTTATGTTATGAGTTTGTGTTTTCCTTTGGAGACTGAAGAACTGTGGAAGATCCTTATCTTGAAGTGCAGGCTGATCTCCATAGGTCTAATGTTTCTGGGTGTCCAGAAATGGCTTGGCTGGGAGGGACTTGATGGAACTGAGAGGAAGGTGCAGGTGTCCCCATGAATGACTACCATCAGAGCCTCTGGAAAAGCTGCTGAAAGGAGGTGATGACTGTGACTACAGTGTTTTTGCATTTCTTCAGGTAGACAATGACCGGAGGGATCTGGATATGAACAGCGAAGATATTGATGCTGAGAAAATTACTCGTTTTGTGAGGATGAATGAGCTCCGTCTGGTGACAGAGTACAACCCTGTGGTAATTACCAGTTCCTCACTGCCTCCACCTGAACACTTGGCCTCCTTCTCATGGGTGTCCTCTGATCCCAAAGTTCTCATGCTCAGATGTGTGCAGGAGTTGTGGCAATGGTGTGGGTTAGGGTTGGGGAAGTCACACAACCATTTGCTACTACTCCAGATGGAGAGTGGAAACAGATGCTGTTATAGGGCATGTAGGTGGGATGGGGAGAGGAATAAATTATGGTGATTTATTTATACTTCCAGTAAATTTACAGTCATGATAGGCAGAGAGATCCAGGTCATACCACTCCTGACAGCAGTGCTCCTATGGATGTTTACCATGTTGTGCTGTGTCTGCAGATCCTGCTCAGCCATGATCACCTACTACATAGGGCTCAACTTAAGCCTGGCTAGTTGAAGGAACATTAAAGAGCCAGCTGAAACTTCCCAATCAAAATTTTTCCTATCCCTTAATCCAGAATTCACCAGTTCAGCAACAACAAAATCAGGCAAAGGGCTTATATTTGAACATCTTAATTAACTCACTGACTGGCAGTCACTAGGTACTGGTGACACTCACCTGTAGAGAGTGTCAAGGGTTTAGGCTCCTCTGAAATCTCAGGAGTTCACTGGGCTTATTGCTGTGGAGCCAATAGGTCTTAGAAGCCAGATGGCTGTAAGGCTGAGATCTTGTCATTGCTGATGTTGTCTTTTGTGGAATTCTGAATAGTGCACCAGAGCTGACCAGTCATAAATTCATCAAATGAGAGTGGCACTACCTATTTCAAAGGGATAATTTTTAAAATGGATGCCATGGACTAACTGCAAGAGCTGCCACATTCCCCAACTCAGGTGCAGCCTGCTAGTTGAAAGAGCTTTTGCTTTTGAAGCTTTGAATAGCATAATTTTGTTTCCAGAACGTAATATTTAGAAGTTCTGTTTTTTCTTATCTTTTTTTTAAAGTGGATTTATTTTTTTGAACTTTTGTACCTTGATAATGGATTTGGAAAAAAAAATCTCAAAATCACAGTATATTTTGGGGACAGAAAAGCCATATACTCCCCAATTCTTCGTACAGCCCTTTAAGAACATCCAAGTCCCATCAGCAGAGATATTCTTGTTATCTTTATAAACTCCCAAGCCTTCTGAGCCTTCATTATGTTGTGGTGCTTTATTCATGTACTTCTGCTGATACTTTGGGCTATTGCTCCACAGTGTCCTGTTAGGCACCCAGGCTATCTCCTTGACTGAGAAGTCCAGGGTCATTCAGCCTCTCCTCTCCACTCTGACTGGCAGTGCATGTGTTGTACCAGATTTCTTCCCTGGCACTCCAGAGTCCTATCAAGGAGCTGGAACTGATAATGGGTCCTCCTCAGCCTTCCCAGTTTCTCTAATATACCTTGGTTTTCCTTAAGTATTTATTCAGAGTGCTTTTTATATCTAAGCAAGCTTCAGAAGCTGGGGTCAGGCAGATCACATGGACCGCTGCCAAGATTATTTTCTCCCCATCCTGGGGCCCTTAGAGTTTTGTCCACATTCATCAGGCATTTTTAGGCAATGCTTACCCTGTTTTCTTTCCAAAAGAGTCATATGTGACCCAGCTGTGTTGATGAGCTCTTGCACAAGGTTGTGGGGACAGGGACACCTTTGTGTGGAGCTGCTGGAGGAACTGTGGCTCCCGCCCTGCCTGCTCTCAGCTCAGTCTTGTTATGGCCCTTGGTGCTGGCCAACTTCACCTTCATCTTCAGCCTTGCTCTCTCCCATGAGGTATGCACTGCAGACTGGGTTTGCATCCCCTCTACTCTCCTCTGCCTCATCTGTGCACCACTGGAGGAGGGAAGGGATGCAAAATGTGTGATAAACATTAGGCTAATTGCATAGTTCCATCTGCCAAAAACAAGACACTTTGCAGTGCACAGCCCTTGCCAACATGTACTCCCTGACCTCTTCTTTATTGCTCCTGGTGCATGTGGAAACTTTCTTCTCCTGCTTGGCTGGCGAGCTGCCTAGTCTGCACCTCCCTGGTTTTGGTGGCAAAGGGAAGGCAGCAGGTCTGGCCCCGCTCCTGTTTGGTTTGGGGGAGAGGCTACAGGAAGTGGGCAGCAGAAGTAAGATGACAAGTGACTGAGTGAGTGAGAGCCTGGAGATGGTGCAGCAGCTTCTTGGGCAGTGCCAACTCTGCCTTCTCACAGAAGGGCCAGTGTCTGCTGCCTGCTTGGACCATGCTCAGGGAATGAGGGACTGCCAGATCTACTACAGAAGCAGTTTTAACTCTCGGCACTCTGGAATGTCGAGGCTTTGGGATTGCTGAAACTCATTCCCATCCTACATGCAACTTAAGGCTAAAGAAAGTGAACAAGGGGTGACACTAACCCCAACACCACAAATCCCGCTTGCTTTTTGCTCCTATTTTGGCTGATTGCTGGACCTTAGTGATTCAGGACATCCTTATGCTCAATTTTCTGGCCTTACCTCTTAATTTCCTTATCTCTTTAAACTTTAGCTTGCTGTGTCGAGGCTGTTCCTCTGCCGAGACACTGATTATCCTGAGGCAAATGATGAACCCTTGTGGTCTTCATACTCTCACCTCAGGAGTAAGCAAAACCAGTAGGTTAAGTGCTTCCACAAAGAGCCTAGATTGAGTCACTCCTGCTTTAAAGAAAGCTTGGAAGGCTGATTTGCAACGCAACCTCAGCTGAGACATGAGGATTGCTGATCCTCTGGCAATGCATCTAATGTGGATGGGACATTATCAGTCTCCTTGTCTATGTGTGTGTCTTTCTCTGCTGGCCATGTTCTTGGCAGACATCAATAGGTGTGATGCAGAGTTCCCTCCAGCTTCACCTCCTCCTGATCACAGACAAGATGTCCCCAAAGCACCCTGATCGATTGCGCAAATTTCGGGCTGCAGCAGAGCTCTTCAAAGGGAAGGTAAGTCCAAACAGAGAGAGGGGGGATCCATTAGGGAGAAAAAAGGGATAACAGTGATTTTTTCAGTGGATGTTAGGTACATAAACTCCTGCTTTGTACATTAGGGGAGCAAAGGCTAAGTGGCAGGAAGAGAGGATTGGCTGGATAATTAAGTGGAGGGGTTTATCTGTTCACCTTCTATGAGTTTGCTTCCTTGTGGGGAAAATATCCTCTGTATTCCTGGAAGTGTTCAAGGCTGGATGTGGCTTTGAGCAACCTGGTATAGTGGGAGGTGTCACTGCCCATGGTGGGAGGGGTTGGAAGTAGGTGGTCTTTAAGGTCCCTTTAAGCCTAAACTGTTCCATGAGTCTCTATGACTGTGTGATCTTGCTCCTCTGCTCCCTCCGTGGGACATTATGTACTTCCTTGTTTTGGTCCAGAAGCACTGGGAGATGACAAACAGCTGCTGCACTTCAATCTGGCAAAGGTTGCATTCCACTGGTGTGAGAGGTGATTTTGTATATTCAGCTTATTAGATGCCAAGGAGTATTATGTAAGTGACCAGGCAGCAATTAATGTTATGGTGCTTCTTAGCGTTTAGCCTTCTGGTTGCATCCTGGGGAAACAGATATTTTAAAGGAGTTGCAAATGAGTTTGTTGGATTTTTCACACTAAAGGGATGGGACAGATGGTATCTTTCAGAGAGATTTTGCCTTGTTGCTACCCCTCTGTGGGCAGAGCTCCCCAAATAGTAAATCTTCCCATGACTGATTGTCTGCCGGCAGCTGGATTACAGAGAACTTTGTGTCCAGGGAACAAAGAAAGGAACTGCCAAGCAAAGGAGGATTTAGAACAGGAAAAGTTTTGGGGGCAAGGTAGAACAGCAGATGGGAGAGGGCTGAAGATCATACAGGGGAAAGCTGAGCTGAGAGGTAGTGGAAGAGGTCATCTTGGGAGAAGAGTGGAGCAGGAAAGAGTTGAGGTTTGAGAAGAACAATTGCGTGCATCTGTTTGTGGTACTGAGGGGGGGAGCTTAAATCTTCAAATGGAGGGGCCAACTCTGAACCGTGTACTCTTGGAAGTCTGCAGGACTGCTTCGGACCTTTCCATCTTTGCCACCTATTGGCAAGAGACCAGGCAGAAGCCATGCATCAAAGATAAAAGGTCCCTTAAAAAGTCTTTTGCTATGATAAATACATGATTATAAACAAAACCTCGTTTATTTGAAAAATTCAAGCCATCTCAGGTGAGATGTGTGTGTTGTCACTGTCCTCTGTGAGCAGCAAAGTCTGATACAGGCCTCCGCCGAGCAGATAACTCTTCTAACACGACATTGCTGTTTAGCATCACTATGCTTTGTTGATGCAGCTGCAGTTGTTGCTTCATGTGACATGTCGAGGTCTGAGAAAATGTGAATGATTTTCCTAGAAATACTTCACAAAACATTGGATAAAATGTTGTGCTGCAGTTCAGATAATTTATAAATTCGCAGCAAGACAAATCTAACTATTTTTCAATAATGCAGGCAAGTTTCCCACCAGCCTAGAAGTTTGCCAGACTAAAATACAGTGATTAAAGATGTGGTATTTAACTAATTTTTCCCACTTTGCTACTTGGCACTGGTACTTGCAGGTCATGTAGAGGAAGGGACTTCATGAAGGAATCTAATGAATTATTTTCCCCTACTCCGAGGAGTAAACTACTTTGGACTGTTCTCTTAGAAAAAAGTAAGAAAGAGATAGGATCTGTCTGCTTGGGTCTTAGATGTGGAGTAAGCTGAGCAATATGCCCGCTTAGTTGTTTCCCCATTGCTCTGTTGTATAGAAAGGCATGGATTAGTTTTGAACATCAGAAGCAGCCACTGCACAGTACCATGGAAATCTCTGCTTGCTCATTTTCCCAAGTAGAGTTATATGTTGTGAGAACTACCAAGTTAGCTAGGATTTTCTTTTCAAAACAAGTAAAGTAATGAGCAGATTTTGCCTTTTTGCAGCTCACAGATTATCTGTGAATAAATGCAAGATTCTTGACTTGAATTTTATTCAGGATTATAGTGAATAATTCATAACCTGTGGGCTGGTGATGAAAAGCTTGTTTATACTGAAGGGTGAGTGCTTGTCAGTGGTTTGAGCAAGGAATCATTGCTGTGCAGTGTGGAGGTGTACAGGCTCCCAGTGAGCATGTACCACTGCATCCAGCAGTGCTTCACAATGACTGCAGAGTACTGGAACAGAGTGGGGAGATTTGGTGTGTGTTCATCTTCTCCACAATGCCAGTGCAGAACACAAATATTTGCAAGTCCCTTTTCATTTATATATAGACCCATTTAGAAAAGGGTCCTGAGAGTCCTTCACAAATTCTTCCATGGGAATGAAAGGATGGGGCCCTTTCTCTTGAAGACAGTCTCTTTGTTTTTCTTGTCAGACATTGATGACTACAGAACATAGAGAAATAATATTTAGAGATGTCTCTTTTCACCTTAAACAGAGGAACCTGTAAATATGTGTTATTTACATCATTGAACTGCAGTAGAATTGGTTTTGTAATTTTCTTTTTTAAAACTAATGAGCCATATCTTCTTTTTGCTTTGATGTACTATGTAATCTATGTAAGAAATTACTCAAATTTCAGAATTGCATTTTTTTGTTTATCCAGTCTCCTCAAAGAATAAATTTTGCAGCTCCATGCGATTCAGAGTCAAATGCTGGACATGAGGCTTGTTCATCCATCCTGCTTTGTCTTCCATAGAGGAAAAACTAAGCAACATCAAGTTGGTTTCTACCACTGCAGAACTATTTCCAAACAACATAAATTCCTTGGGCAACAACATCATTCCTTATCTTAGTATTTGCTGGGAACAAGATGTTCTGAATGCATGGGCTAGGATTCAAGTTAAGACACCAAGACAGCACCAGTGTACATAATTTTATGAAAGGGAGCTTATTGCAGGTGTCATTGTACAACCAGCATAACACTGTGTTCTATGTTCTTGGAGTATCGTGTGTGGAAGGGGAAATTTGTGTTAGGAAGTCCTCATCCATGTCGAAGATCCTTCACTGCCTTTAGCAGCAGACCTTTGAAGGCAAGAAGCTTGCTACAAAATAATAAAAAAAACCCCAAAACTTCAGAATGAAAGAAATAAACAGCTATCATAAAGCATGGTATAAAATAGGAAATGAAATTTCTCTTTTGGATGAAATGCCCTTATGTCCGGTGGTGATGTGAAAGCTGCCATCATAAGTGGTGTCAGATAAGAGTTGGCATAATTTGTTTTGGTGAATTAGCTTTGGTATATATATTTTTTTTTTTGTCTGAGTTAAAGCTTTAGGATGTTTTCAGCCCTGGTAGAGAAGGAAAGACGTGTCCTCCCCTGGCTTGTAAAATAAGTGGAATCAAGTGCCACTTGTTGTTCCAGGCTGAGAAAAGAATTAGGATCTAGATGATAAAAATTAGGCTAGGCAAATCTTGTCTCATGGTCAGTGTAATTTTCTAGGTCACATAATTAATTCTTTATGTTTAGATTTAGAGTTGACTGTGAATCTCTGAACAAAGTAAGTTCTTCAGAAGAAAATGCCAGTTCCACTAGGTGGCACCTGTCATGGAAATGCCCCCATTAAGAAACCTGTTTGGTTTCCAGCTTCTGGGGAGACCAGACTTCCAGTGCTTGTGCTCTCAATACTATGTACCTTGCAGACTGCCTCACAGGTGTGACTTTAGGGAGACTCTTGGAGCACATCCAGCATAGGACATAAGGTCTGTCCTTTTGCTGAAGGAGAATTCATCCCGTGTCACAGCAGCCACTAGGAATATGTCATTCAAAAATGTAGATGATAGGCACAAAAGTATCTTCTATTGAGTGTCAAATGCAACTGCAGTCTCCTGTATTTTTGTAATATGAAAGGGGAAGGAAGTTTTTGCTGTGCTTTGGTACCTTGTAACTCTGTGAGCCAAATGTGAGTCATTAGATAGATCCAAGTCAGGAACTGCAAATGATGATATCTCAACCTTTCTAGCTGAGGGTCCATCTGTGTGTATGTTTTCATTTTCTTCTGTAAGGAAAAGGTGTTTAGAGTCCTAAACCGAAACCCTTTTATTCTGTTACTCTTATTCTATTCTTTGTGTTCATAGATAATATATGCAGAGATTTTTATTTTTGGGAATTTTAATGGAGACTGATAAATTGAAGCTTGGTAATTTGAAGAATATTAACTAACATTTATTTATATTACCATCTTAATATGCCTTTCATCTTTTTTTTAAGATGGAGGAAATTTTGTACATAAAGTGACAACATTTAACAACCTAGGTATTCTAAATGCTTCTTTTTTTAATTGAACTTTTCAGCATTAAAAAAACACTTTTGTCTGGGGAGTCTTTCACAGGGAAAAGCAAATGCTGATGAATGGACTAGTAAAAATGTGATACCATTTCTTGTACAGACTCTCTGGAAGTGCTTCCCTTGAAGCTGGCCCCTGTTTCCATCTTGCTAGCTGGAAGGAGAGCTCTAAAACATAATGACTTCTGCTCCATCTGGCAGCCTCTTAGATCATGTCCTTAGACCTGTGACCCTTAGATTTGTAACCCTTCTTTTGTTTGGTGTTTTATCCTGCAAAGGGATGAATTTAGCACTTTGGGAGATGTTTCCCTCAGTCTGTTTCAAGGCCCCACTAGCATATTGCCCTTGGGGTACAGTTGACATGAGGAGGAGAAATTGCAAGTGGTAAATATCACAATCCCAGTGAAAGTGTTGTTCCTATTTCTGTGTCACAGTGATTATCTGTGACCAAACCTTACGCCAGCCTAACTATCCTTCCTTCCCAGGGGCTGTTGACTAGGAACGTTTCCAGATATATTTGTTTTTTTATAGAACATAAATTTAATAAAGCAAAGAATGTGAGATTTACCAAGTTTATTTTTGGGGAAGAAAAATATTTTGAACTAACTTGAGTGTTCTTGATTGAAAAGAAAGAAAAATATGAGTCCCAGCCTGGGAACTGGGCACATCATCTTCACATAACATTGCTTTTTACAAACTCTTTTACCGTTTTAAAATTACTTTTTCATTTTTTCTTGTGTGAGTTCATAGGTGCATTGATGTGCTATGGCCAGTAGGCTGCAATGAATAATGAAAGATGAAATTATGTATGTAAACTGGATGCTTATTTCTTTGTTTGATTTCAGTGTCACCTGACAAGGGATTCTATTCAATCACTGATTAAATTTTCAATTGCTACATTTATTTTCTTCTTTAAAAAATTATACATATTTGTATTTCATAGTAATGATTACATCTTCATTTCTATTCACTGCAGCTCACTTAAATACATCCTTTGCATTTGGCACTCTCATCTTCTTGTCATTGCAGACTCCTGCTACCCTAAACTTCACTCCCATGTTCTTGTAATTGGATTTTATTCTCCACACACCAAAGAACTGATAGTCTAGGTTTTGCATGGATGTGAGCATTTGATGTGAATAATATGCAAGTAGAGGAGTAAGCTTCTTTCATATGTGCCATTAGGATAAAAGACATCTTGCTTCCTCATCTATTAAGAGAATAAAAGTGGAGACTGCTGTCTTGACAAAATTCACATAGATTTTAAAAGAAGTTGAAAGGAGGCATTTTGTTTGGCAGTCTGGACTTGATAAAAAAGAAGATGATGCATTGCATGGAGCAGTTAAATAGTGGTAGAGGAAAGTGTTGTCCTGTTTTTTGTAACTTTTTATAAAAATACCACTGTTAATCTTCATATGATAACTATTTTGGAATCTATTATCTCTGTTTGTGTTTTGCTTACCTTTCATTCTCTATTTCCATCACAGATTCTTTTTATCCTGTTAGACAGCAATTTGAAGAGCAATGAACGAATAGTATCATTCTTCAAACTGAAGAAGTCCCAGCTGCCAGCTCTGGCTTTATTCCACGGACCAGATGAGGAGCAGGATGTGTTGACACTGGATGAAGTCTCTGTTGAACGTGTACAGGACTTCTGCAATCGTTTCTTACAAAGAATGCAGAAGGTAAAAAGGGACTCCTGTACAGTCTACATGAAGTGGTAATCTTATAAGACAATGTTGTTTTTCACAAAGCTCTTCAAGAAGATGACTTTGGTTCCTTGAACAACTTCCCCCCCTCCCCATATTCCCCTTCTCCCTCGGCACCTCCTCTTTAGTTTTCATTTGCACCTGAGTAGCAGAAAAACATTAGATCTAGAGCAGAGACAGATGATTTTGCAGAGTCTCTTCATTGCCCTCTGCCTTCTGATCTACAGTGAGAAGACTTCAGTGACATCTGTAACAGTATGAAGGTCTTAAAGAAGCATCTGTTTTCTGGGAACTGCAGGTGGGGGGACAGGGTGAAGGGTGCTTTTGGACACTGAGAGTGGGAGTGGTGGATAGCAGCACAGTAGGGAATCAGTGGCATGTTTAAGGAGGAAAATCTGTCAAGGCAGACACAGGTCAGACCACACAGAAAAGAGCTCAGGACTCTACCAGAGGTCTCTGCTGGGTAAAGGACAATTTAATCTACATATTAATTCAGTGTTGAGAGTTCTCTCCCTGTCGAAGTTCATCCTCTCATAGCACAGGGGCTTTGTGTGACAGGACCCCATGCTATGCACCTGCAATGGTTTAGGCAGGACAGTGGCATAGACAGCAGAGTGAAGCATTTAAGTTGGTTTATTTCCTTTTATCATTCTGCTGAGAAACTGAGCAATGTCGAAACTGATTTCATACCTTTGATGTATTTTAGAAAGAAGACAAACCTGAGGACAAGAATGAGGAACTCTGATTCTTTCTCAGCTAACAGGATGACTGTGCCAAGATTGAGCTGTTTCTGGTGTATGAAGACTTCAGTGAGCCCCACAACTCAGCAGTTCCTGGGATTAAGGAATCAAGTCAGTCACAGATCTCCATCTCCATGTTTTGTACATATATGCTGCCTGTCCTCTCTAGGAAACTTTTCCCATCTCATTAATTTGCTCCAGTATTCTCTTCTCAGGAGAATACCAGGAGCTCTGGTATTACCCTACACTGTGTCCTTCCATGTCAGTTTTGATGGAGTAAAGGGTAATAGAGCAAATTGGCAATATCAGAAATAAAGCTTGTATTTCCCAGAGATATGTTTCCCTCATTTTCTTTGCTTTTGTTGCCAACCTGGGATCTACTGCCAGCAGATTGGTTGCTTGTTATCACATGAACCTTTCCATTTATTTTACTAAGTAAAGTACAAAGCATATAGCCTGAATTTTAATGCAAACATAAGATTTCCCATTCCACATTCACTTAAGGACAAAGCCTGAGTGAGAAATCTCAAAAATCTCCTTTATTTGAATTTGACCAGGCTTACAGTGCCTGGCAGATTAGTAGCTAAGAATCATTCCTCATGGAGCTTGAGCCATCATCATCAGATATTTCTATAAATATGAGAGATTTCTTTGAAGATTTTGGATCAGAAAAGCACTTGGTCTGAAGCAGGTCTGAACTGATGCAGCAAACTGAATGAGCCTAAGATGCAGGCTGAGGTGAGAGTTGTGGCAGAAGAGCAGTAGAAAGTTTCATTGTAAGATAACTCCATGCTGCATGAGTAGAAAGGCTAATGTATGTGTCATGACCTCAGATATCCCTCAGAGGTCCCAGTGCTGGTGTACTGGGGAATGGGATTTTGCAGGTGTGGAGTATGAGCCATGCCTGTTCTGTTGTATTAGATGCAGGCATTAGGCTTGCCTCATACTTGGCTTAGCATCGTTTGGCATGAAGTATGGATGCTCCTGTCAAACAGTGACTGCATTATCTCTCAGGGATTGAGAGATTTGTCTTGGGACAAGGAGGCGAAGAGGCGTAGACCTGAGAAACCTCAGCCTTTTCTCAAAGATTAGCCCAAGGCAAAGAACTGAGAATAGAAAGAAATTGTTCTTTGGGATGGGGCAAGCACAATTTCCCAGCACAGAGGGAGAATCCAGGAGCTGGAAAGGATGCAAAATAACTGCCAACCACCTTGATAAGGGCCACAGGAGGGAGGCTCTCAGGAGAATATTTTGTTTTAAAGCAGATGGAAAAAAGCACAATCAAACACCTGTTACAGGATTGAGCATATTCAGCCAGCCCTTGGCTTGCCCTTTCGCAGCCTTTGCAGACAAACCCCTTGCAGCAGACAGGGGTGCCCACGTGTAGACCTTCCCAGATCACCATTCGTGTATTGCCCACAGGTAACTCCATTTTGCATTATCATGGGGTTGCAGTGGACCCTTATTTTTCCCTTAAACTAAGCTCTTGAGCTGTCTACATTGTGCTGATTTTTTCAGGTGAATATTCACAAGAGTTGAGTTACTTTTATAGTGTCTTGTTGGTTTCCTTTAATGTGTTTTTTAAAAAAACCTCATGAAGTGAAACAGATGGGTAGTCCAATTGGTTGACATTGACGTTCCATCCCCAGATAAATGTTAGTTTGTTCATAGAGTGGATTGTTGAAGACAATCCTGTGTTTGCTCTCGCCTCTTTCATGTGGATCAAGCTGATGTCTTTCATCTCCCTAAGGCTAGACTTAATATCTCTCATGCAGGTGGATTTCTGTCCTTTAGTGCTCTACCCTCGCTCCTCCTCTGCTTACCTAAAGCAATCCCAGTGCTGTAACATTTGGTATGGCGGATCAAATTGACACACATTTCCAAGAAAGACTGGCATGATCAAAACAATATTCAGGAATGTGCTGAGTAACTGTCTACCTACATAGGCACCTCTCCCTTAAGAGGCAGGGTGGTGGGCAGAATCTCAGAAGCTCCAGGGTCAAGACAATAGCCAAGAATTGTTTCCTAAATGAGGCAGTTCATAAAAGAGTGGGAAAAGAAAGAAAAGAGAAGAGGAGAGGAGAGGGAGAAGAAAGAGAAGCAAACCACCTCTCTTTGTTCAGTTCTTCCTTGATGCATCTGAGTGCTTCTCTAGCGCTTCTTCTCCAGAAGCAGTATTGCTTCTGGACATGGCTAGATCATAACAGTGAAAATGTTAAGTAAGGGGTGAATTTGGGGCATTATGTGCTGAATATTTCTTTGCTTGGGCTGATGAATGTGGAGGCATCTGCTCTCAGATCATACAATGTTTTATTCTTGTGGCTTTTGTGTGTTGAAGAAGGGCTGCAGAAGTACAGGAAAAATGCTGATAGCAGGAGTCTGTGTCCCAAAGGGAGAGAAAGGGTCTAAAGTATCAAAATATCATTGCTTTTGGCTTGTGGCTCAGCTCTGGGGCATGAGCAGAGGTTGTGGTGCTGGATTGGAGGAGCTTGAGCCTTGACTTTGGTGTTGGAGTTTTCAGTGGAATATATGAGGCTTGCAAGGCCTTTGTGTGCCCTATGAGAGGGGCATGGTGGAGGAAGAATCAATTGTCTTTTTGAAGGTATGAGCACTGGGTTCAGCCCCTCTGAATCACTGGAGAGCCACATAATCTCATCCTAGAGTCTGTCATACACTACAGCTTTGAGGATCAGAGATGGATCACCTCACACTGGTCCAGAGTACAGGCAGAGCAAACACACACCTACCTTCAAATATCCTCACCTCAGTGGTGTGTGATGATTTTTGAATTTCAGGTTTTGTACCAGTCCTAGAACATGCAAGGCTGTATCTCTCTGTAGAGAGAACCATGCTTGCTTTCCTTGAAAGGGAAAATCCTTTTTATGGCTACAGCTCATTCCTCCCTAGTAGGAGTTGTACTGCTCTCTCTACAGTAAGGTGGGAAGATGCTCTGTGGAGACAGCTGTGAGGAGCCTTGGCATTGTGGATGTTTCCAGTGTCACGCACCTTTGTGGTCCAAACCAAACATTGTGACGGGAACTGCCTGGCTGCATGGGTGTCTGGGGTTCATGTCTTAGTCCTGTGTGGACACAACAGCTGCAGGAATTAGGCACAGCGACGTGACTCTTCCTCAGCGCTGTAAGGAAACAAAACAGGACATGAATGAAGCTCTGGTTCTGCAAACAAGCCTGGGAGCAAAAGTGGTGCTCTCAGTGTCTGTGTACACAGCTAATTATAGGGACAACTTTTCAGGAGCTTCATTATATACACAGTAGAGTTTAATTCACTCTGCATCTTCCAGAGCTCTGCACCTAACCAGCAACTTTGGGAGCCCACAAGGCAGCCACAGGAAAAGCCTCCTCCTCCTCCAGCTGCTGTCTGGGATTTGCATGGCACATACAGCCCCAGAGAGCTGGACTCATGATACCCAGGTCATGGATAGTGGTGGTGATGGAGCCAGGGCTTCTGCCTTAATCCTTGTGCTCAAAGGCTTCTGCAGTGGTGCTTTGGTGGACTTAGCCACTGCCATTGGCATCCCAGGCAGAAACAAGAGATAGAATCTTGTTGAGGGGCAGTTTTTTGATCATTGTTTCATTTTGGGTTTTGTCTTGAATATGTGACATGTTTTGAGCCAGCTGAGGAGGCAGGGCTTGTTTTTAAGGAGAACTGACAGAGGGCAGGATAAGAGGTTTCCCTTTTTCCTCAGTATTGTGGAGACATTGCATGTAAGCACCCTTGCTCTGCAGCAGTGTCTGAGCTCAAGGGACATTCCAAGGCTCTAAATCAGCAGCTGAGCCTGCCTGACAGCAAAGCAAGGATGTGGAGGCATGTGAGACTGCTGTCTTTAGTCCAGGAAGCAGCAAATTAGGCTGCACAGTGGGAGATGCTTTTTTGCATCCTTGCATACACGCATCCTTGGTGAGAAAGGGTTTGAATGACTCCAGAAGCCAAACTGCTTTGTCAGGATTCCTCCTGCTCTTGACAAGACTGTGAAATGCTGAGAGGGTCTTGAAAGCATGGACAGAAAAGACTCCTCCCAGGGCATGTGGTCCCAATGACTTTTTCATTCAGAAGTCAACCACTACCAGAAAAGCTGCCTGGCTTGCTATCTAGGCAGGACTGAACCTCCTGCCTTTCTTCTAGAGACCATGCTAGGCACCAGGCACCCAACAACTTTGAATAAAAATTTAAAGAAATCTGTTACATATCAGAATACCTGTCACAGGATGAATTTCAGCACTGAGATAGGCCTGAGTTCCCAGGAGAGGAGACAGTGAAGATTTAGAGTAAGACATGGTAGAAACTTTTGTCCTCCTTCTAATAAAAGGAGGAAAGTCGTGGTTGTATGGCACCTCTGCTGATTCAATAAATCTGGGCAGCAGTAGTAGAAGAAATAAACCCCCTCTTGCAGATGGGCAAACCTCAGGGCCTAGTCACTCTGCACCTCCACACAGGACAGCTTCCCTTCAGTACCACTAACTACAGCCCACAAGCTGGCAAAGAGGTGGGACCAGTTGACACAGGATGAGGAGATGTTGTCGGAAAGATGCTACTAGGGAAGTGGTTTGCAGAACTGGGAAGGAGAAGAGCAAGGATGAGACAGAAAAAAAGGACTTGGTCAGGGGGTGAAGTAGCCAGGTACAGGCAAAAGGTCAGTGAGTGAAGGTGCTGGGTGAGGGAACTGATAACTATGGAGATGAGAACATAGCAGTGTTTTTGCTGGATCTGGAATCAAGTACTTCTTTGACCCATTTTGGCTCAGTTACTAAGGAAACTTCAGAGGAATATTTGCAGTGGAAAAACCTGCAAAGCCGCAAGGAGAACACTGAGAAGGAAGGACTTGTTCTTACCTTTGGATTTCATCCTTCTCTGCTAAGGTACATACAAACCCAGGCAAGCAGAGCTAGTCCCATTAGCTGCAAAGCAGCCCATTTCTCCAGGTTAGAGGAAAGGCCCATAGATAATAGCCTCCATGCCTACACTATATGGCAGCTGTGCATGGCTGCAACCAGCACTGTGTCCTCCTCCCCATGTGCTCACCAGGTCTCAAGCCTTTGAACACTCCATGTCCTATAGCAGCCCCTGTAGCCCCTCGCATCCTGTCCATGTACAGGATGAAAAGCCAGACCCATCCACTTCCCAGACTAAATTCATGGGCTGTGTGTGCATTCCAGGTTTTTCCCTGTCCCTCTATTGTACTATATGCCCTTCATGTCTCCCTCCTCCTTCTGCTCCTATGACAGAGATCACATTTTATCATCTTGTCAGGGGCTTTGTGTGACTCTGCCACCCATGGCATCTGGTTTGTATCATGTCTACATCACCGGCATTATTTCTATTCTTTTATCTAGCAGCTGAGCCCTCGGCGGTATTGCTATTTGCAACTTTTTGGAGAAGACTGAGGTAGAGTGTCGTTGCTTTCATGGGTACCAGAAGATATAGTTAACATTGGTGCAGTCCACTTCTGGTTCCTTGATCTGTGGCCTACGAGAAAGAAATGTCAAGTCCTTGAATCTGCTAACAGGCTCTCAGGGAGTAGGATAGGATCTTGCAGTTTCCCTGATTTTTATTTTGTAGCTGTCAATCACTGGAATCAATGGAATAATCACCCCAAAAAAACTCTTCATCTGTTTTCTTGACCCTTGAATAATATAGGGCTGTATGCCATGAAGGCTATGTTTTAAAATAAAAATGTGATAGATTCATTATGAATCTGTTGTGCTCTGAGGCTTTTGGCATTTTAAAATTCAGTGTAGGTGTTGACCCTATGCTATTTCATGATTTCCCATTGTAAGCTCATTTTATTTTCCTTGGCCAATCATTTCTGTTCTTTGGCTGAGAAACAGAAGAGACAGATAGTAACTTATCCCAGATTGTTGAGGAAGCCTGTGGGCAGAGCTGGAGATAACCCAGATCTCCTCCATGCAGATCTCCTGGGCTTAGCCACATGGCTACTGCTTTTCTTCACCCTCCATCTTCCTGTGTCTCACAGTGGCTATTTTTCATGTTGAAACAGCAGACTTTTCACTATGAATCAAAGGCTACCTTGTTTGGTTGGTCTGTTTTGGAGAGCTGCAGCTGAGCAGTTCTGTATCACTGCTTTCTCTACCTCTTCCTCCTTGTCAGGGAGAGCTTTCCTCCTGGGGCAACTGCCTTATCCTTGTGAAGGCAAATGGTGTGTGTGATTTGGCTTTCCCTTTGCAGTTGCAGTGCTCTCCAGGATAACTAGGCACCCTGGATTTCAGGCCCCATCTTGTCACAATGTTTTCAAGCTTTCTCTCCTGTTGAGATTCTGGCAGTAAAGAGTGTATTCTATTGAGAAGGTGTATTTGCATATTAAATAGTTTAATATTTTTTGTAAATAATATATAATTGCTTTAATATTATTTTATTTAAAATATTTTATTAGGAGGATACCTTTGCATATTAAGAAAGGTTCTATGGCAGGCTGCAGGAAAATGTAAATGAATCCCTGCTTGGTACTTTTTATTTTTGTAGCAGTAGCATTGCAGAAAGGAAGGGATTCTTCTTGTGAAAGGTAAATACATTAGGGTTGTTTATGATGGCATAACTGAAATAGTGATGCTTGTATCAAAGGATCATCCACCGGTGAAGGGTCATCAGTCATCTTTTCAGCTATCTGTCCTGTCATCCAGTTTATGTATAATGGTGCTGCTTCCATCTTGCAGTTCCCTGGCATGGAAACAGCACATCTTTGGTGTCTATATTGTGATTTTATAGCTCATTGCTATTGCACAGGAATGCAAAGCACTCTAGAAAGATGCAGTTCTTCCACAGGGAAGCAGGCAGGTGCAGGGTGATCTAAAAATCATCCCATTGGTGTTGTTCTCAGTACCCCAAACCAAAGTCTCTTTCTGCCTTGCTGTTTGTTAAGCAGTGGTGAATAAGGGTGCAAAATGCTTCACACAGCCCCTCTCAGACTCCAAGATAGGGCTGGCTCTAAGTGCACTCTTCTCCTCCCCATTGGTTCCCTGCCTCTGAGCTAGTGACAGGCCCTCTGACCTTTGTTATGATTTTATTTCTCTTTTTGTCTATCCCAGGCTCCGTAGGCAGCTCTGTCCCAAGCATAACCTTGCTGCTCCTAAGGAAAGGTGCCTACCATGTTTAAAGGGCACTCCCTTTAAAATAGCACAAGTGTCTCTAACAATGGGAGAACAAAGACAACCCAACAGGCACCATCCATCAGAGCAGTGATGAAGCAAGACTTCAGCAACAGAAGGGAGTCGATTAGCTTGTCCTTGGCAGGCCTGGCTGTGTGATCTAGGACAATAAAACTATTATTCTTTTAATAATAATAATAATAATAACTATATCCAGGATGTTTAGAACTTGAGAAACTGGTTTACCAGCACTTCACGAGATAGGATGGAATTGTTTCTGTGACTGTTCCTATGGAAAAGTGGTTTGTGAGTCTGTTTGTCCTGACCCCTCTTCCAAATGGTCAGACATTTCTGACAGAAGGGCAGTGGTCTCTAAAGCATTGTGATGCTCCAGACTGGAGAAGGCACTCAGCAGCCTGATCTAGTGGGAGGTGTCCCTGCCTATGGCAGGGGGTTGGAACTTGATGATCTTTAAGGTCCCTTCCAACCCAAACTATTCTATGATTTTATGCTCCCACTTTTGTAAGACTAGATGTTGAGCAGAGGAAAGCCCCAAAGGCTGCATCATTGTCTTTGTTATGCCAGGGGTACTGTGGTCCTGCTCATAATATGCCCTTACGTCCTTGCTGGGACCTCCAAATCATAGAATCATAGAATAGTTTGGGTTGGAAGGGACCTTAAAGATCATCAAGTTCCAACCCCCTGCCATAGGCAGGGACACCTCCCACTAGATCAGGCTGCCCAGTGCTTTGTCCAGCCTGGTCTTGAACACCTCCAGAGAGGGGGCATCCACAACCTCTCTGGGCAACCTGTTCCAGTGCTTCACCATCCTCACTGTAAAATTTTTTTTCTTATGTCAAGTCTAAATCTACCCCCTTCCAATTTATATCCGTTGTTTCTAGTCCTCCCATCTCATATAATATTAAAAAGTCCTTCCCCTGCCTTTCTGTAGGACCCCCTCAGGTACTAAGCTGCTTGAGAGCTCATCTTTGTTTTTTGCCCATTGCCTTGAACTGTACCAATGTTCTCTGACTGACCTCCATGACCCTCCTTGAAAATCCAGACAGGAGAGTTTGATTTGGGCTTGAGTTAGCTGAACGTCTGTCCTTGTTCTGGGAATCTATCAGGTGTGCAAATCCAAAACCCCTGATGTGGTTGACTCCTATTTCTAGCTGTGACACTCAGCCAAAGGCTTGGCTCTGGTGTATTTATGTTTAATATATTAAATCTGTCTCTGAAAATTTCACTGTAACAGACAAACATGCCACTGATGGGTGATGCATGCGGGAGGAGGCTCCATTTCCAGATAAGCACCCTTCTCCTCTGCTTCTCCCTCTGCCCCACCACCCACTTACCAAGTTCCCAGGAAGCCCATTCCCCAGATCAATGTCAAAATCAGTAGAAGCTACCATTAGCAGCAAGGTGGAGAGGGTTGAGAGGAATAGCAC
Organism: Turnix velox; assembly: GCA_013400935.1. NCBI lineage: Eukaryota > Metazoa > Chordata > Aves > Charadriiformes > Turnicidae > Turnix > Turnix velox. The sequence goes on along the minus strand of VZTY01031809.1, from coordinate 60,615 downwards.
AATTATCTGCTCCCAAAAGGAAAGTGGGGATGCCAGGGGTCTGATATGAGCCACAGGATACCAAGACCTCAGTTTGCTACCTCGTTGGTTATGCACCTTCTCTTATTGTTTGCTTTGCTCTGTCATTTGAGCTTGATTGGGCACAGTCCCCCTGTCCCACTCTCCTGAAGTCAGAGCCCCTCTCCATGACACTCCCCTGTCTATGGCACCCTCCTACAGGCTCTTCCACAGGGCCTGGAGCAACTGAGAGGTGGCAGTGCCTTATCTGTGGTGGAGGGAACAGACAGTCTGGAGAAGGGGATGAGTCTGGTGAGATGGTGTGTGCCACTGACAAAGAGGGGAGAGGAGAGGAAGGATAGAGAAGAGAAGAGAACCCAAAACTGAGGAGCCTGGCCTCTCTCTTGCTTATGGCTGCTGCTCCTGTGTTACACTGTAGTCCCCTGCAGTGTTGGGAGCCTGGTCCTGGAGCAAGTGCCAGTTGTAGGCAACTTCACCATCTTCATCAGCAACCCTAAAGATATAGAAGGGCTGGAGATTCATCCTGGGTTTCCTACTGCCTTTTCATTCAGTGTGTGGATAACAAGGCAGATCAGGTAAAGGAAATGCATGCTCAGGAAGACACACAGACTTGCAGTTCTTGCAGGATATGCTGAAGTGCTCAAGTGAGTGGTGAAGGGCAGGGGACTAGAGTTGTGATAGCCGAGGCTATCACATCTTCACACTCTGCAGTTAAAGGCAGGTAGGTCATAGGCCCATCTGTTCTGCAGGTTGGGGTGGGCAAGCTGGCCCTTTTGGCTTGTGTTAAAATTCTTGCTGTTCCCAGAGCTGTTGATCTGGGCAATCACCTTGTTTTGAATTTACTGTAAACATAAGGCCACTGCTGTGTCTGTCCTTCCTCCCTCCACCTAGGAATGCAGCTGGGAATGGCCTTACTACAACATATAGCTCTCAGTGTCCCACTCATGGCTCCTTTCCCTCTGATATCTTGGAGACCTTGATAAGGGGATTTAGATCTAGCTAGTTAATGGGAATCCATGTCTTATGCTTCCTGTTCAGGAATAATTTGTTATTTCTATTTATCAACTTGATTTCCCAACAAAATCAAAGTCTGATGAAACCAAGCACAGTTCAGAGACACAGGAGTGAGTTCGTTTACTGTAGTCCTCCCAACCTGATGGCTTACTCTCTCATGATCTGCTATGCTCAGGTGAAATGACAGCATATTTATGTTTACTAGCCTAGTGCCTGCAATAGTTGCTGGGAGAGAGGAGCGGAGAGATCAGATATTGCAGAAGAGCTCCAGGGGCTGACGAAGAAGGCGAGTTTGACATCTGACTCTTTGGGTTGCATGTGTATCATCTGTCACTGCCAAGCTCCTAGGGGTCCTTTGGTGAGGAAGGTGCTCCTACCAGATAAGGCACTTTTATGGAGGGGTGAGGACAGTCACATAATCATGTGTCTCTTCCTTCTGAGGCTGGTACAGCACTGGGCAAAAATGGGACCTTACTCCAAATGAGGTTCCTGGGGGACTGCAACAAAATGACTGTGCTGGCTACAGCTCTTATTGGAGTTAGATATTCATTTCAAGTTGATACTCAGGTTTTAAAAGAGACAAGGGTCTTTTTAGGAGCTAGTCAGTACTTTTGATTTATTGGGTAGTATTGATTTTTTTTTTATTGAGGCCTCCAACAGGTTTGCTTGAAGAGCAGAAGTGACAAGCTGATGAGTCACTAGGAACACGGAGGAATTACTTATTCTACAGATGTTTACAGATGTTTGGTAAATAATACATGCACAGCAGAGATTCTCATATAATGTCTGCTTTAGGAAAATGTATGTTATTAAACAATATTCTTATTAATCTTAGGCTTAGGCAGTTGGCAGTGTTGCAAATGCTTGCATACCCAAGATGTGACTCATGCAGTGTATGTTGCTGATAAATATACAGCAACATTTTCCATTGTGGTCATGGTTGTAAGTAGGAGACAGTGGGAAGAGAAATCCCAAATAATACAGCCCAATTGATGCCAGGAAGTATTGTAATCATGTCCTATTACTGGAACAGAGGGGAAAAAACCATAAATTTAAGTCCATGAATGACAAAAATGTATTAGTTGGCATGTCTTTAAGGAAAGACTCTGCTATGGGAAAAGCTCTACACAGCTTCTAGGACCAATGTATGTTATGTCTTCTGTACGATTTTACATGATTTTTGATTTATTGAGTCTTAAAATGCCATCTTTTATGATCTGTGGAGATGATAAAGGGCAGATAGTCTCAGCATAGTAAACCTCAAGCAACATTGTTCAAATCAACTGAGGTAGAATGTTGAATCCAAGAATGTCACCTCATGCCTGCAGCACTGCTGCTTTGCTCTTGGTGCATCTATCTTGGGTTTCCTCCCAGCGTCTGGCCAGAAGGATAACAAGCTGAACTCGAAAGGACTCTGAAAGCAGCTTCTTAGCACACAGACCACTGCCAAAGCTGCAGAATGATGTGAGATGGTTTTGGATGAAGGCTTACTGAGGACATCTTAAAAGGTCTTTTTATTACCTTTTGATACTTCATTTTGTAATGAATATTGTTGCGATATTGGAGTAGAGAGGTTAATGTGAGACATCATAAAGAGAAAAGATTTTTTTTTTTACTTTAAGCCACAACTCATTTCACTCACTCAGGCTGACACCCTTATAGCCACATATTCACAAGGACCAAGATGCTTTTGTTCATACTATTTAGTTTTCTTGCAGTCACCCAGAGAGGATAGGCTCTGGAGTCCTCATCATGTCTCCCACATTTCTCTTAGTTTGCTCATTTTAGATGCATCTTTAGTATTTGTCAGGAACTGGCAATGACTGTGGTCCTTTACCTCTCCATCTTTTTAACCTCTGAGCATCATTTGGTCTCACTGTCTTTTCTCTCCTCATCTAAGTATCTTCTGGCTTAGTCTTGTTCTTCATCTTAGCACCATCATTTCTAGTGGTTTGGATTTTTCCTTTTATTAAGTCTTAGATATACATGGTCCCTTGTTTTAGGATATACATCTTGTTTTAAAGTGTGGTTTGTTTTTCCTGCTCTGAATGTCTGGAAGATCTGTATGTCATTACACTGTGATCTTGATACTCTTAAGTTCCTTCAATATATGCTGCTGCTGTAGCCCTTCTTAAGTCTTTCTTCTCAGTGCTTCCAATTACAGACTTCTTTGTTCTCAGTTTTTACTATTCTTATTGTTTCTTTTGTAATTAAAGGAAATTATGACAAAAGACATCCCTGGTAAAATGGTGACGTCTGGAGTCCAGTTCCATTTTAGAAAGGAGAAAAAAACTAAATGAAAGGCAGGAAAAATTGATCTGTTTCATCTTTCTTTCTCCTTTAAAAATTATTATTGCTTTATAAGAACACAAAAATTGTTGATAAAAATAATAAATTGTCAATTTAAATACAAATAAACAAAAAATATGTATCCAAAGAGAATTTAATTAGTGTGTGAAATTCATTATCAAGGAAGAACATCAAGTTGGAAGACTTGGCAAGCATGTGATGTTAAGAACAATAATATAATTTGTAGTTATGTACAGGAAGATAAGACCAATTAGATTTCATGCTTCAAGGAATGTTTTTCTTCTTGCCACAAACAGCATTTCACAATTAGCTGAGTATTGTGCATTTCCCTCCTCCTCCCACAAGCCTTCCTTTGAACTTTATCTGACAATAGAAGTCAAGACCAAGCGCTTGGTGTGCTATGGAAAAAAATTTTTATTTACTACAGACAAAATTTGAGAGACTATGGATGCTGAAACTGAGATAGGAGAAAGAAGCATATATAACAGTACAGGGATGCTTGTAAATATTTCAGTGGCCTCCTTCACTCATGACAGGCAGAACATAAATATTTTAATCCAACCATGGCTTCACAAAGATTTTGGATCAAAGATGCTATATAAATTTGTTTTTGAAAAAAGAGGCATTATTTTTTATTTACCAGGATAAGAAGAGCGAAACCACAACTGCTTTCTTATCATTTAGCATGTCTGAACAGGAAATGAGGTCTTATCCCAAAGAATGAATCAGTTCAGGACATTTTTGTGCTCATGAGGTGGTGAGGGGGATGAAGGTGGAAAAGGAAGAGAGATTTCTGCTCCCTTTCACCATAAGAGTGCAAGTCAGAAGCACACTCAGTTTTTATAGTCAGAGTTCAAACTTTTTCCTTGCTCATTTTTTCATAGGATACTTTAAGCACTAGTTGAATTCTAGTTACTTATATGGACTATTTAATCCCTACACAGGAGCCTCTGCCAATGTTTTCAACATCCAAGTGATATTTAACATTATCCTCTCCCTTCTGTTCCAGACAGCAAGAGAAATAGACTGATCAGTGCATGTGGACATGTGTGGGTGGGTGGGGGTGAAGCCAAAGGAAGTGGCAGAACTAGCTCTTAGCTTGGAAAGCTTTAGTTGCTTTATTCAGTGAATTAAATAACCTTGGTCCTGCTTCTTTGAAATATTAGTCTTCTGAGTTCATGAATTTTCCATTACCAGTAATTTTTTTTTCATTGTTTCATCCAAACACAGCTGTTCTGGGAAGTCCTGGCCAAAGAGAGAGTGAGTCCTTCAGGGATAATGGAGAGTGCTGAGTATTGGAGTCAAAGGCTTGAGCCAGGCTCACTTTTTGCAACAAGCAAAAATGGAGAGCAATGAGCTGCCACTGAACTGTATTGCTGACCCCAAACGCTGCTGTGTTTATACACAAAGGGAGAGTTTTCCAGGACACTGGACTTTGTATTCAAATGTGATGGATTACAAAGTATAACTTCGAGGATCACAACTCCATGCACTGTGGCTCTGAGGTTCTGTCTGGCCACTGATTTTTGAATTGCAACAGTGTGAAGATTTTTGAGGAGAAACAAAATACAGTGACTAAAAAACCCCCCAGTCTACCAAATTTCCAGGCAAACAAACGGCTCACGAATTAGAAACCTCTCCTTATGGTAGTGGCTAATGTAGAGGTAAGACCACATTCTGTAGGACAATATGAACGAAAGAAAAACTATCCTCTCACCCTCTGGATATAGACAAGGAGGTAAGATCTAGGCCTTTTTGTGGTATTTATTTTTAGTCCTGGTCCTTGGCTCTGGGATACTGAGCAACCAGTTGTCTCGGAGTCCAAAGTGACACCCTTAAGGCTGAAAGTGCTCCATCCCCATGAGCAAGAGAAAGTTACTGGAAGTCATTGTGTAGAGTGGAAAGGGAAGTTTCCAAAATGTACCCTGTCCCAAAAAGTAGGAGGAAGGCATGGGAACCTTCTTCCCAAAAGGAGACTGATACTACCTGTAGGCTTCAGGTGGTGGTGGCTACACAACTGCTAAGCCTATACACAGATTCACTTTGTTAGAAGAAGTTTCAGTCAGAGAAAATCCATATTTTTGCACTAGAATCTTTTATTTTTACACAAAGCTGTAATGCTCCTCAGGAAAAGGTGAAAAGAGATTTCAAAGATATGACTAAATATTTCTATGAAAAACTCCTCCACTTATTTGTTATAAAATTACTCTTTTCTCCCCACCACTGAAATGGAAACTAATTATTTCAGTTATTTTGAAAAAAAAATATTTGATTGCTGTGAAACTAGTTTTATCCTGTTCATCTCCTGCCTCTTTCCTTTAATTTTTGGAACTTTTAGTATCTAATTTAAAAATATTTAAATCAGTGTTTTCTCCAGGTTGAACTAGCTTTTGAACAAGCTTTTGAACTAGCTTTAGGGTTAATCTCAGGTAGCTGAGTGTGTTTACTTCCAGAGCTAACACACAATCAGATATGTATACTAAGTTCTTTAAACATCTGAAATGTGTTCCATTTATTTTTATTTCATAGTCTTTTGACTAGTTCCTGTGTTTAAAAAACATCCCTCTTTCTGAAGCTTAGTGTCAGCATGCTGGTTTTCATCACGATTTATTCCATGAGGTTGTTGACTTTAATTATATTGTGGATACTCAGACACTTTTTCTTAGTGGCTCAATTATACTTGCTTCTTGGATCAGATCCTAGGTATTACTTAGGACTAAATAAAAAAGCAAAAATAAAGTCTTGTTTTCTCATGTGCTCTAGGACTAGTTGTTCCAAAAAGCTCTTGTTTATCATGTTGAGAAATCACCTCCTAAGCCATAGACTATGTGGTGGTTGACTGACTTACATCCTGAAACACAGGAGCAAGCTTGGAAAGGGCTGACCAGATCGGTCAGTCTAGCTACTTGATACTCTGGATAACCTGTGTTTGGAAATGCTGCTCTGTCACAGAGGTGATAGTGGTTATTCCCTTGCTGAAGTGCTCAGTGACTCTGATGAAGTCTTCCTGGCATGAGCTGGGCACTCAGTAAGGGGCATATGGATATGGGTTATGGCCCTAAAGATATGGGAGCTGAAAATGAGACTTCTCCTAAGCGTAAGAGCTGTGAGCTGAGAAACAGCTTCTGGAAGAAAGAGACCTAGAAACAAAACCGAATTGCTGGTCCACTGTCTTGTTGGAGAAACCTTGTGGACAGCATAAGGAAGGAGATTCTTGGTGACTCACATAGGTTATGGTGGAAAGGTCTGCCACTTTGTCTCATTAGTCCTCATCTACAAAATTTCCCACAGGATTTATTCTTCCATGAAAGCTGGTGACCTGGGCCACTCAGAGGACTCCTGGTGAGGTCTCACTGGTATCTTTTCCAGTGGCACTAACAGTTGCCAATTTCTTCTGCCACAATATCACTAGACACTTCAGAATCAGTATTCTGTGATCACTTTTATGATTGTTGATTCATAGTGTTTCCTTTTATTCCCTCTTCCAGTTTATGAACTCTTGGTTCACAGCAGGATTCTTACTGCTAATCTCTATGGAATATCTGACCTTTTTTCAAGGTCATCCTTCTCCTCCTGTGTGACCTCTCAGGCCAGCTTTCTACTGATGCTGCTTTTGAGCTTGGTGTTACCAACAAACTTCCTCAACAAGTATTCCTTTCTCAAGCCAGTCATTAATTGAAGCATTCAGTAAAACTAGCAGCAAGAGAAATTAAATCAGTAATTTCTCAATGTTTCTCTTTTTCACTGCTCAGGCTTCTGTTCCCCTTGTCTGGCTCCTTACTGTCTCACAATTTTGCCTTTAATACCCATTTTCTCCAACTTTACTATAGAGATGCCAGATGGCTTTGGTGCCAGTTTTTTTCCGATATCTAGGTAGGTGAGGATGACCAGATCTTCTAGGTCCTGATTTCTTTCAGGGTTCAGCATGTCACAGGGCTAAATATTCAGCTGTCCCTGGAGGATAAAAGAAGAGGGCAAGAAATGTCTTTGCACGACTTTTCAAAGGTGACTTGTAATCATGTGCCCTCTACTTACTAAATAGGTATGATGGGTTTTCTTTTTTAACCTTCCAAGCCAGTGACTCTGCAGTTGGTCATCTCCTTCATCTCACCCCTGCTGAGCTCAGTTCCTCAGGCTGTGCCTATCCTCACCTAAGCACCTATGCTAAGCATGCACTAGGCATGATCTCTGCTGAGTGAGGGAGGATCACTGAGATCCGGTACTCATACAGGTAAAGTGTGTTTGATTCCTGGCATCCTAGCATGGTGGCTAGAATGTGGCTTGGTTGCAGTCATGGCCAGAAGCCAAACAGCCCAATCCAGCAAGCACAGATTCTGGATTGTCTGACGTGTTGCCCAGTGCTGTTGTGGGTCTGGTGTGAGTGGTGAGGTTGCATCCCAGGGGCTTGGGATTGTGTAAACCAGCTCTTTGCCTCATAGGGTTTGTCACTTTGGGAGGTCTCAGAGCTGCCCCCAAAAGCAGACACTTTTCTTGCATGAGCTTTCAGCCTGGCATTTGGAGAGGGGATGCAGAAAGAGCATGAAAGGAGGTGGGAGAGGGGTCCTGGCTGCCTGCACCCAATGAAAGAGCAAGTGCCCTGGCCAGCAGTGTGGGTCTAGTTAGTTCACAGCTGGGAAAGGGAAAGGTATGTGTGCGGGCTTGCTGCACAGAGGGAGACTAGAACTCAGCCTCAGACCTCTGCCCACTCACTGCTCCTGGGCACAGAAAGGCATCCTGGATGTGGCTGTGCCCCAGCTAGCCCCTGATGTCTGGTCTGGCTCTTTCCTTTCCCTCTTGGCTCAGTTCCTTGAGGTTGTTGATTTCCTGGCTCTGGGCAGAAGGTATTTTTTGAAGGAGAAGGTGGTAGCCTGGGGTGGATCGAGAGTGGGAGACAGAAAAGGGGAGGAGTCACTAATCAATGCTCATAAATAAAAGGCCCCTTTTCTTCAGTCCAGGGTCCAGGACTCTGGGAGAGCTGTCCCCTCAGGCAGGAACTGCAGGCTGGCGAGGAAGTGACCGATTAGTGAGTATGCAGGGACTGCTTTGCTTTTCCTGGATGGCTGCTTGTTATTAATGCCTTGTTGGTGCTTCACAGCTGCAAAATGTTATGGGTGGTTGCTATGGCTTGTGAAACATTGTGATTCTCCACTCCAGCAGCAGACAGGTCAGAGGGCTGCTTTTCTGATCTCCTCACTATCTGGGGGATTGTGGAGATTTCCTTGGCATTTGCAAGCAATTCTTCTTGGCTCCTCTTGCTGTATTTCTAAGCAGTGGATGATACTAGAAAGCAAGGGGACTGGGCTCACTGTTCTGCATGGTGTGATGCCCCTGGGGAAGCCTGCTGGTTCTGGGGAGAGGAAATGTATACTGGAGAAATAATGGAGTCCAGGGGGAGCAAAAAAGAGATTTTGCAAGGGAAAGTGTTCTTCAAAGGAGTTTTAGTATAGCACTGTGTAGCTGGTGTGTTCATTCATCTCTTGGAAAGCACATGGCCTCTGTGGTGAAAAATTGAAATATTCGGGTTGAAGTGGTGTTTGTGGCTCTTATGTCTTTGGTAGCAGAGGATGCTCCTGGCATTCTGGGATCAGAGCCCTCTGAAATGGGAGCAGAGTCTTCCAGGGAACAGAGGGCTCTGCTCTGTGTGAAGACATATAATGATGGTTTGGCCGTAAATTGTTTTGGAGCTCCCTGCTGTGCAGCCTCACCTTCACAGAATCTCAGAATATCATGGGTTGGAAGGGACCTTATGAAATCATCTAGTCCAATCGCCCTGCTAGAGCAGGAACACCTAGACCAGGTCACACAGGAAGGCATCCAGACAAGTTTTGAATGACTCTAGACAAAGAGACTCCACAACTTCTCTGGGAATCCCTGTTCCAGTGTTCTGTCACCCTCACTGTGAAAAAGGTTTTCGTGGAACCTCCTATGTTCCAGCTTGCACCCATTGTCCCTTGTCATTGGAGGTCACTGAGAAGAGCCTGGCTCCCTCCTCTTGACACTTAGTCTTTACATATTTATAAACATAAATGAGGTCACCTTCATTCCAAAGTAGTCCCAGCATCTTCCTCTGTGTGCCCCACTACTTTCCCACTGGGCTTTATCCTCCAGCCTCCCCCTCAGATCTTCCTTTACTGGCAGATCCCATGAGAGTATACATTCAGGAAACCTGTGAAGTCTCCATTCAATACTAGCTCCAAAACTGTGGGCTCTAAGGAATGCAAGTAATCTCAAAGCAGAGAATTGCCTTAGAGAATGTGGAGTGGCAGGACATGGAGGGACAGCAGAAGGGTCTTGTTTCTTCTCTGACCTTGTGTCAACAGCAGACTTCTGGCTTTTGCCCCAGCACAGCCTCCTCATCTCAGTCTGAGCACTGATCAGACAGAACGTGGCTGGGATGGGGGGCAATGATTTTTCCCCACTGGCTTGTCAGGAGTGGTCTGTGCCCCAAGTGCACCCAGTCTGCACTTTATCAGTGGGAAATGCTGATATCTGCATGCACACATGGGCAAAACAGGTGGTCACTGCAGCTTGTGTCAGATATAACAATGGTTACTGTGATCTAGGCCCATCTCCAGGCAAAGTGCATGGTCCCAGTCTCACCACTGCCATGACAGAGGCAGGCACAGAATTCTCAGGTTCTCTCCCTGCCTTGGGGGAAGCAGACTACTAGCAAACTACTTCCCTTTACTTTTCGCACAGCAGGGACAGCAATCTCTGTAACTCCTTTCTTCTTTCAGTCCCCCGTACTGTACCACATAGCTGGAGAGGGAAATATCCTATCTTTTGTCCATCATTCCTATCCATGACATTGGTCCCAGACAAGCTTTTTGGTTGCTAGAATGCAAATTTAATCTCCCAGGGATTTCTGGCCTTTTATCTCAGCTGAAAAGCCTTATATTGAGATCTAACTGCTAGGGCTAGACCAGAGAAGCATGAATCCTTGGAGACCTGGTTACCTCTGCCTTCATGAAGATCATAAACATAACCACCTAGGTTGGAAGGGGCCCTTCAGGTCACCCAGTCCAACCATCAACCCAACCCTGGCAAGCCTCATACCTGGACAGGGACTTGAACACTTGACTCTCTGATTAGAAGTCTGGTGCATTCCCAACTGAGCTACACATCCAGGTGTTGTCCCTTGGGCTGGAAGAGCAGGACCACAGTGAGGATCTGCAGAGACAGCACCCTGAGTGCTGAGCTGTCACCTTAATAAAAAACCATGATCTTTCCAGCATAAGGAATCCTTCTAGGTTGCTGCTTCTCACTACTGGAGCAGTGAAGTAGGAGAGGGAAAGGGGCAGTAGGATTGAATTCCTTCTCTGATGACTGGCCAGCTGGAGGGAGGAGGGCCAAGTGGAGAGGAACTATTTGAAGCCTCCTTCATATTTCCATCTGCAAAGCTGACAGAACTGTCTGAGCTTGGTATATCCAGACAGAGGTTGGCAAGGGCAAAGACGGCAGATCAGAGGAAAAATTAGAAAAGCAAACATTTACATTTGGGATCAGCACACACCTCTCCCTCTGGGCTCCTGTCAACCCCAGAAATTCCTTCCACTTGCACAGGCCAGCTTTTCTGAGCATGGAGTGCTAGTGACATGCTCCCCTGGGAATTATGTCCACTAGGCCTGAATTGGGAGAGAAAGGGGGTGTGCCTTCCCAAAACCTGATTCAGTCTGTTAATAGAGGATGTTTTGTAATAGCTCCATAAAGAGTATGTATCAGCCAGCTGTCTCCTTCCCTAGGCTCTTTGCATGGGCCCCCTCATGGCTCTGCTTTCAAAATAAACATTCCACTGGTAATTTTGCAGGCAGTCCAGTTTCTTCAACTGCCCTGAGTGGAAAGAGAGCGAGGCAGTGAGAGAGACGGGGAGATTCCTCTCTGCACTGGCACAATGCGCATTCTCATCTTTCTTACACTCCTGGCTGTCTTGGTGATGGCTGCTTCTTGCTACGGTAGGTGACCTTTTTAACTGGGTAGAGTGGAAACTCCAAACATGGAGACATCTTTGTATCTGTTCAGATGCTTTTTATTCAACTTTTCATCTTGTTTCCCCTTAATTTGATCTCTTGCCTGCTTTCCCGCCCCTGAGTCAGATCCTCCTAGCCCTGCTTGAGATCTCTCAGCTCCGGTCGTTGTAATTTGTGGTCCAGGATGCTTCAGCCCCTTCTCTGTTTCAGCTCACCTTGCAGATCGCCCCTCTTTCTGTCCCTCTGCGTGGGCTGCAATAAGAGTTCTTCTTATTAATTCTTCCTTGTTAATGGGGAAATTTTCCTTTCTCCTTTTGTATTTTCAGAACCTTCTTCCCTCCGAGGGACACAGTTCTATACTGATAGTATGTGATTCTTACCTTCATGTTCCTGACACTACAGTGGCATATCCACTGATAGAATTAAGATGCCATTCCATGCTCATCTCACTGTGCTAATCCATATCCACTGTAGTGTCAGGAACACGAAGGTAAGAATCACATATGGGGAGACCAAGCATGAACTTTGAAGTCCTGGCTAAGACATGGAGCAACTCAGTTCTAAACCTGAGAATACCCTAAACTCCTCATATGCCTGCTAGGTCACACCACTGAACTATTTCTCTTCTTCTTTAAATGGGTGCCTTAAAATCTGGCTTCTCTTATCTGTGTTAGTGTACTGTATTATAATCTGTGGTGTGTGAAAGACTATCAGCTTCATAAATTGGGTGCCTCAGTGTCTTACCACATATTTTGTTCTTTCTTTCCTCAGAGTCCCACGAGAGCATGGAATCCCATGAGTATCTCAGTAAGAGACCATTTTATGCTTACTTGAATTTTAAGTGTGTTACAGACATCACCAAGACCATTTCCTTGTACTTTACTGTCGAGATTAGAAAGACAGAATCACTCAGACCAGAGAAATTAATTTTACTAGCTGATAGAATTTCATAATGAAAAAGAAGAATTATAAAAAGACTTCATAAGTTTGTGATCAAGTGCATGCCACTATTTTACAAAGAATATAATGTGAATTGGAAAGCAGAGTTTGAGCTTAGATCCCTGCTGTTTGCACCTAGAACAGGTTAAGTATGGTACTAGAAAAGGACATTGCTCAAAAAGCTCTGAGATGAGCATGGAAAGAGGTACTGCACAGACCAGTGACATGATTTCATGATTTGTTCTCCCCTGAGGACAGTGAAAACCTTACTCTTAGCAGCTTGGAAGAAGCAGGTGAGGAGCAGGGATTCTTTGGCTAGAAGAGAGAGTTAGTCACTGGAAAAGCATGAGAGGGTGGAGAGCTTTACCCTGGAACAAGCAATATCCTGGGGAGGTTAGAGAACAGAAGGATCAAAACTTAAAAAAACATCTGGGAAAAGGACTTCACAGAGCAGCTAGTCAGAAGCACAAAAGTACATGTGGAAGCCAATACCAGAGATTCCTGACCTCCACAATAAGTGTGGTATTTCTGAAAAAGGTCAAAAGAGACCTCCAGGCACCTCAGTCCGAAAGTGCTACATAAGACTGCTCAGTGACTGCCTCACCTTGGAAACAAATAGACTTACTCAGGCCCTTTCTGGTTTTATCTGTGATTGCATGCTTCTGCTAGTCCTGCTCGGTGAGCCTAGACCTCCCATGGTCTGTATAGCTTGTCACCTACCTCTTGGCCAGGCTCCATGTGCTCAGGGAATTTGGCAGCAAAATCTCAGTAGCTTTACCACAGGTGGTTTGAGTAATAGCAGAGTAAGTGCAGCATGTACACTTCCATAAAGGCTGCACAAGCCAGAGGGAGTGCCTGTGCACGAACCAGTGGGATGAACAACAGAAAATATTTAAAGGTCCTGGGTTTCACCCCACCTAGGAGGGTATGCAAAGAGGCTGCAATAAATCTGGAAGCTAGCTTTTGTTGAAATCTGGACTTGAAAAAGTGTCTGTGTACTCTGAACAACCCCTTGCCTTCTCAGATCCCTTCCTGAACAGGCGAAGGGCCAATGGCTTTATACATGCTGACCGGAACGTAGAAGCCATCTCCCAGGAGAGGTATGCTATGGCCTCAGGATACTGAGGATGGGAAAGGGGAGAACTTGGTACCAGGGGAGGAAACCACTGCGACTTCTGTTAAGCTGCAGTTCCTCTTCAAAGTGCCCTTGAAGTCCCCAACCTGGGGGATACCAGAACTCAGATAGCAAAGAGTGAGTCCTTGGGTTTGAGTGCATACCAAATTCTGGGCGGGCTCTGCTTAATTTATCTGAAAGAAATGCCAACAGAAGGAGAGGTAAGCAGCTTGGAGTGGCCAGAAAGTAAGCTTAGTTTGAAATCTTGTTCTGGTGTTCAAGTCTCATGCAGATTTTTTATGACCTTTTCTAAATCACAGGGCCATCTGGGGGCCTCCTTGTCTCATCTTTAAAAAGCAGATATAGGCAGTTTTATGCCTCATGCAGGGATTGTGATACCAAAGTCTGAAGCACAGACATTATCTCCCAGTGAGGCATCAAGGAAAACCTTCAGTGTAGCAGATGGTCCCTTTCCAGGTTGTTTCAGGTCTTTGTTCCGTGAGGGGCTGTGGGGAAGTGCAGAAGGGATGAAAGCAGCAAGCTGGAGAGGGCTGCAGAGGAAGGACTCTCATTCTGAGGCAGAACCCATCCCTTTCTCCACATTACTCTACTTGGTCCTGAAATAAAAGTTTACCTGAGAAACAAAATGCTTTTGTTGTAGTCTTGCTGCTCCCCTGGGTGTGTGCAGTGAACACAGAAGCTGGTATGTTGACAGCTTGGTAGCTGGATGATGGAATCAAATAATGGACCCTAAATTCTGGTGGAGGATTGTGGGGCAAGAAAAAAAGGGCAGTAGAGAGCTATTTAAGATGAAAGCATTAATCACACCTCTTTCCTACTTTTTCAGGATCAGGGAGCGTAATAAGTCGCCCCAGGAACGTCAGAGGGAGATCTGTGAGGACTACTACCCATGTGAACTGTATGCTTTCCGCCACGGCTATGCTGCTGCTTACAAGCACTATTTTGGGAGGAGGAGGACTAAGTAAAGGATAAGCTGTCCACACCCTGGGGCCCAGAGCCCAGGGTATCCTCCCCAAAAATGCAATGGCTCTGAAACATATTCAGTTGCTTGTGTCCTTGTATGTTATCCTGCCTGCTGCTTCTCTCTCATGTAGCCATGGGTTCCTACGCTGTCTTAATTAGCGCTGAGCTGATATAGCAGAGATCAGAGAGAGTTCAAGATGTGGGTGTTCACTACACAATAAATTGCTGGTTTGATACTATCTTTTCATGAGTCACAGTATTTTGGGGGGGAGTGGTGATGGTGTATGTAGATTTCCATGAATAATCAGAGTTTGTTCATTGGAGCGTGTCCCTGCCCATGGCAGGGGGGTTGGAACTAGATGATCTGTAAGGTCCCTTCCAACCCAAACCATTCTATGATTCTATATGATCTCATACAGATGAAGAAGAAAAGTCACTACCTTGCAATCATACAGGTTTGAAAGGAACTACAATGTCTGTAAACAGCTTCTCTTACAGTTCATTTGCAAATTTCATTTCCCAGTCTTAAAGCATCTTTAAGTGGTGTGGTGCTCAAAAAGCAGAGAGATGCAGTTTTGGAAAATGAAATCTATTTCTTTCCTCAGTTGGGGTAATAAAATTTAGAAGGCACTCACCTGATCTTGGAAACAAAGTTGAGGCAAGAAAGACAGTGCTCGGGGGTTAAGACCAACTCTTCTCACCTAGAATGATTTTATTTCTGTTCATAATGATTCAAAGTCAAGAAGTGGCCTGTTCCTGTGCACAGGGGCATTGAGGAGTGTGACTGCTGCTGGGTTGTCACTAGCATTGGCACCAGGACAACCTCTAGACCCTGTCCCCAGGCCAAGAAGCTCCAGTGCTGACATGGCCTAGAATCCAGTACTACTTTAGACTACTTTGAGCAGCCACAGCAGCTCAAAGAACCCTTGGTGTGGGGTGTTGAGGAGACATAGCCTTACATATCTCAGCTCAGCTGGTTTCAGTATTCACATCTCCAGGCTCCCTAAGGCACCTGCAAATTATAGAAGCGGCACTCTGTCAAAGGCTATGAGGTATAAAGTATCAAATTGTTGACTGTTCAGTGAAATTAAGTCTTGAGCCAAATCAATGTGGTGCATTCAAAACACATGTCTTCTTGTTGGGCTTTGCCAGCTTTGAAGATGAACTTCTGGAAAGAAGTGTCATTTATTTATTGAAAACACTTATGATGACAGGAAACTCAACCCTGACAGGTGCTTAAGTTTTGGCCAAAGGAAAAAGTGAGAGAATATCTCGCTTGAGGAAAAAAAATACCTTATCAGGTATATTTGCACCCACGCTTCCCCTGCAAGTTCCTAAGTAATTGTATCTTATGGTCACTAACCAAGGCAAAACTTTCATACCCTAAAGTCAACAAGTCTGCATTGTCTGGATTTGATTTGGCAATGGTAACATGACCAAAATGGAAGGCCCAGGGCTAGTGGCATCTGAGTCTGTGTCCAGAAATACCTGGTGATTACAACCTCTGGTTTACCAGCATAAATACTGAAAAAACCCAGTGATTTCCATGGGATTCCATTAATGTAAACAACAAGCAAACATGTTTAAGAACCTACATACTGGTTAGAAAGCTTGGGAAAAGTTGGGAAAACAAGTAAAGCTGTTTGAATTACTATAATTATATATTTGTTTTCTTTTGGAAGCATAACTTTCCTAGAATACCAATTATCTTTAGATATTTTTAAACTGTTGATCTTTAAGATACTTTTGCTGGAAATTGTGAGGATATATATTTGATCTTTCCTGGACTGTAGGGCAGTTAAACTTTTTTTCTTTACTTCTTTCTTTTTTTCTTCATCATAGAATTTCTCCCCACTGGAAGGTAATTTTTCTAGGGATTGGCACAATCTCTAATGGCACCGACTGCCCCTGTGAGACTTTTAGTCTTCAAATCTGTAACTCTTGAATGTGACCCCTGCATGTGGGGCTGAGGATTGGATGTGAGGTGCAGGAAAATGTGATACATCTGATATATCTGGGACACAGCTTTGGGAACTTGGCTGGTGAGTTTGGAGAGTATGGGGATATTGGCAGGTAGGCTGTAGAGGAGCCACAGCAGGGCTCTTGGCACACCAAGCCACCAGAGCAACTCAAGTCCTGAAGAATAAAACACTTCTGGAGTTTCAAGGTCTGTTTGATTTTTAGACAAGAGAAGCCAAAGTAAAAGCCTCCATATAGGGAGATTTACAGGAAGAAAGAAGAGACTCCCCCAAACAATATAAAAGTCCAAACAATATAAAAGTCTCATGTCTCCAAAGAAGTTTGGTGAAATTGTTGGAAGTGAAAATGAACTGTGTGTTTGCTCTGTGCAAACCATTTCATGGGTGTGGTTACCTTGAGGGGAATGGGTCCCTGTGGGATGGAGGAAAGGTGTCACTGTTGTATCCAGTCTCATTTGATTTTCCTCATGAGAGTCGCTTCACGGAAAACAGCTGGTCTACTTCAGGGTGTGCTGGTTTCTCCCCCTGGCTTTTTGGCAAGAAGCTGAACGACTTTCATGTTTTTAATAAAACTTATCTTTTTTCAGACAGTTGTTTTTCATCAACAGGCACATTTAAAAACTTGGAAAAAATCTTCTGGAAATGCCATGAGTCCTGAGATGAATGTCAGAATGGTTGCCAGGGGCTGATATCTCCTGGCCCAAAGGATAGGCTTTGTTTTGGAGCTCAGACACAGCAACAGAAGCCAGAACCCCAATGCCTTCAGGCCATCTCAGGATATAAACTGCTGCCTGAAAGCAAATTCTAGAGAACTTCAGTAACCTTCAGGAAAGCTCTGAGGTTAGGGGGAGCAGTGCAGCCAAAGACGACATGAGGAGATTTCTGGCACTACTGATTGTGACTCTGGCCCTGGCAGTACTCTGCAGTTGTGAGAAAGGTAAGGAGATGTCTTCCCGGAGAGGTTTCCAGAAATGCCGCTCATCCTACAACTTGCCTTTTGGTCTGGGAGAACAGCACAGCTTCAGGGGAAGGAGGTGCATTGCTGGTCATTGCACAGCTCCAGATCTCTATCTATGAAAGAATCATGGATGAGGGGAGTAGAGTGCTTCATCTCTTGGGAAAGGCATGATGGATGTTCACTTTTGAGTAAAAGGGTTAAGCTGCAGGCTGTATCCATCACAGAGAGAGGGTCTTTATACCTGGCATCCCTGAAACACTGTAAGAGCAGAGACAGGCACTGAGTCAAACCTATACCTGCTGAGAAGTGTGGCAGGTGGAGAATTTCTGGAGGGAAAATAACTCTCACCGATAGTTAAAAACCAATGAGTCATCCCAACAAAGTAAGAATGCATCCCATTCAGAACTGATTTAGCCATGGTGACTTTATGAACCAGAGACAGCAATATAATGATAGTTCTGTAGTTGATGGAAAGGGAAGAAGAGGAAGACAAGGAGAACAAGTGTTTTCACTTTACAGCAGAGAAGATGAGCAGGCTCTCTCATTTCTTCTATTATGTCATTCAGAATTGAATTTCCTTCAGTCCTTGGCATCAGTTATGTCATGATTAATTACCAGCAAATATACTTTGTTTGATATGTCAGTCTATCACTTTTTCACTCTTGAGTATATCTCAGCTTTTTTTTCAGTCATTATTATTTTTCAATATTGCTTAATAGCCCTGGAGTAACTTCTAATTTATTTCTTTTTTAAATCCAAGGAATGAACGTGTAACTTAAAAGTAGGACTACACACAAAAAAGCTTATGTATAAGCACAGCTGTTGGGGTTTTTTTGTCCTCAAGACTCCCCTCTCTGCTTATAAATGCACTTAAGCCAAATACCTGGTGACCTGGGTGGAACTGACATTGTAGAAGAAAATTATAGTGAATAGTGGAAGAAAAAAAATTGTGAAATAGGGCAGTTTTGGGAAGTCAGGATTAGGAGAGTTGCATTTCTCTTTGAGGATACTTTCCTTGGGTGTTTGCAGAGAACATTAAGGATTAAGATTAGGTCTGCAGAGATATATCTATTGTGTAAATTCATTTCAGGAGAACTAGTGAGCCAGGTACCTCAGTCCTGAGCCACAGCTGTGAGGATAGAATCCTTACTAGTTTTTGGCCCTATTTCACTTCCTTGTCAATAGTTAGGGATTTTTCCCTTGAGTTAAGGAAGCCTTTCTTTCCAAACATAGGACAGATGTTCAGATATCTTCAGTTTCTCTTCAAATTTGGTGCTTTGCTCAAATGGTCCCCTAGCTCTAGCTGTCCAAGCTCTGAGTGAGGGAGAGAAGGAAGAAGGTGTGGAAGGTCTTCCTTCAGCTTCCACCGTGGTTAGATGATTATTGTGTCATTTAATCTGTTTCAGAGGAAGGTGAAATTTAACAAATCCAGGCATAATGGGTGAATTTTGATGTGGTGAAGAAATCTAACTCTTAATGGTAGGTGTTAATAAAACCCTTTTTGAGGGGAACAGACTTTCTGGGAAAAGGAGCAGTTGGGTCCACACAGTAGGCAGAGGTATTCAGCCAGAGCTGAGCAGAGGAAGAAGAGTCACAGGCAAACAACATTTCTGTCTGTCTGTCTTCCAGATCCCAAAGACCCTTCAGGATCTCTCAGCACTGCAAGTGAGTATATTGTTGTGATTGATTTTCAGCTCTGTTCTTTTGCTTCTTCTTCCCCTCTCTTTTATAGACTCAAGGGATGAACAAGAATCATACAGATTCCCTCTTCCTGCTTTCTTTTTGCTTCCTCAGCTCTGCAGTCCCTAAGGTACAAGACCATCTGCAGCCAACAAAGTGGCTGCCCTTCATGGGAGTAGAAGATACTGGGGGGTTGGCCTCCCTGCACAGGCCCGCTCTTCTATAGAGCCTGAGCAGCTCCTGGGCAAGACGTATGTCCTGCATTTTAGCAGCTGGATGTATCTGCCTTTGTGAAACAGGGTGATATAAGTGGAGTAACATAGGCAGTCTCCTAGGTTCTCTGACCTGGCCTCAGAAACTCATCCAAAGTGACTTCTGTCTCCCCAGGTTGTTGAGAGAGCAGAACCAGCCCCAGGGCAGCCAAGAGACAGTCTTTTGATCATCAGAGTAGCCAGTCTGATGGGTAGGATCGCAGGTTTGGTGCTACAGAGCAACAATGTCACAAGCTATAAAGTATCTGCCAGATTCTACAACAGGGAGAGTTTGAAAGCAAGCAGCTTCTCGGGGTGCTCTTAAGGACTGCATTTGCTCCTCTGTCAGGCCACCTGGGACATGGGGATTTGCACACTTTGGGATATCCACAGCTTTTGCAGCAAGCTGATCCTGGCAGGAAATCTGTATGGAAAATCCCCCTCCTTTTTTCTTGTCTCTCCTTTCTCACATCTTAAAGACTAACATTGCTGCTGGGATGCTCAAAAGCTGGTATTTCTCCAGTGAGCCAATGCAAATAGATTGTGAAAGAGACAAAAAAAAATTGTGCTCAGGGAAATATGGTGATTTCTGACAGCTCACTAATTGGCAGTTTCTGAGCAGTCACTGTCTGCATCCAGACTAAATTCTAAATTGATAGAGAGGGGGCATCACCCACCTGCCAAATAGAAACCGGATCAGACACCCCATGATGATGAAAGGGCACAAATGTCACTGTCTTTCCACAGTCTTAGAAACTGTTTCCCCAATGACAGGCACAGTTAGCCAGTTTCTCTGCTGAAACACATATTGGTGTGCAGCTCCCTGTGTTGCTGGGGTGCCAGCATCATTGCACGTCTCCTGGTGCTCCCAGGGAGTGAGGCTGTGTTGTGCTGAGCACTTGGTGGGAGTTGGGGTCAAAGGATCTCTACCTGACATGGTGTTTTCACAATCATAAATATGGGGGAACAAATAACTATGTTGGCACAGTGTGTTAACAGAGACTAGTAGCTACTGCTGTTGTGGTAGGAAGACCCATCTTGTTTTCTCACCGTCTGAACACCAGGATCTTTGCACCTACTGGGTCTGTTTTATTCTGTTCACTCTCATTATTTTATACCCTTAATCTTTCATGGACAGCACACATGAGTGCTAGTACTTCTAAGTGCTGCTTGTTCCTTGTGCCTCATTACAAATATTAAGGCCTGGTGGCTGGTGCACCACATCGCTGAGACTGAGTCAAAATATAGAAAGGAAGCTAAAACTCTGAAATTAGGTGGGCTAAGGGCAGAGGGTGCTGTTCCCTTCATTTTCTCCATATTTTACGCTGTCATGATTTTGCTTTCTGCATGTTTGCTGTGGACTCAGATCATGCTGTGAGATAAGAAAATTGAGTTCATGACAGAAAAGGCACTTATTCCAGATACATGTGCAGATTGGAATGAGGAGGGAGCAGTGATAGGAGTAATGGTGGGGAGAGATGAATGGGCAATTAGAATGGTTCATGGTAGTTATCTGCCTGTGAGAAGAGTAGACTGATGGTTTTTAAAAAGTTAGACTGGTCTTTTTAATAGACTATGGCCCTGCATTTCTAACCTGTGGTACTGTGTCTTGGTAGGCATCAGGGTTACAAAGAAAGATGCGAATGCCTTTGTGAAGAGACAGAAGAGATCCACCCTCTATGAACGGTAATAACAAATGAGTCGTGGACTGTGTACCTGTTCTGAAGAGTGGGTGGGAAGACCGTAGGACATGACAAACTGTTTATTTGTTGTACATTTATATTATAATCTTAATATGTTGCAGCAAAAGGTTATGGGAAAAATGTAATGGTAGATTTTTTTTTTCCTCATAAATAGCCTTTTGAGAGCTCATAGTTGGACTCTAATATTCCTCCCAGGGAAGAAGACAGTGCTAGCTCTAAGAGCTACCCATCAGGAAGGGATAAAAGTTAGAAGCTCCTCTAACCTGCAGAGTCATCAAAGATGGTTTCCAGGATAACGAGCATCACATAAACTTGGTCATTGCCTCTGTCTTACTACAAAGGAAGCACAGCTGTGTTGTAGAGATGAGGCTAGACCAGAATAGGTGTTCTTTCTGAAGCTATAGATCCTACATGGATCATTTGTGCAGAAATACTAGGCACAAAGATTTGGAGAAGTCCTAGATATAAACAGAGAAATTTGAGGTCATGCAAGAATATTCCCCACAAATTTCCTGGAAGGCTTTGTTTGGTCACTTTCTCATGTAGAACTATGCCAAAAAAAAAAAAAGGTTCAATCTATGTTTGGTCTGGAAGGACAATGTTGTTTTTAGATCATGGAAGATTGGGGACGCTCCACTTATGAAGGAGAAGAAATGGCTGATGTTGAAACCTGCAGTGATTAAAACCAAGATTAAAATCAGTAGCAGCAGTTCTATTGTCTGTAGTTACTGCCCCTTACAGGTGGGGCATCATTAAAGTAGCATCTGCTATAAGTAATAATCAGGAAAGACTGAGGTGGACAGTCTGTTGTTTCATTTGGTCAAGAGGTAAAGTTAATCTGGAAATACGTATGCAACAAATGGAATTCAAGGGTGCTACAAGGTATTTAAAATACAGAATAAAATAATAATTGAGATACTGGTGGGATTCCTTCAACAGTGTGCACAGTCATTGGGAAAGATTAATCAGACCTGGAAGAGAAGTTGAGAAGGGCATACAGAGTGTATATCTGAGATCAGAAGTTTTGGACTTGAAAAATAACCCCAAAAATTTTTATTAAAACAAATGCTGAGAGGGGATAGCATTGCTGTCAACAAGAGAAGGGAGGATGATGAGAAGAAACTGCTTGAGCTAGGGGAAAAGTGTAGCTAGCAGGAAAGTGAGAATAAACTTGGTGTGAATAAAGGTAAGCAGGAAATTATAAAATCAATAATAAGAAAAACAACAACAAAATAGATTACTGAGTAGTTGGGAAATAGAGTTAGGGACAAAAAAAGTCCAGTCCTATCTGCTTATGTAGTCTTCTGTGGTTTCCTCTGTTGATAAAAATTCCTCTAGGCTAATTGCCCTTGGGTTCAATTCCAACTTTTCCCAGCACTGATCAAGTAGTCCATCCTTGTGACAGCAGATGTTTAACTCTCCATAAAAATTGCCCTGTTGGTGCACTCCGGAGAAGCACTAGGAAAGTGCAAGTGTCTGGAATATGAAACCTCTCCAATTGTATTGACCAAATCTGCAGAATGGCTCCTCTCTTTTTCTCTACTCCAGGTACTATGAATATTATAAAAGCCCAACAGAGCGGATGCATGAGCACTGTGAAAACTACCCCCCTTGTGACTACCTCTCTGACCAAATAGGGTTTTCCATGGCCTACAACTATTACTTTGGAAGATACTAAGGATGGGACAGTGACTTCACTCATTTTGCTTGGGATCATTCTGATGGAGAAAGAAGATTGTGTATAGCAAGGAGGGAAGGAAACTATCAGACTGAGGCCAATTCAAGTAGTCTTTATAACCAGTTAGAACGTTAGACAATAATTATCCCACCTGTTTAGCTTTCATTAGCTTTCTTTCATCAGAAATATTTCTCTCCAGTTGTTTTCTGGGGTATTTTGAGCTTCACCAGAGCTGATTGAGAAGCGCTCCATCTATTTGAATCCCCATTATGCAGTAGGTGAAAAAACTGATTCCTCTTAAGAAAATCAATATATGCCTTAGAAACATAACAGCACCTTTTGTCCTCTTCTACATAATACAAGAGGATTACAGAAGAGTGTCACAACATTCTCCTGTTATCTTGCAATAATCTTTGTCAAGAAGGTGGAACAGCTGCCTCCTGGTGCAGTAACTAGGAAAGTTCAGTATTTTCAGGTGGAATAATCAACAGAAACACATGCCAGTGTAGGGTCATTTTGTAAAGAAGAAAATCCAGTTCCAGTACATTTTTATGATTATTCTGTCAGAAAATTTGTTTGCCTGTCTTTACCAGATAAATCTCTAAATTTCTATTTGAGGAGTCCTTGTAGATTAGCTGCCTCATAGTAGCTTATCAATACCTGATGGGGGCCAACAGAAAGGCAAGGGTAGGACTTTTTAATAGGATATGTGATGGAAGGGCTAGGAATAATGAATATAAATTGGAAGAGGGTACATTCAGGCTAGATATAAGAAAGAAATTCTTTATGGTGAGGGTGGTGAGACACTGGAACATGATGCTGAAATTTGGTGTCCTGGACAAGGCACTGAGCAAACTGATCCAGTGGGAGGTGTCCCTGCTTATGGCAGGGAAGTTGGATCTAGATGATCTTTAAGGTCCCTTCCCACCCAAACTATTTTATGATTCTATGAGCCTTTCTGTTGGTATGGTGCAGCCACTGACTTCCTGTAAAAAGTAAATTGGAAATTTCTTGTTGTTTCTGTTACAATTGCTCTCTGGTGAAACTGAATATACCCAAGTAGAACAGAAAAAAAAAAATCTGTTCNTTTCCTTATAATCTTCACCATTGGGTTATAATTTTTCTTAATCCCCATTATTTCCACCTCATTGTTTTTCTAATGGCAGGGAAGTTGGATCTAGATGATCTTTAAGGTCCCTTCCAACCCAAACTATTTTATGATTCTATGAGCCTTTCTGTTGGTATGGTGCAGCCACTGACTTCCTGTAAAAAGTAAATTGGAAATTTCTTGTTGTTTCTGTTACAATTGCTCTCTGGTGAAACTGAATATACCCAAGTAGAACAAAAAAAAAATCTTTTCCTCTAATGTTTTAGCATTTATGCTTGAAGCTGTAAGAAACTAAACAGCTCCAAAAAAGCAAACTAAAAGATAATGTTTATGAAATAAATAAAAATACTGTCAGTTCAAGGATGGATTGAGATTGGATCAACATTTAGTTTATTTGGGGAAGCTTGTACCTCTCTGATATAAATATATACAAAATGCATATGTGTGTATTTATATACGTATCCTCTTTCTTCTGCAGTACTGTATCCCTGTATGAATATTACAGCTTAGCAACTTTCTGCACAGTCTCCCTTGATGTGCTTCGTCAGCTTTCCTTCCCTGAGAGGTAGATGCAGATCTCATTTCCAATGTCAGAGGCTGCTGACCCTCAGGAGACTGAGAAAGGCTGAATCTCTCTGTCTGTGTGTAAGCTGGTGCAGCCATCCCCAGCTGCAATAAATACAGCTTATATATAGCAGATCAGTGTGCTGCTTTTTTCTGTTCCTGCACAACCTTCATCTGCAGTTACTGATGCCTGGAAAGTAAAAGCTGATCCTATGAACCCTGTGGAGTAGGATCCAGCTGTATGTGGTTTCTTTCTCCCAGCATGAATTGGAAGTAACTACACTGAAATTTAGGTCATGATCCCAGTACACAGTGACACAGAAGGAGAAGAGGGCCAGGATTTTCATGATTCACCTTCTACAGAGTTCAGTGTTTGTCTGAAGGACAGACATGGGATAAACCCACAGAGGTAAATGCCAGCATTTGGCATCTCTTGTTTGGCAAACTGCTGTGACTTGCACTGGCTATACTGACCTTGGCCAGGGAGAAGACCATTAATAAGCACCTCCGCTTGTCTTGGTCAAACACCTGGGACTGGTTCCCCCACTGGCATAAACTGATGGAACTTCACTGCTCACTATATCAAAACTCTCCTCTGAACAACATCTAGAAAAATGAACAAAGTATTCATTGAAAGCAGTGAAAAATTTGCTGGTAAAAACACCAGAGGGATTGCCAAAATCTTAATGTCTACTGTTCTAACAAGGCAGGGGTTTTGCTATTGTGTGGTTTTATTTGCTAAATAAAAAAATCAAGCTTTCTGTTGATATTTGCACGTTTCTGTTAAGTTTTGCCCTTTTTTCTCCCTTTCAGTACTTTTTCCTATGAAAAAGTAAACATGAAGGCCTTGATCATGTCATGTACTCTATGTCACCATGTCTTTATATCAGCTGATGTCATTACGGCTTTGAGAATCTGAATGAGCATATCAGACCACAGATTTACAGCTGAACTGGGGAAGCTAGATTTTCACTCAATGTCGATCGAGGTACTATTATGAATCCTCTGCTGCCATCTTACGGACATTATATTTATTGCCATAGATCGTTGCTTTAGAAGTGTTTGAAAATGTCAATTCAGTTGGCGTTCTTTTTCAGTCACCTCACCTACATGCTGATCATTTCACGCTGAAATGAACAAGCGGATGTGAAGCCCACTGCTTTCTTCATGGGTGCTGAATGTGGGTGAAATCGATCTGCAAGCCTTTCCACCTTTCTGGTTTGCAATGTTTAATGTTGGAGGTTACGTCAACATCACAAATTAGCACTTTTAATTTAGCTGTAGAATCCTTTCACTTTTATGTGTTTATTTAACTCTTCAGTAGCCTTAGACACCCAATAGGGAACAGCTAGATAGTTGTCCCATCTCCAAAAATAACAGTGTAGAAATTATAAGGAATATTTATTGCCCACAACTTCACTTTACTTGCCTTGCTCACCTCCTTACCCCTGATCCCTCGTCATCACTGATACTAGCCCTTGGCTGAGGCTATGATCTGAAAGATTATTCCATGGTCCAAGGCAACTAGTCACAGTGATTTAACTTAGCAGTGAGCACAACAAATAATTGAACTGAAACTCACTGACACATTTCACAAATGACACCAGTATTCAGCTCCTGCTGATCCTGGCAGGAAGCTAGAGTTCTGTATTCATCATCCCTCATCCGAAACAGTAAGCAACAAGTTAGCTATCCAAAAGAGTATGACTGCACAAGCTGCTGATCAGTTGGTTAGTCAAAATTCAGGACAGTCAAAAGCACCCATGTGAACTGCCCCTCTCTCAGAGAAGCTTCATATAAACTTGGTGCTGTCGTTCCCTCAGAAATCCCACAGAATGCAGGGAATACAGAAATATTAGCATTACAAATGTAGTCACTTAAGGAATGTGGGTGTTCTCAGGTTTTAACAGATTAATTGGAGGAGCCTGAATCTTAGCACCTTGTATATCAGATTTAGGTGCCTGTAATGTAGGAGTCATCATATTTAATCACTTAAAATCTAGTAACTTAGTCCGTGAAACTGAACTACTGTCCACAAAACCCTAATTGCCCTGCTTATCCAGGCAGTTAAACTACATTTAATACAGAACTATTTAACTTGTTTCCCATCCATATTTCATGTTACTTCCTCGTTGCTCTTTGTTTACCAGTGATTTCAAGTATGTTTTCAGGACTTACTTTTCACCTCTAAGTGCTGAAGACACTAAGTCCAGATTTCAAAAAAGACTGAAAAGATTAGAAGCAGCTGCTGCAGATACCTTTTAATGTGTGTTCAAACATGTTTGAACTCCTTCCAGTGTGAGAATGACAGAAACCAAGAGGGATTTCTGACACATCAGTGCATTTGTGCCTCTTTCTGCTTATCTGTTATTTCTAGGACACAGGTTTCAACCATTTTAACATAGGTTTGGAATCCTTCACATGGTGGCTTTATCACCCTGAAAGCCTCCTCTAAGTAGTCAGCTGCTATTTTCTGGCATTTCTTTATGGATCTGTGTCCTTCATGGATAATCTGGAGGAAAACAAGAAATGTACAGGAGGAGGGTGGAGAGTGAAGTCTGAAATCCTCTGATATTCCATTTGAGGAGGAGCTGCCTTCTGTGGTACCTAGTGTCTCATTTTGTTGTATTATCTTCAAGATATCACCATAGTCCACAAGAAGTTCTGTTACTTGGAGGGACAAGGCAGGTGAATCCAGTAACTGATGAATAGCTGACTCTATTGTGTCAGGCAAATTGCTGTGTTTCAACATCACTGCAATGAGTGAGCCCGTGATGCTTTCTATGATACTCTTGTAATTCTCATAAATTTCCTTTGCTGCAGTGATCTTGTCCTGCAGGGAGGTAGTGGGATCAGCAATCTCACCATACAAACTGTGGCTGATGCTTTCCTGTACGTCTTTGTCTCTTGTTTCTATGATGGCTTTCATCTCTTTCAAAGCACTGACCACAAGCTGAAGATTCTCTTTAATGCTGAGATGCTCTTTAACTGGCAAGGTGGAGAAGTTGGTGCCAAGATGTTCATTGAGGAGTCGGAATAATGTATTCGTTGAAGAGACATAGGAGTACATAATGTCATGCAAATTCTGGCAGGCTCTGATCAGTCTGTCTTTATCATTCTTTAAACCACAGCGAGTGAACATTTCTGGAGTGGGGTCTGACTCTGAAAAGCAAACAAAAGAAATCAGTAAGATATAGGGGAATAAAACTGGATATATTTTCAGATAGAATGTTATATTTCTGAAACCAGTAATGCATATTATCAACTCACCCTTCCCCAAGACATCTCAGTAAGAAGAAAGCTCTTTATTAGCCTTTGCAGGGGTCTTACCAAGTAGGCCAGCAAAATATGGTGCAAACAGCTGCACATATTGTTACTCCTATGGCTGAAGGAAGCATGACTCTGGTCTGCAGCATGAAATTAGAAAACCAATGGAAATGCTGCAGGGGAATTACTCTTTCCTTTTGGTGTTTGTTGGTAAATTTACAGGAGTCCTAGTAAACAATCTACTTTACACCATCATTTGAACTATCATCTCTCAGTTTGGATACATTGTGGTTCTCCACAGAATTCAACTCATATGCAGGGTACAAAGGAATAGACATAGCAAAGTCAAAATGCATCAGATGTCTACATTCAGGAGACAAATCAACTAAGACTGAGTAATGCAGTGTTTTCACAGGCTACAGTTTCCTAGAGAGATGCATATCTGTCAGTTCACAGAGGTAATAGGTGTTTCAAGTATCCATTGATGGGTGGAAGTATGAAACATTCACCTAGCTTAGATTGCTGCCTTGCTACCATTTTGACTACTAGGGAAGTTATGTCCTGCTTGTGCTAGAAGTGTCTCCTAAGGCCAGCTACAGGTTCAGTCCTGAGACAGCATGAGGTTGAGGGACTGCTCCTGATGTTGCCTTTTCTTTTGCCAGAGTCCTGAAAAGCCAGACTGGTTGCAGCAGACACGTTTCATCAGCTATTGCTATGGTTAGATGTGCAGTTAGATGTATCCAAGTAATTGCAGCACCCCAGTGCACTCCATACTTTTCTCTCACTGCTCAGCGCAACCCTCTGGCAAAAGTGATCTGAAATTCTTTGAAATAGCAAAACTGATTTTAGCTTCCACTGCTCTTCAGCTAAAGCTGGCTCTGGGGCTCCACGTAATTTCTTACACTCAAGGCATCAGAGAAGACGACCAAGGAAACTGCAGCAAGAAAAGGTGACAGACTCCAAATAGCTAAAGGCCTGAACTGAAGCAGGAACAAGACTGCTTGCTTGCTATTTAAATGATTTTCTGTCACATTACAAACGATGGAGTAGGGACTCCAGAAGAGAAGAATTTGCA
This sequence comes from Turnix velox, assembly GCA_013400935.1. Classification (NCBI taxonomy): domain Eukaryota; kingdom Metazoa; phylum Chordata; class Aves; order Charadriiformes; family Turnicidae; genus Turnix; species Turnix velox. The sequence goes on along the minus strand of VZTY01031809.1, from coordinate 32,006 downwards.
TCCACTGTAAACCCTGAAGACCTGAAATCAGTTTCTAGCCCACAGAACGAGACACAGAGGCAGCTGTCACCCTGATCAATTCAATGCAGACCAATACTGGAAAATGTATTTCAGGACTACACAGCATTCTCAATTGATAGCAGGAGTCACAGTTAATTGATCATTGCAGAAATGTGATAGTTGAATTATTCAGTCTCAGCTCATCTTCTGATGCCTACAGCTCTGAAACTCTGATAACAAGGTGAGTTTGGTATTTGAGCTCTAGATTAAATACATGAAGGAAAAGCATGAAGGAAAAGCACTGTCCTACATTTTTTATGTTCTGAGAACAGAAAGTAATATCCCCTTTTGAGCCATAACTGTAAGTATCTGTGATGATACCTTTGTCACAGACAGGATTTTATGCCATATCTGTTCTCTCCAAGAACTGAGGGATTTTGGGGAACCTGAAAAATAGGAACTAGCATGAAATAAGCTATAATGTGTTAAAAGTGGGGGTGGGGGGAGAAAGGAGGAAGAAAATGAAAGGATTCTAGGTAAACATCACACAATAGCATTAATGGCAAGCAGGCATGACACAGGACCCAGATGAAGCCCAGCCTCTGGATTCTGAGCTCATCACATGCCTCTGGAAACCACTAGAGGAACACAGGGGAAATAGGATGGAGTCACTGTCCCGTGGACATTCAGCTGATTGCAAGGGCACTCAGACAAATTCAGGTATGTAGTCTAAGTGTCTAATTAGAAAAGGTCTTGTAGAAAATCTCCTTGGAGCTGGAGAAAGAGTCAGAAATACAGAAGTATTGTGAACAGCAAGAGGTAATTTTAGCATTAGGACACAAAATCTAGAGTAGTTACTGGAAGCTGAAATAATCATGCCTTAAAAATAGATGCTAAAAGTCTCCTCCACACCTGTCTAGTATGCAAAATGTTTGTTGAAATGCTTTTTCTCTTAGAACATTTTGTCTTCTCTATTTCTATAAATAAGGGGGAAAAAAGACTTTTCAAAAAACCAAAGAACTGGAAAGGATCTAATTCCACACTGAATCAGAAAGCAAGCCAGCAACATCCCTGAGGCAGGACTAATAGGAATTCATACCTTGTATTGACATGGCTTTATGTTTTCTGAAAAGCACAAACCTTTACTGTAAATGTATTTTGCTCCCTCCAGTTTGAAGAAAAAGAAAGACGTGTTAAAGAGTATATTCTCTTGACAGAGCTACAAGGTAAGTGGCTTGGAGAAATATACAGTACTGTGCAATAATATTGGGGGGGGGAAGTTCTCATTATACTGGCTTGTATTTCAACACTGAAACTGAATGTTGGCTAAGGGACTGTTGAAATAATTCTGTTTTTCTAAAGTCATCTTGTAGGGGAGAGTGTGGGGAGTAAAATACAGCTGGGTCAGTATCAGATGATTTGCAGTTAGCAGATAATGCAAATATTACAAAGGACCAAAAAGGCACAAAAATCTAGCTTAACTCCTACACAAAACTATTTGTAGCTATAGCTGTGACATGTAGGCACCAACAGCAAGAAGAGGTTTAACCTGGAAAAATGCAAAGCACAGCATAAAAATAGTCCAGATTTGCAGAAAGAGAACTCAGAATTGTCAACAAAGAAATGAGTCATCCTACTCATTCTTAGGTTGCCCCTGTTGCAAAGTAAGACATATACATTTAAATTAAATTTGTGCTAAAGCACCTTTACTTGGCAGGGGGTGATTGGTGAAAAGGGAGTGGCACAGACTTGATAGCAGAAGCTCAGTGAGGAAGGGTAACTCCATGCTTACTGGCAACTCAGTCACTTTGGACTCTGCATATTGACATGCATGCAATGAAGAAAAGCATAATAAATATGCCCTCTTGCTGGCAAAACAGTGGCTGCTCAGAAAAGAATAGTGACAATAAGGATTAGATACAAAGGGGTTTTTTGGGGGGATGAGGGAGTAATAAAAAAGAATCTGTTAAATTTTGGCTCTGTTCTGTACAGCCCAGATATGTCTTAGGAGCTTGGTGGGCACCCACTGATACCAACTTCATGCAGGACATCCAGGGTACAGAGAGAGTGTGGCTGCACAAATAGAGTTGTCCCTGTAAGTCAGTGTATGGTGCTTCAAGGCATATGTGCCATGACAGACATCCAGCTGGAGGAGGTGCACCTCAATGTGCTTACGTGGCATGGTGATCATCCCAAGGCTGTCTGCAGCTGCTTGATGTCCATGCATAAAAAGCCCATGGGAATTAGATTATGGCATTAGAGAGGTGAATAAGAAACAAGGGAACAAAGCCTAAATATCGTTAAGGGAAAGTGGAAGACATGTGTGAGGTGATATAGGTTAGGATGGGCTTATTACAGATAATTTTACTTTTCTCTATGAATTCACAAAGGTGGAATTATTAGTATAAGCATAGTGTGCTTGTATAGTAATATTTTCTCTTGCATGTGAGGGGAAATGAGCTATAGTGGCACAAAACACCCTTATGGTGATTCAGACTGCCCCCTCTGTCAATTATAACAACTGTTTAAAAATTCCATGCCCCTAAAAGAAAAAAAAAATAGGCTGCTGCAAAAGTGTGTCTAGAACAGGCCTTTCATTTCCACAGTTTATTTTAGATTTTGCTGATTAGATGAGATTGTTCTGGATTTCAGTGAATGAGTTGAGCTTCTACAATTTTCAGTTTCTAAGGTGAAAAATTACTCAGGTTCATTTTATCAATCTGCTAGTTACATATTTGTTAGCTATTTTTGCTTCTCTGAGTATGTCCAATGACTCACAAGGTCCTTTTCCAATCACTTGGCAAAGGTCCCCCAAAAGAATGAAGATTTCTGTATTTACAAGCTATGCCTTGGGACATAAATATAAAATGTTTATATCTGAATATAAAAAGAGAAAGCAGTGAGACTGAGACAAAGGACTTCTACTGCTATTTAAGGGCTAGAGTTCTGAGTGTTAAACAGAGAAAGACATTTCTTTTCTCTCTTGGAGCAACGTATTTCTGAAGAATGGCGCTGAGTGACCTCCTGTACCCAGATAACCCCAAGAGAAGGCAAGAACTGATTCATCTGCACCAGGAATTGCTTGACTGCATGTCTACAAATTTCTGTGCCACAAATGAGCTGGCTGGAGTGCTAAACGAACACCTGGGCTGTACCATTTCCCACATTCAGATGAGAGAGAGCAGCACAGTCAAGGAAAACTGTGACATTATCATTCAAGCGATGAGAGAGATTCAGCATCAGGTACAGAAGATTGATAGTGAAATGAAGGAAAAGCTGGAGCCTGCGCTGTACCAGAAGCTCTATGACATCAAAGAGCCTGAGCTGAAGAAAATTGCAATAGCCCATAAAGTTTTCTCAATTGTTCTTGGAGAAGCAACTTCAACAGCTGGGATGGTTGCTATCAAACTGCTTAGCTCCAGTCTTATGACTCTCACTCTGAGCAAGCTTGTCAGTCTCCTTGCACAGATTGGGGCATCTGTTCTTGGGGGAATCAGCATCACTGTTCTCGGACTCGGCGTTGAAATGATACTCCACGCCATCCTGGGAGCCATGGAGAAGAATCAGCTTCTGACAGCTGTGAGAAGCTATGAGAAGCACCTGGCTGAGTTTAAAGCAGCTTCTGAAAAGTACCAGTGTGCCATACATGAAGTCACTTCTTTGGTGAGACAGCAGGTTCAGTGAATGAAGTCAGGGTTCTCTCTCTTGCTGTGACAGTGACTGCAGCAGGTACACCTGCAGAAACCTTTTTGATTCGTTATAGTAAATTAACTACCAATGGCTCCTTCTTTCTTATTAGAGACAAATCAAGAGTGTGACAGATCAGGGAACTGTCACTGAAATAAGAGAATGGGCTTATAAGTGCTTCTGGGGAGCAACACTTCAAATACCTTATACTTTTTCTTCATCTGCTGGAATTTATTATAAATAAACTTGAACTATACTTTATTCCAGTGACAATAATAGTCACTGATGGAGCAGTAGTGGTGAGGTGGTGTGATATTTCTCCTTGTATTTTTCTATATCAAAAATGACCACATGATGGGAGAAGAAACAAGCCAGTTCATGTCATCATCTGAAGGGTCCGTCAGGACAGCTGTGTTTGCTAAACTCAGATTGGTTTAGTGCTAAATCCAATAGGCTGAATTCCTCATTCATTGAACTGCTTACAAGGACTAGATGAAGCATATTTAACTGCTATTTCTGGTCCCATCCCTCCCTAAGGAGCCAGACAGAGATGATCTTTAAGTAAACTCTAATCCTAGTAGATTAGAGAGTAAGAGAAATGGGCCTAGAAGCAAACAGACACAAACCTTGCCCCACAACTAAGAGAAACCATTTGTAGTGTCCTAGGCATGAATAACCTCCTGTGCTCAGTAGTGCCCAATTCCTGCCAACTCACAGGTAAACTCTCCTGTGCAGAATCACTGCTCTGTTGCTTTAAATGGGACTACGCGCATGTTCAAGTGTCTGTAGGATTACAGCATTATTAATGCACTAAATTTCTTTTCATGTGCTTTATCCTATCACTTCAATGCAGGATTGCCCAGAGTGTGCGCAGAGCCTGCATTTCACAATGTGCTACCAAATGCCCCTAATATTTAGATTTTAAAAACAAAGATGGAAGTGAGAATATGATTTGCAGTCTCTTGCTCTGATTTGCTGTGGTTTGCTTTCTTCGCTTTGATCTTTGGAAAATAAGGATTTAAGAATCAATAAAAATGTAACTGAATATTTTAAATCTCTCTTTCCTCTACTTATTTCGTCTTATATTTTTTGTTCTGGTTGAAAATTCAGTCTTAAACCAAATAATGAAAAAAGGCTAAAATCTTCATGGTAGCTGCAATTTATAAATTCTTTTTATATGCATGATAGATTAATCAAGTAGGATTGTGTATAGGTTCTTTTTTTAGTACCACCTTCCTTCATGCTAAAAGCATACTCAAATTCATACTTCGTTTTAAAATTCAGTATCAGCAAAATGATTATGCTAATAATTAGGTCATGCCCGTAAAAGCAAAGAAATGGGTGAGATTACATCAGGAAAGCTCTCCATTGATTTCACAGCCCCTCCATTCCTGGCTTGGCGTTTTGTTCTAGTTTATTTTCCCCACTATTCCCACTTCCAGCATTTCCAGCTCCTCTTTGCTCAAAAGCCACTAGATGGCAATACAACTAGTAGCCCCCAAGCAGCTCTCCGAGCCGTTGAGAACAAAACCCAGGGCTCAGGAGGATGGATAGGTGCAAGGAACTGAAAAATTGAGACCACCTCAATCCATAGATTGGGCAACGTGGGTCAGGAGAAGCAAATCAGAGGAGGAAAAAAACGGTGGCTTGGCTCACATGAGTTACTGTGGTGGGTAACACAGTGACCCTAGGCATCATTTCTCCAAGATGTAGCATCTCCCTCCTCCTGATACAATTTAGAGGTTTTTTTTTTTTTTAGTGGTAAGAGACTGTCAGTCGGAAGAATAGAAATATTTGAGCATGAAGAGGTGGAAGTTCCTAGCTTATGCAGATTTCCTATGTGCAAATGTACAAATTCAGGAAGAAACCTCACCAGCTCTGAAGGTATCTTTGCAAGATTGCCAGTCACTGCTGTACAAGAACAGAGGAGTTAAATAAACCCCAAATCTATTGTCCTTTACAAGCAGTTTGTCCACGTTTTCTTGAAAGCAAATTCAAAGCAGTGCCAAGGGAAGTGGAATACTTTATAAAGAATATAAATATACACAATTTCTATCCACCTCTTGAAAGATCCTGATTCCTGGTGGTCTTAGAGGAAAGCTGACTGGCCTGCAACAAGGATGGTGAAAGACGTGGAAGATATTTGAGGCTAGTTCGTGGCAGCCTGTCCCTCTGCTTATGAGGTAGGTTGTGAGCTCACAGAAGCTGGGCCAGCATTGTTCACCAGCTTGGAGAGCCATCATAGTCATAGTCATCCAGGTTGGAAGGGACCTTTCAGATCATCTAGTCCAACCATCAGCCCAACTCTGACAAGCCTCATACCTGGACGGGGACTTGAACCCCTGACCCATGATATTATAGAGGAGTATGATAACATTCAGTCATTAGAAGGTGGTTTTTAGGTAAATAAAATCTGCCATTCAACCCAGAAGCTTCACAAAATCTTTACCGTAACTCTAGCAATGAGAAAAATGGGATTTACTTGCATTACTTGCAATATTCAAGGCCATTATTTTGTTATTATGTTTGTCTGCCATTATTATGTTTGTCTATCTTTGATACTGATCCCTGTGTTCCTGGCTCTAACCCTAGAATCCAGTTCCTACTCATTGCTGACTCTAGTCTGGAACTTCCTCAGTCACTTCTGGTGACATCATCCTGGGAGTTCAATATGGTTTTGTACATGTTGTATCTTTTTCATTGTTCCCTTTTTATTTTATTATCAATATTTCTTTAAAGTAGTTTAGATTCTTCTAAGCTTGTAAATTTCTCTCATAAATCCTCTGCTCCTTCCTCTGCATGAGAGAAAAAGGGAGGCAGCATTTGTTGCTGGCCACTAGTAAATTTGGCCCAAACCATGATAGTTAGTGACAATTATATACTTCAACTGAGTGCAGAATACATTTAACTGGCAAGATGCAAGAAAGAACATCCAGTCGAGAAGAAACAGCTTAACTCTGTTTCTGCCTGGGAACTGAAACTCTGTGTCACAAAATAAGAAATAATTCCTGCTCTCTCTACTACTCTGACCAGACTTACACTTGGTCCTCTGGAAATACCACAACCAGTCTGCTGATGATGCTTCTCCTCCAGACTCCCTGGAGCTGCCTCTCATTGTGGCAGAAATACTAAGTGAAAAAGGTGATAAGACCATTGCTGGGAGAAAGCAGTTAGGGCTCTGACACTATCACTGTTTCCCCTAAGCACAGTAGTGTTATGTCACAAAACTCCTAGTCCTGTGAACAGCAACCAGTTTGCAAAGCCTTAGGGTCCCCTCCTCAGTTACATGGATGTGCATGGACAAAGCATCCCATCACATTCCTTCCTTCTCCCTCTGTTTAGTTCGTTGCTGAGGAGAAAGGATTAAAAATATGCATGCTCCAAATAAGAACATCCCTGAAGAAGAAAATAAGCTGCAAGCCATCCAAAACCAGTTTAAGATGTTTTCAAACCCATGTAGAAACACGTAATGGTTGGAAACAAAATCTGCCCTGCAGGAAACTCTGGTAACAATATAAAAGAACAGGCCTAAGGGGTGCAAGGTGGGGATGACTCTGCTGTGTACACAGTAAGCAAGACTCCCTGAGAACATGGAGAGCTCCAAAAATCCCTGGTTCTAAGCATGTTCCTGGGCTTGGCCATCTGCTAACTTGGATTTTGTGCAGTTTGTGATTAATATATTTGTAAATGTGATGTGCAGTTTGTAGTCTTGCTCTTACCCACCCTGCAATAAACTTTCATAAAGTTTCAGGTTTACCACCTAGGTGTCTATTATTTGAAAAAGTGTAACATTGTCTTGCACAGGTGTCCACCATAGCTGAGATACATGGCTTTCTCTGCTCTCAGCTGTGTCTATGCATAGAAGAGTTGTCCTTCCCACACACACCTCCACCATATTAATTCTTTAAGCCTGCACCCACCCTTTTATGCTTGCCCACACTTTACTCACACTGGTACTCAAGGAGATTTTTTCTGTATCTTCATTATGGTTGTGTGCCTGGGGGACTTTTGTTGGAAGAGGCACTTTGGGCAACGAGGCAGAACATCTTCCTCCAAGTCACCAGTTTGCTGTGGAAGGTTTCTATGGCCTGAGGAAGCTTATAGCAGTCTTCCAGTACCTGGAGGGGCCTAAGAAAGACAAAGTCTCCTTGCATGGCTGTGTCAATAGGATGAGTTTAAAACTGAATGATGAGAGATTTAGATTAGATATTGGGGAGAAATTCTTTACTGAGAGGGTGGGTGGTTAGACATCGTAACAACTTCATCAGGCAAGTTGCTGACTCCCCACACCTGGAAGTGCTCAAAGCCCAGGACAGACAGGGCTTTGAGCGGTCTGCTCTAATGGGAGGTGTCCCTCCTCCAGGGCAAGGGGGCTGGAACACGATGATGTTTGAGGTCACTTCCAAACCAAACCAATCCTCTCTAAACACAGCAAGCTGCTTCCCCCCCTCGTCTTACCGGCCCAGCGAGTCAAACCCGAGGGCGGGGCAACCAATGACCTCGTTTCCAGAACGCCGTCTCACGCAGCTCGGCGCGGCAGTCGCGCTTTGCGGCGGCGCGCACCACTCAGTCCCGGTTCAAGATGGCGGTGGGGCCGCGGAGGCGACGGCGAGGAGGGAGAGGATTATAGAGGCCGCCGCCGCGGTAGGGAGCTGGGGCTCTCCGGTCGGGCGCAGGGGTGAGTGAAGAGGGAGAGAGCCGGGCCTGGGCGAGGAAGGGAAGCGAGGAAAAGGCGGCGTCTTCTCTTTCTCCTTCCGTTCGGGAGGAGGGGATTTCGTGTGCCTCATGGGAGTCTTTCTGTCTCGTTCTGTGCTGGCTAAAAATAACATAAATTTAGTAATTTTCTTTCCCCCCCCCCCCCGCCATCGCCTGTTCACCTGTTGCCTTGAAGCTTTTCTCCTTTTGTTCTAAAAGGTTTTAGGATGGAAGTTTCAGGAGTTTTCCCTCTTTCCCTTTAAGTGTTAGGAATTTGTGAAATGCGAGGTTCAAAAATAACTCCTGCTTTTGTTGGGTGAGGTTTGCACCTAAAGAACTAATATTTGCAGTAAAATCTTAAATGTAGGAAGTAGGTGCAATCTTAAAAGTAGGAAATATATTATCCATGATCCAGAAGTCATGGGGTGCTCTTGCAAACATTAGGCCAGCCGTGGATATAACCCTGTTGAATGAATCACGAGTAGAGTTCTGTAGATTTTTGCTGCTTAGTACATTGGATGTAGTCAGCTATTGGAGCTTGTTAGGAGATCCTTCTGCAAGGTCTTGAGGCACTAAATGAGATGCTGTACTTGAATTTCTTTATAGGGGGGAAGTGGTTTGAAAATTCTATCACCAATTAGAATGACAGATGCAGATCTGCAGTGAGGCAGCAAACTTTGGACTGAACTTGAGAATACATTCGCTTTGATCACAGTCTGTTCAGTGTGCTGACTAGGTTTTGGATTCCAATTGGTTGTGTGTTTGGGGTTTTTTATTTCTTTTTATTGTTTAAATTTTATTTTTTCCTTTCTCCCTGCGATGATATTTTGGCAAGGAAGTAGAGGTGGGGGGAGATTATAACTGCAAGAGAGGCAACATGCCTGGCTGTAGTTTGGACACTTACATAGTCATCTGTAAGTTGAAGAGACATCTGAAGACAGGAAGCAATTATCTTCATAGTAAGCTTTTCTTCACTGTTCATTATAATGCAGCTTGAAATAATATTGATGTAGGTAGAGAGTGTAATAAGGGCAGTGGGACAGCAGAGATCTATGGATTGGAGAAGGTGATGTGGATATGTTTGCAATGCATTTCTTGGCCAGTAAAATAAGTGCTGGGGACAGAAATTAAGGACAGTTAAAAGTCTGAGAAAAGGAGGAAATTTGTGGGGAACATTTGAAGAGAGGAATAAGAAGGTAAAAATGGAAGTTTTTATGAGAGAAAAGCTGTAAAGACTGATATGCTTTTAGAAAATCAGGATGTATCTTCTTCCCCTGTGTGCTCTGTAGTATAAACAGGAAGGTTCTTTTGAGTCTTGCTGTGAATAACAATCTGGTTGTTGTTTGAAGTGGATACTTAAATAATAGTACGTAGTTAAAATAGATTTGGTGTGAATATCTCAGCTTGTATTAGCACTATTGGAGGTTTTTGAGGTAAGGAGAAATAAGCATATTCAAACTGCTGATGCATAAGATCTAAAACTTTAATCTTTTCCAGGTCACTCCCTTGTTTTAAAATTTCTTTTTTGAGGCGGAAGGAGAAAAGTCAAAATGGGGCGAAGATCTACATCATCCACCAAGAGTGGGAAGTTTATGAATCCCACGGATCAGGCCCGTAAGTATCTGTAAAATCTAAGCAAATGGGAATGAAGCAGTCCAAGGGAAGCAGATTAAAAGCTTTCTCTCGAATCAGAACTGAGTTTTCCTAACTTCAAGAGTATTATCTCAGTTTTGGCTGGTGTAAAACTTCCTGAGAAGGCTGCTTGCTTGTTTGCTGTTGTTTCTCTGCAGTATTAGTCTCTTAGTTTTTACCACAGTTATGTGTTCAAAGGTCTTTATACTTAGCTGTTAGCTGAAGTTGTCTGTTAGCAAACTGCTGCTTGGGACTTATGTTAATCTGTCTGAGGCTAGAATTTGAGGAACACATCGGATTTTACAAGCAGTCTGATCAGATGGGAGAGTCGTCTATCTGTGATTTTTTTCCTTTTGATAACATGCCATATGTTATCAGTGTGAAGCAGATAATGAAAATTCAGACTTTCCATGGTGACTGTGCTTTATTTCAGATGTTTGTTCAAAGTTTTTAAAGTGCACTGTCTGTCGTTGGCTCTATTTGAGCTTCTAGGCAGCAATCCTTTCATGACTGCATGCACATCACTATGACTTTTGCTGCATATTGGTCTGCTCTGTATAGAAAAACCTCTGTTCCTGGACACACACAAACTGCTTTATCTCTTTTCTCTATTTGATTCTCACGTGGAAGATGAATGTAAAAGTTACAGTCTCTGTGAAATGAGTGAACTGTTCAGAAGCAGCTCTAGTCTTGATGAAGGAAAGACTCTATGGTTTTTGTTGTGTCTTTCAAGTTGTTGTTTCCTCTTTCCCCCTTTCTAGGGAAGGAAGCTCGGAAAAGGGAGCTAAAGAAGGTAAAAGGGATCAGAAATGTTACTTGGCATTCTCTGTTCTTATGTATCATGTTCGTGATTGTTATATGCTGTGGCTGATAAATAGACTTCAGATGTTATGGGTGATATCCTAAGACTGACTTTGGAAAATACCTTCCAAACAAGTAGTTTAAAGAAAAATTAGACAGAAATATTGTTTTGAGTAATAATATCTCATCATCTGCTTTTTAATTTGTGATGATTGCAGCTTTTCAAAACATTAAGTACTTGAGAATTTAAAAAATCCAACCAAAGAACAAATACATCACCCAAAACTTCATATACTTTCTAATGTGTTTTACTGCACACCTTCTGTCAATTTGTTATCTTATTAATTATATGTGTGTTAATTGGGATGAATGAATTTTAGAACCATTTGTAAATGGCAAGATAATGGAATAAAAATTCACAGAAGTTTTATTACATTTGCTGCTGATTTGGGCTATTGTTAATATTTGCAGGGCATTTTGAGGCATGTTTTTTTTCCACAGGCTGGGAATGTTGGGAGGATAATATTTGGTACAAATGTGCTGTCTCTTTCTCTTGTGACACTTCTCTGATCTGCTTGGTCTCAAATTTTCTTAGAACAAAAAGCAACGAATGATGGTACGAGCAGCTGTACTCAAGATGAAAGATCCGAAACAGATTATCCGGGACATGGAAAAATTGGATGAAATGGGTGAGTGAGAGGTACCAGAGTTGGACTGAGGCATATGCATAGCATAATTTTAAGGGATGACTGGGAGACTAGAATAGAATAACCTTTTTCCTTTCCTGTTAGAAGTGGCGATTCTGTGAATAATTTGGGATAATTGAGGTCATGTGATGCCATCGACAATGACTTTTTTTCCCAAAAAGGTAGATAATAATAAGAAAAGGAATGAGTGCTATCTGTGATAATAACTTAAGACTGGAAGGGTTGCATTGTCATATGGCTGAATACATCCCTGAAAATAGAGATTGTATCTTGTTTGCTTTGAAGTTTGATTCCTCAGAGTTGAGCAACAGAGTAACACACAAACTTTTGCTTTTCTTTTTTTCTTTATCTATCTTGGATTAGAGTTTAACCCAGTACAGCAGCCACAGCTTAATGAAAAAGTGCTAAAAGATAAACGCAAAAAACTCCGTGAGACTTTTGAGCGCATCTTGCGGCTCTATGAGAAGGAGAATCCTGACATCTACAAAGAACTGCGCAAACTGGAAGTGGAGTATGAGCAAAAGAGATCACAGCTCAGCCAGTATTTTGATGCTGTCAAGGTAATGCTTATTGTGTTTCAGACTTATAACTGTACACTATCTGTCGGTCATTAGATGTTTACAGATAGAGAGGAAGGGAACTTTACTAGCGACCCTTTTCTAATACTAGACACCCTCTTTTCTTTTTTTCCCCAGAATGCTCAACATGTTGAAGTGGAAAGTATTCCCTTACCAGATATGCCTCATGCTCCCTCCAACATACTCATACAGGACATTCCCCTTCCAGGGGCTCAACCACCTTCTATCCTAAAGAAGACATCAGCCTATGGGTAAGAAGAAAAAGAAACTTAAAGGGGAAATAAAAAAGGAGCACTCTATTATTACTGGGAAGGAGCTAGGGGTAGAACCAGAGGTAATATTGACTAGTAGAAATCAGGAATTCTGTGTGAGGGAAGTTTTAATCAAGGCCTTTTAATGTTTCACGACTATTACTGGGTATTACAAAAATTACTTTGAGTGATATGCTATGTTTCCTAGTGTTTGTCTTTCTCCATATCAATAAAACAAAACCCTAGTAGTTTGGACATTTGGCCCTTAAATTGCTGTGTGTATGTTAGTTTGTCTTGCTGGTATATTTAATTAAAATTCATAGCTTACTTGTGTCCTGGACTAAATGACACAGGACTAACTTCTCTTCTAATGCTTGGGAAAACTGCACTTTTGGAAGTCTCTACTATCTGAATTAATGAAAAGATTTACTTTGTAGGCAGCTCGGCTTGCTTTGTGGGATTCATGGTCTTGGTGTTTTTGAGTCTTGCCAGGTGCAGGGATGAGGAGTGAGGCCTGGACACTTAAGGTGGCCAACTGGATTATTTCACACCGTGAAAATCACACTCCATATAAATTAGGAAGTTTCTCCTTCATGGCAATGGTCCGGAGAACTTTTTGCCCTGGTGTCAGATCCTGAAGCCCTTCCCTTCTTACCATTGCTGTGGTGATGGCATTGTCTGACACTTGCTGGGAGTCCACAGCTTCCATCTGATGGAATTGGCTCAAGATAATCCTTGTATATTTTGTATTAGTATTGAGATCAATATTGTTTCTTTAGTATTGTTGTCAACAATTTAGTCTTATCCTAATGAATCTATTTATATTTGAACCATCATGTTTAATTGCTTTCCAGAGTTGCCTTTCCTGGATGTCATTGGGGTCGCTGGTTGATAAAAAACATTCTCTAAATGACAATAAAATATTATGGGCTTTCTCAAACCATAACAATTTGTTTATCAGGCTTCATGTTCTAGTACTAGTTATTTTATTTTTTTCTGTACATAGCCTTCTGTTTTCACCAATTCTTTGACTCCATCATTCTGCTTATATGGTGCGATTCAATCCTTGCTGGTTTTTTTTTTGTCTTCTCTTATATTGCCTTCTGAGAAGCTTGCTTTTGTCTGCTCTTCAACAATCATGTCTCTGTACAAGGCTTCTCTCACTATTCCTTGGGAAAAATCTATAATTTATAAATGTTTGCTTCTTTTCAGAAGCTGTGTAAGCAATGGTGAGAGAAGACTAAAGAATTTTATCAACTGTACGTTCTCTTAATTTATTTGTGTTCTACATTTCCTTTTTAATTTCAGACCACCAGTCCGGTCCATTTCTGTACTTCCTCCTCCTGGGCTTGGCGTTCCACGTTTACCTCCAGGAAGGAAGCCCCCTGGACCTCCTCCAGGGCCACCCCCACCTCAAGTCCTACAGATGTATGGCCGTAAAGTGGGTTTTGCCGTAGAGATGGCTCCTCGAAGGCGAGAAGAGGAGATTGCTTATGGTTCGGAGGCAGGTAAGGACTTTTCAAATCTGTTTGGGCTTTTCCTTAACCTCTCTTTTTTGCTATGGAAAGTACTGCAATGAATGTAGTGTGCCCTACATATAAGCTATTCTCTGGCCATTATGTGTGTTAATACTGCTTGAAGGATTCTTCTTAATTGATTGCATCTCTGAAATGATTCTGGCATGTTCTGTAATCCTTACAATGTTATTATCAACTATATTTTTTAAATGTTGAAACTTCTAATTACAGCTTTCATGTATGTGGTTTTTTTCATTTAATTTCACAGATGGGATATTTTTCCATGTAGTCTTAACAGTGTTGAAATATTGCATGTATTATCCCTTAAAAAAACCTGAACCGTTCTCAGGGAAAGTCTTTTTTCAAAAAAAACACCACCCAAATTGAAAACTCCACAACAAATGAAAACACCGCCAAAAACCCCAACCAAGTTTGTGTATGCATTTGCTAGGGCAACCCAGGGTCTCCTTTTCAGTCACTGGACTGTCCTTGGAAGTTTTAGCTAATGGATAGATCAGTTCTATTGTATACCAAAAAGCATCAAGGTATTTCAATGGAGGGTGACTGCTGAATGGAAATAAACTAAAGAGTTGCAGATAAGAGTTGCCTTCACTTGTTTGCTGTGCAAATTAACCTCCTGCTTAATAGGCAGTCTTACAAACAAACTCTCAAAAAGATTCTTTCAGGAGATGTACTGAAAACTATAGGATTGACAGTATGTCCTTGCTGTCACTAGGGGGATTTTTTAAACTCTAGAGATACACTGGTGTGAAGGACAGAATATTATGTCTTTGGAATTAATACATTTCCTAATACTTTGCTTCCTGCAGGACAGCGAGGGCGTGATGATGATATGTCCAGTACTAGTGAAGATGAAGGTTATCCTGAAGATATGGATCAAGACAAGCATGATGATAGTAGTGATGACAGTGATAGTGATAGGTCAGATGCAGATACTGAAGGCGAGGACTTTGTGCATCGTGATAATGACAAGGAGAGGGAAGGTGGTGAAGAAAAGAAATCGGGTAAGATGGGAAAATTATAAATTTGGATTTCTTTTTTTTTTTTTCAAAAGAGAGTGACTGCTTACTGAAGTTTATATCTCTTTTCCTGACTGGAAAGGAAAATAATTTGTTTTGCCAGCTAGCTCTTCTAATTCACCAAAATTCCAGATGGAGAATTTTTATTACCGGACAAATCAGAAGGAAGCTATCTGGAAGCAAAACATTTTTTTCAGTTGGATGTGTTTTCTTAACAGTTGAATTAGTAAGGTTGCAAGCCATTTTTTAGCTGGAGCATTGAATTGTCATGGTGCCCTACAAAAATTAAGCCTTAGTGTAGAGTGTGCTCACTCTCTAGTCACTTGAGCAATGAAGACAAATAAGTGTCATGCTGCTAGTGAAGCTTCAGATAATCAGTAACACCACTATTAACCCTTATGTAGGGAGGATTATTATATTGGAATAGTATATTGTCCCTATCAGGTAGAAGACTTAAGTCTACCTGATTTTTATTATTTTTTTGTATTGTATTATATTCCTTCCACCACCATTGCCCATGCTTTGCTTCCCCAGGTCACAGTGTACGGTTTGCAGACATGCCTGGAAAGTCACGAAAAAAGAAGAAGAACATGAAAGAACTGACTCCACTTCAGGCCATGATGTTACGAATGGCAGGTGAGTAAGATGAATGTGTTAAGTGGCAGATGTGACATTAGGCTTCCAGTTAAGTTTTCTATGGTAACCTTACTTTGCATAGTTTTTATTTTATTGATTAAATATTTTTCTATCTTAAGGTAAGATCTAAGAGTATGAGCTGTGGTTAGGTATTTATTTTTTAATCTAGTAATATGTTTATTTTGCATAGCAGAGTTGAAATTATACTAGCATCTGATGATTTGTCTCTTTTTATGTACTGAGGTTTTTGGTTTTGCCTGAATTTTATCTTGCTTAGCTTTTAAGCAATTTTGCAAACCAAACATGACCTTTTAGTGAAAAAGAAAGGGTGAGATTGTCTGTACTTAGCCAGTAAACTGCAAGTATTTTTGCTTCATAAAAGTATGTTTTGCAGGACTAAGTTAACTAATTAAAAACTTTGGTTTGGAAAGACACTGCATTACCTTTCAAAGGTGCTAGGATTTCTTAAGGTATGAGGACTGTATTATTTCAAGGTCACATCCCCATTCCCCTCTCTCCCTGAAAACTCCAGCAAACCATAAGCCCAGATATGTGCAGCTTGTGTTGGTAGTGCAAGTTTCAGCTCCTACAGGAGTGCATAGCTTTTGATGGAACATAGCTTTACCTGGAACAGTAATTTTTTTGTCTTCTGTTTAGGTCAGTTTCCTTTAAGGGTTATCTTCTTTTTATTTTATTCTCTGGGCTCAGAGTCTCTACTGACTGATCTTCACAGCAAAGATAATACTGATTTTTATATCACCATTTCCAGGTCAAGAAATCCCAGAAGAAGGGAGAGAAGTGGAGGAATATTCAGAAGAGGAGGAGGATGATGAAGAGGACTCAGAATCTGAAGAATCATCCCAGCAGCAGCAACAACAGCTCAGTGAGGAAGCTCTTGCAGAGACTGGGTCATCTACTGCAACCTCCCAGACTCAACAGCAACAACCACCTCCACAGCCTGGTCCTCCAACTCAGATACAGGCACCTCCTATGACTGGGCCGCCTCCTCTAGGACCACCTCCGGCCCCTCCTCTGAGGCCCCCAGGCCCACCCACTGGCCTTCCTCCTGGCCCTCCACCAGGTGAATACTTAATTTATTCTGGTTTGAAGGTGCAAGCTCTTGGTGCTACAGACAATGTATTAGTTTGTGAGTTATGAAGCTGTGGAATGTGTTACTGATGAAGCATAGGAGGCCAGCATGGTACTTGCCGAGGCCTTTGTGAACCCTTCTGTGGTCAGTCTGTTGTTGCTGTACTGTGCTTTTGAAGTATCTGGCTCCTTTAGCTGTAGTCAGCCTGATAGGCATTGTCTTGCAAGTTAGTACTAACGCTGTGAGGAAGCCATGGAGCTGGTGTTGGGAGTATGGAGAACAAGACCTGGTGCCATGTGCCTCTCCAGTGCTGCTGGTTATTTTATTATTTCTTGTTTTGTTCCCCTCAAACCCTGCTTTGAACAAGAAGTGCTAAAGAGGCTTGAGAGCCATACCTAGCGATAGGCTTTGATGATGAGGTTTATCTGTTGTATTTTTAAACAAGCTGTGTTGTGAATGCTTTTGCTGTTCTACTACCTGGATGTATTTCAGTTCTGGGAAGAAAACTGTCTTCAGATGGGAAAAGTACTGTATTTGAACTTGTGTCAATATTGACTGCTGGAGACTACTAGCATTGAGGCCAGACAGTGCCTTTTTTTTACTGGGGTATGGGTTTTTTTGAGGGCAAATACTTAATTTTTGATTTAGAGGAAGATAATGGTTTCTTTTCCATAATTTAGTGGGGTTACTGTNCCAGACAGTGCCTTTTTTTTACTGTGTCAAGTTCCTACATTTCCCTTGTACAGATTTATAGTTGGGCTTATGTGAGGAACAGTATGTACCGGGATTTTAATGTTTTTTGTATGGATACCTTATCAATGTGGTTTTTGGGTTTTTTAATTTTTTTACTTTTCCAAGAGAAGCAGGCAGAAAGTAGAGGTCTTCATGATGTCTTCCTCATGGTTTCATTTCTGGTACTCCCTAGAGAGGGAACCTCAAAAGAGTTGCTTTCAATAAAGCAAAGACTATTTACTCATCTTCTCAAGCCAGAAGGGCCATCAAATGCCACGGTGGAAAATTTTAGCTGTTGACATTATAACAAGCTCAGATCAGTAGCTGTTTTCTGCTGTTGTTTCATTACATGGGAAAGAGCCCTTTAGAAGGCCTGTTTAATCTGGCAGCTGGCTAGCATTAGAACAGCTTTTAGGTACCCGTTGAGGATCTTTAATGTCAGTTGAGGGGATAATTTAGGGTTCTTTTAACCATGACCTAAACTTCTCTTTGTTTGTGTGCTTGCTTTCAGGAGCTCCTCCATTCCTGAGACCTCCTGGCTTACCAGGACTTCGTGGCCCTTTACCTCGACTCTTACCACCAGGCCCTCCACCTGGCCGACCACCTGGCCCTCCTCCAGGCCCCCCACCAGGTCTGCCCCCGGGTCCTCCTCCACGTGGGCCACCTCCTCGATTGCCCCCTCCTGCCCCACCAGGTGAAGTATTCCATTTGCTTCAGCACCAGGTCTTTCCCTGCTTTATTTTCCCAATACTTCCTGTGGTGAGCAAGCCAGGGAGAATAAGTGTTTCAGTTCACTTTTTTCTTATCCCTGTGGCTGCATTTGGCTGTATCTTTTCCTATTTAATAACAAGAAGTAGCTCCATTCTGCTCTGTGTAGTTTGGTAGCAATAATTCTATATTCAAAAAAGGGAATTTTAAAATTTAAACTTCTGCTGTATAACCTGTGGGTGCTATAATAGTGCTTCACTTAATGAGTTAACTTTTTTCTGCTTAGTCAGATATTTCAGATGACTTTGAAATTCCTGTGGAATGGGTCATCAAGGAACTTTATTTTCTGATCATAACTTAAAAAAATTTGAAGTGGAGTAGTACACAGACTCCAGCAACATTCAAAGTGTGAGGAGCAGCATTGTTTTCAACACAGCATTTGCTGGTACAGGGTTGAGAACACTTGTTTTTTAAAAGCAGTACTGCTGCATCTTGTTTAGTGTTTTTTGTTTTGTTTTTCCTTCTTGGCTTTATGAGTTTATGCACTTTTTTGAACAAAGATTTTTTGGACTCCCAGGTGTGGACTCAGCTCATGCTTTCTTCTCACAGGTATCCCTCCTCCTCGCCCAGGCATGTTACGACCACCTCTGGTGCCTCCATTAGGACCTGCCCCGCCTGGCCTCTACCCACCAGCTCCCATTCCGAATCCTGGAGTACTGAGTGCCCCACCCAGCTTGATCCAGCGCCCCAAGGCGGATGACACCAGTGCGGCCACCATTGAGAAAAAGGCTACAGCCACCATCAGTGCCAAGCCGCAGATCACTAACCCCAAGGCAGAGATCACTCGCTTTGTGCCCACTGCCTTGCGAGTGCGCAGGGAGAATAAAGGGGCTTCTACTGCCTCCCAGAGAAAACAGGATGATGAGCCTGCTCTCCCACTAACCAAAGCTGCCCCTAAGGCCGGATCATCTGCCCCGATCTCTGTACAGACAAAGGATGATGTTTATGAAGCCTTCATGAAAGAAATGGAAGGTCTCCTGTGAGCTTTCGTAGTCCTAGTTAGCTTTCCTGCCCCTCAGACCATCGTGGAGGGAGAAGAAGAAAAGGCCCTCCTGCATCGAAAGGGCTCTCATGTTGGAATAGTTCACTACCCACAGGTTAACTTGCCAGTATGTGTTGAGTAGAGACCACTGCAGCTGAGAGACCTCTTTTCACAGATAGCAAGTCCCACTTGGTGGGAGAAATTACCATCAAGAAGGTGATGCTGCTTTCTTTGAATCCTCCTGCTTCCTTGGGAGTGGGATAACTGCACTCTGAGGAGGGGGTGCATGGGAGTGGGGTAACTATGCTCTACCTGAATCCTTGCACATCCTGAATGCTCTGGGAGGATAGTGGAGCAGCTTTTTTAAGGAGACAGAAAAATGTTATCAGCATTTCATACACATGATCATCCATTTTTTTTTCTGTACGGTTCTTTTCTGTAAATATTTTATAATCCTGTTTTTTTAGTTGCAGTGAGATTTGATCAATCATCTTTCTTCCAGGATAGTCAGGGAGGTAATTCGTTGCGTATACTATACACTGGAATTTTGCACCCTGAGCCCTTTAGGTCATCTTGTTGGCTTTTCATCACCAGGGGAAATTTCATTGTGTCTTGTGAAAGACAATAAATGATCATTGTATCAAAGTACTCTTTTTCTTGTAATCTGTCTGAAAGTAGTATGTGGATGGAAAGGAGGGGGATTACTGGCCTTGGAGGAAGATACAGTTAGAAATGAGAGAAAAATAGCTGTGTTTATAAGTAACTTATTTTTTGGTTCCTTTTATAAAGTTTGTGTCTGTTCTTAAGTACCTGAACATCCTTTTCAGCCTTTGGTAGCTGGTAGAAACTTGTCCTGAAGTACCACTAAGTCATCACTGTGGTACCTGTGACCCTTGAGTTCACAATGAAGAAAGCAGGAAGCAGCCTGAAGAGAACAACAACTGTGTAACAGACTGAGGACCTCACCCTCCTTGTCATGTTCCAACCTCCTTGGCAGCCCTGTGATTACACTAATAACCTGCAGGAGTCACTTGATTCAATCTGCTCCTCTGGCTTGGAATCTTTTAGATTTAAAAAAAAAAAATATTTTGGCTGTATCATCCCATAGGTGAGACACGTTTTCTCTTGTGTAAACTCTTGACTTTTGATGGACCTCTTCAGAGTTAAGTGAAAGCCTCTGAATAAAAGGATCCGAATTTGATAAATGTTTAGATGGGCACCAAAAGCTAAACTCAAGTAATGTGTGTAGTATCAGGAGGGTAACTTCCTCATCCTGCCTGGGGTGAAGGGGAGGGTTGTAAAGGAAGCCAGTGGTTTCAGGAAAGGGAAAAGGGAAGGGAAAGTGCTCCTGAAGGAGGCATTAAGGTCACGTGTGAAAGCTGGTTCTGCATCCAGGAGCTGTAGGATTCCTCTGGGATGAGTCCAAGGGCAGTCTTATACAACTCATATTAGGAGGCTTCTCACATTCCATTTTGGCTTTGAATAAGGAGGTGGGGCTGGGAGTTATGTGCCCAGAGGGGTTATGGCATCTCCTTTTCTGGAGACATTCAAAGACAGCCTGGATGTGTTCCTAAACAATATGCTGTGGGTGACCCTGATCTGGCAGGGGGTTGGACTAGATGATCTTGGAAGATGTCTTCAAACCCTGACCATTTTAAATGGAAAGATTTAAAGTAGTAAACTCTGTCAGTTTCATGAAAGCAATGGGATACCTGGATATTCTGACTTTGGGCTATGTGCTCACATAACCAGCCACACAGATCCCATACTGTTGCAAAAATATCAAATCCAGCTTTAAGAACTGCAGACAACCTTTTCTCCTTCAGCATCACAGGCAATTTTAAAGAAATTTTCTTGCTAAGTTGGCAATACCTGTAGGAGCTCGATGAGTTATTTTTCCCCTATATCTGTGTGTTATCTTTGGTGATGACTGAGTGAATAGAATCACAGAGTAATTTGGGTTGGAAGGAACCTCAACGATGATCTAGTTTCAACTCTCTCCCCTGGGCAAACACCTCCCACCAGATTAGGTTGCTCCAGGATCTGTCCAACCCATTCTTGTGCACCTCTGGGGATGAAGCAGCCACAGCTTCTCTGGACAGCCTTCAGAGTTTACCTGTTGTGGTTATGAATTGGGATTTTGACCTAATTGTTTATTTTCTTAGTTCTTGTTTTCTAAGCTTGGAGGCAAGCAGCAGCTCTTTCCAAGTCTCAGTTGCTCCTGGCATGTGCTGAGTACCTTCCAACTCCAGTGCCATCAGTGGGGCCTGGTTTAGTTCAGCATCTTGCAGAATTGGGTCAAATGCTCATAGTTTGTCAGGTGACTTCATGACTCCAATCCTTCAGTTTGACTTAAAAAGCAAGAAATTTCTGCCCCAGCTGGTGCTCCCGAAGCCGCACAACAGCAATCTGCTTTGGCTGAACATCCACTGAATTACACGAGGTTTTAGGTTTACACTTGTGCCAAAGGAAAATTAGAGAAACATTCTCTAGTAGCTGCACTGTACTGCCTCCTGATACCTGGTAATTGGTTTAAAAAAAGAAAAAAAAAAAAAGAGTACTCTTCAATATGATACTATTTGTTTACTGGGGGAGAACTGAATGGATGTTTAGTATTTAAATAGAAAGCTGGAAGGAAGAAAACACAACAGAAAGCTTCTGGTGTCTTCAAGAACNAAAAGATGAACGTTCCCTAGTAGCTGCACTGTACTGCCTCCTGATACCTGGTAATTGGTTTAAAAAAAAAAAAAAAAAGTACTCTTCAGTATGATACTATTTGTTTACTGGGGGAGAACTGAATGGATGTTTAGTATTTAAATAGAAAGCTGGAAGGAAGAAAACACAACAGAAAGCTTCTGGTGTCTTCAAGAACAGGCTGTGTTGTGACAAACAGGCTGCCACTTGTCATGGACAGGATGCTGCAATGCCATCTTCCCTACAACTCAGGAACAGATGTTCTCAGTTCTGGATAGTCAGTAACTTTATACTAGGCCAGTATGGCCTCATCTTTGTGTTATAATCATGCAGAACTCTGGGATGCAATACCATATCCTCCTTGTGGTCATGTTTTTCACCTCGAATGTTTCTATTTAGTAACAACACTAACTTTTTAAAACAAAAGCATAATCCTGAAGCAGTACTTCTAAAGATTTAAATAGAGGACGATTTCTAGAGCAGCCACGGTGCTAGCAGAGGTTCCTCTCAGGCAGGCAGGGATGCATTTCCTTGCAAAAAGAAATGCAAGGAATGGGCTTCTTAAGGGGAAGGGGGCAGCAAGAGCTACTCGGTCGGAAGAACCCACCACCGGAGCCGAGCAAGGAGTTGTTGTCCCCTCCACGGGCGGGGCTACGCGCAGCGGGCCAGTCTCCCGCTCTCCTATTGGGTGGATTTGGATCCGCAGTACCATTGGTCGGAGACAGGGCGAGGGCACCCTAGCCAATGGGCGAGAGGGTCAGGGAGCGCTGGGAAGCTACAAAAGAGGGTGGGCCGAGCTCAATCTTAAACGCGAGGTGTTTGTCACGTTGGTGTGCTAGTGACTATGTCAGGTCGCGGGAAGCAGGGCGGGAAGGCGCGCGCCAAGGCTAAGTCGCGCTCGTCGCGGGCCGGGCTGCAGTTCCCCGTGGGCCGCGTGCACCGGCTGCTGCGCAAGGGCAACTACGCGGAGCGGGTGGGCGCTGGCGCCCCGGTCTACCTGGCGGCCGTGTTGGAGTACTTGACGGCCGAGATTCTGGAGCTGGCAGGAAACGCGGCTCGCGACAATAAGAAGACGCGCATCATCCCCCGCCACCTGCAGCTGGCCATCCGCAACGACGAAGAGCTCAACAAGCTGCTGGGCAAGGTGACTATCGCGCAGGGCGGGGTGCTGCCGAACATCCAGGCCGTGCTGCTACCCAAGAAGACTGACAGCCACAAAGCCAAAGCCAAGTAAATCTGAGCCCGGAGGCACTCTCCTATCAAGCAAGTAACCCAAAGGCTCTTTTCAGAGCCACCCACTTTCTCATAAAAGGAGCTGGAGTTTCTTAAAACTAAGCACTACGGAGAAAACTATACGTTTCATTGTTAAATACAAAGCTTTTGTGTGTATAGCATTAGAAGGAATAAATCCATTAATTTAAAAATCCACAAATACAGCAAAATAACGCGCTGAGTTCTACGCGTTGGGCTCTACGAAATAAGTTGATCCTGTATAAAAGGGACGTTTCACTCCCTGAAGAGGTTACGGCTAGACCGAACTCACAACCCCTCCCCCAGTGACTCAGTCCCAGGTGAAGTCGAGCTAAATCGCTCGCGCATTTTACACCTTTCCCCCTACAACCGATCTTTTTGGCCTACAAAAGTTGTTTTTCTTTCTCCCCTTAATTTCGTAACTATTCTGAATTACTGATTTTAAATACAGTTTTATCACGGCTTTGTCTGAGTGGCTGGGCCTGTGTCTTGCCCTGGCCACAAGGAAATTGGGAAGGGATGGGCTGGAGATCCCAGGTAAAAGGAGTGCTAGTTGCCTGCTCCGACTTACACATAGTATCGAGCATTACTATAGAAACGTTGGGGAAAAAAAAAAAATCGGGTTGAAAGTCAATAAACACATCTTAATAATTAACACTTTGCAAACATAACAAGGCACAGAATCTCAGCTTTGCCACCAGTTACAGTCTCACAGGTGGTCGCAACCAGTTGACAAAATAAAGGGTTGTAGACAGCAATGAGGATATCAGTTTTTTATTTTATGATTAATGCTTTAATTCTCTATATTATGAAAAATAAGATAACTTTAGTTTTAGTTTAAGAGTGGTCTCTTAAACAAGGGCAGATGAATTCTCCACCTCCTGCCAGCAGCTAGTTGTTTCAGCATAACAGACACAGCAGCTAGGCAAGTAATTTTTCATATCAGTCCCAATGCATGAATTGGTCACTGGATAGTAAAAAAGGCCTAAATATTTCATAATCAGGGGACCCTGAACTGATAACTTTATAGTGCAGAAATGTGGAAAGAATCAGCTGCAGGAACACCCCCCTGGATAAACATGACTCAAGATTTTCTCTGATCAACCTGTACCCAAAATATAAATATGGCACAATAAAGTGAGGGGATACTAATTATAAGTGTTCACAAAAACCCAGGCTGTTTTAAATTTCCATGTTGCCCAATCTATTAAGAAAAGAAAGACTTCTATATCAGAGAACTCAGGAGCCATGTCTGTATTGTATACACAGCAACACAGCCCAAGCCATACTTCTGCAAGAAGTCACCTCTTTCTGGGGCACAAACAGCCCTTGTCAAGACTTCAGTCTGCTCCTGCTTTTGTTGCACGATACACTCATTTCACTTAATTATTATGAAAGGGGTGAAGGATTTTGGCCAAGGAAGCCCATTTCTAATCCATATTCAGTGCTCGAGATGAGCCTGTGTTACTTCCTCCTCTTTGAAACTGATTTGCCATAAAAGCATAGCTTAAAATCCTTGCTTTTCGGTCTAGACTGAGACAAGACCCTTTAAAGAATACTAATTAGTCACTCTGGAGACTGAGCTGCCCACATCACCCAATTTATTTAGAAGGAAACCCAAAAGTTTCTACCTCCTGAGGTCTGCCTAGCTGCAGGACTCGGGGTTTATCACCTCTTTTTTAACTCACCGTTCACCTCTTCGGGGGAAACCGAGCCCAGGGGAACAGTAGTCCGTCCTTTCCACTCCGTTACCACCTTGGGGTGGCTGGGGGGCTGAAATTGGGCTAAAAAGGGTCTTTTTCGGCTGCTAAGAAACACAAACCGAGAGGGCTGAAGAGCCCTCTCAGCCGCGCGGCGGGGCGGGCGCCGCAACGCACCAATCACCGCCCGACACCGCTCTATAAATAGGAGACCGCCGCCTCGCGCTAGGCCCAGTGCTTCCCTCAGTGATTCCTCAGCAGGTCGGACGCAGCCATGTCCGAGACCGCCCCCGTTGCCGCCCCGACCGTCTCTGCGCCCGGTGGCAAGGCAGCTGCCAAGAAGCCGAAGAAAGCGGCAGGCGGTTCCAAAGCCCGCAAACCCGCCGGCCCCAGCGTCACCGAGCTGATCACCAAGGCTGTCTCCGCCTCCAAGGAGCGCAAAGGGCTCTCTCTCGCCGCCCTCAAGAAGGCGCTGGCTGCTGGTGGCTACGATGTGGAGAAGAACAACAGCCGTATCAAGTTAGGGCTCAAGAGCTTGGTAGGCAAGGGGACTTTAGTGCAGACCAAAGGCACCGGTGCTTCTGGTTCTTTCAAGCTGAACAAAAAACCTGGCGAGACAAAGGAGAAAGCAACCAAAAAGAAGCCCGCGGCCAAGCCGAAAAAGCCGGTGGCCAAGAAGCCCGCCACTGCTGCCAAGAAGCCCAAGAAGGCAGCAGCTGTGAAAAAGAGCCCCAAGAAAGCCAAGAAGCCAGCGGCTGCAGCAGCAAAGAAAACTGCCAAGAGCCCCAAGAAAGCTGTCAAGGCAGGTCGCCCCAAGAAGGCGGCAAAGAGTCCAGCCAAGGCAAAGGCGGTGAAGCCCAAAGCAGCCAAGCCCAAGGCAGCGAAGCCCAAGGCAGCCAAGGCAAAGAAGGCGGCGCCCAGAAAGAAATAAGGTGCCTCAGGAGAGTGTCCTCATTTAAACCCAAAGGCTCTTTTAAGAGCCACCCACGTACTCTCGAAAGGAGCTGTAACACTGCAGAAGTCACAGCTACAAAGCTAGTTGGGGATTTGTAGCGAAAATCAAAAATTGCCGTGGTGCAAGTAGCGCGTTCAGCAAATCTGCTCGGGAATAGCTCGACAGACTGCTTGCTTGCTTGTTTGTTTGTTCGTTCGTCCGGTCGCCCGTCCCCAAGTTAATGACGGAAACAACCGTAGGAGGCAGCGACCACTAACCCCAGGGAGCGCTTTTCGTCTGGAGCTTTAAAAGTCCCGCGCTAGGCCGGGATTGGGTCCGTTATGCACGTTCAGCCCCGCCCATTCTACGCCACATCCCACAAGACGGTGACTCCTCCGTAGTCCGTGGGACTGCCTTGGCTCTGAGGAGGAGGGATGAGGGGCTCAGGGATAGATAGGGAAGCCGCGCCCCGGCTGTTACACCGGAAAACTCCTTCGTAGAGAAAAACTCTTTAAATGCCATAGAAACGGTTTATTTCACTGAGAAACAAACTGACAAAACAAAACGGCGTGGGGGGGTGAGGGGAGGAAGAAGGTGAAGGAAGTCGCACTGAGAAACGAGAAACTAAGATACAAACTAGGCTGGCACGCGCCCTTTCAAAACGTTTAAGCCAGTGAATAACGGGCATAAGTATTCTTTATTTAAATAGGGTAGAGGGGGGGTAGGTAGCAGACGCTGTTCTCTAATAACGTACATAGTTAAGCAAAAGGAAATGAAATACGTGAAATGAGAACCTACGTCACCCTGGGTGACTTCCGAGTTCTGAAAAAGGAGAACCGAACAATGTAAGATGAAGCGGCCGATACATTCGCTCCCAGAACGCGTACACAAAGCGAGTTTGGAACGAGACATTTCGGCTACTAAAGCACAATCTACCAACCACTTAAAACAGCAATTAAGCTCTTTCACGTGAAAAAAGTGGTGGCTCTTAAAAGAGCCTTTGGATTAAAGAGTTGAAACGAGCTCTACTTAGAACTGGTGTACTTGGTGACAGCCTTAGTGCCCTCGGAAACGGCGTGCTTGGCCAGCTCACCGGGCAGCAGCAGCCGCACGGCAGTCTGGATCTCCCGCGAGGTGATGGTGGAGCGCTTGTTGTAGTGAGCCAGACGCGAGGCCTCGCCGGCGATGCGCTCGAAGATATCGTTGACAAAGGAATTCATGATGCCCATGGCCTTAGACGAGATCCCCGTATCGGGGTGCACCTGCTTGAGCACCTTGTATACGTAGATAGAGTAGCTCTCCTTGCGGCTCTTCTTACGTTTCTTGTCACCCTTCTTCTGCGTCTTGGTGACGGCTTTCTTGGAGCCCTTCTTGGGCGCGGGAGCAGACTTGGCCGGCTCAGGCATGATGAACACTCTCGGACAGCTTAGTAGCACCGGAGTATGCGCTAGTGCGGTTACTGCTGAATTTATAGGGGCCGTATGCAAATTTATGGTATCCATAATCAGAGCTTCTATTGGGTAAGAAGGCCACTGACGTTACCTCCCGTACGAGCGGCTTTGTAATTGGCCCGTTTTAAATGCCGCACTCGCATTGGTTAAAAATTCCCATTATTTTAGCCAATTACAACGAGCCCTTTCAATCTCAGGGTTGGGCAAGAGAAGCTAAAGCTTACCGTGTAAGCTGAATAAATGTAGACTTTTAGGATGTAATGAATATTGGATTTATTTGTTCAAGTCAAAATAAGATATTCCTGGTAATAAAGACGAATCATTGATTAAGAACTGAAGGTTGAATTTCTTGGTAGTCAGAAGTTCCGACTGTTCTCTCATTCAAGATGGAAAAAAAAATGTTTAAAAATTATTAAGAATTCTGATGAATTTTTTTCCTTTATAAAAAAAAAAAAAGTATGGTAAACAAAGTGTTCTTTAATACCTCTATGTTGAGAAAAGGGGCAATCAGTGTCTTTTAAAATTAAAATTATCTATAGGCACATTATATATTGTAACTATAATTCCATTCGTTGCTAAATGAGAGCACTATGATCAAATTTTAAATAAGTTAATTTTTGCATTCATGATAATAAGACCGGATAACTTATTATGATATCACCCCCATCATAGTGATTTTCTTTTGAAACCCTTGAGGGCTAGTAAAAATCTAGACTAGCCCTCAAGGAGGAGGAGACAGACCTACAGAAGAAATGTGTCTGTCATGGGTAAATGTCTCTTAAGGTGAGTGAGACTGATATAAATCACACACAAAATAATAATTACTTGTTCAGGGACATTTGTATGCTCACAATCTTTTGCATTGTCCAAACAATAAAAAGATTACTCACTTTACCAGGCTGCTTTTGCTTCTATGTTTTATCCCTTTTTAACTTACTGGGCAGACTTTGGATAAACAAAGCTTTCCAGCCTTTTTGCAGAATAGTGCTGTTTGGAGAAAGGGAGCAGGGTAGGGATAGAGTGCAGCCTCCCTGCTTTCTGGTGAGTAAGGTGAGCAAGTGCTAGTGCTGAGCTCAGCACCTCTATTGGGGCAGGAAGAGCAGCCACCAATATAGAGGAGAGCAGCTTCATGATGCCTCTGTGATCCTGTGTCTCTAGGATTTCATATCCACCTCCTCAGCTTGTCAGAGAGAGGGATGTGGTGGGTGCTCATCTGCTCTGCTTCACCCTCAGCTCCGTGTAGCAGCTCGGTCAGCTTGGAGAAAACCTGGTGAGACAGAAGGGAACTGTGTCTGCCTTTTCAAGATAAGCAGCTCTCTCTTTTTCAGCAAATCCAAAAGAGAAGACAGAGTTGCCCATCTCACATATTCTGTGAACTTGATGACTTAGTTTTAGCATAAACATTACCTGGAAAAGTAGATTTCTGACAATACCAGTACCTGGTAACTGGAGTTCTGTCATGAACACCTGTGAAAGTCCATAACTTGATGTGTCATTCTGGGAAGATACGGCATGAGATCTCTATTTTATTACTTCTGAGTAACAGACGGGGATTGCTGCTCTTGTAACACTGCTGTGAAAGTCAAAATGCAGAATCGCACAGGGAAATCTCATCAACATAAAGCGCCAGTATCCAGAAAGCAGACCCATTTATAAAAGAGATTCTCTCCCAGGAAAAACAAATCCATTATCTGCAAGTCGTCTGCCCCCCCCTTGCCCCTCCTGCTAATCCTTTTAAACCTATTGATCACTTCCAACAAAAGTGGAAGTTGATTCAGGTCAGCAATAACAGTTTTTGTAAAGATCAGCTATAGAGTACAAAAATTCAAGCCAGAGCACCCATATAGGGAAGGGGATTACCACAAACAGCTAACTATTGCTGCTTGGGTTTAGCATTTCAGATGAAAAACCTGCTAAAAATCCCAAACAAAACACTACTGTCCTCTCATAAGTAGTAGCTCAGTTATAACTGAAGGCCAGTTATTCCTGAATTTGTTGTGCTGTTTAAGTAGGATATATAGGAAAGGAACCTAGACATTAATATTTCTTACAATACCTGCTTTTTTAAAAAAATATTAACTTAAACAAACAGGTGGAAACTAGTTTCCAGTCACTCATCATCATAGAATCATAGAATACTTTGGGTTGTGATACCATGTATCACATGATATTTAGCACACAAATGTATAAAGACACATCCTGCCTGCTTCAAAGACTCAGCCAACTTGTTTCGAAACTCAGTTAACCTATGAATCTCTGATCAACAACATGGCATGGCAGGATAAGAAATCTTGCAGTTACAGCAGCATTGAGGTTGAATGTTTTCAACCTACATAACAAAAAATGAGGAATAATGGGGGAAGGAGAAATTGAAGACTGGAATGTAGTTTGGTCAGGAAGCCTTGGTGGCATCTGTCAGCTTTTAACAGGATAAGACAGAACACAATGACAAAACACAAAAAACAAGATAACAAGATGTTGTGGTTGTGCTTCTTAATCAAGGCCACCTATATAAACAAGATAACGAGGCCTCCTAACCAAGAACCACAGAAACTTGAGGTGTCAGCAGAATCATCCCCAAAGGTGAAAAGTTCAACGCTGAGGAAGACCAAGTGCTTCAACACTAGATAGCAGTGGGACCCACAAAGACCACCCACCCATTTCTTCATGACTAAGTCAGACTGGGCAAGAAGTCAGAGCCAAATTAACATATGAAGCGAGACCCTGTATTATCATAGATAAGAGTTTCATGAATATTTATGTATCTTGTGATTCTGGGACCTGGGTGTGCACATTAGGTGGAGTGATCCCCTGTGCACCCAGTGCCACAAATAAAGAATACCTGCCTACCTTCCAAAAAGACTACTCGCATCTTTACATCAGTTGGAAGGGATCTTAAAGATCATCTAAGGGCCCATCTGTTCCACTTGAACAACTGTGGAGTTTCCAGTGATTGGCCATGACTTTGGAGCATCCAAAAGAGATAATTCTTGAGAGTCTGATGAGAGGATAGAGAGAAAAGGCTTCAAGAAAAGCTTCAGAAAAGTCACTGGCCCATTGCATGTTCCCAAACAGTAGGAACTGTGAGACTCTCTTTCCCCTCGTTGGGGTATTTCCTCCAGGTTAACGTGCTACAGGCTGTCATCTTTCTCCTGTTCAGTTAGTTGCCCCAGTGGGAAATTGACAGGAGGCAATAAAAAGACATGAAGGCAAATCTGCTATTTGTGTTTTGCCACTCCATCTCCTGGGTGAGCTCAGTATATTTTTTTCCAGAAAACTCCCTTCCTTATTCTGAAATTTCAAGTCAGAAAGATAATAATTTTCTTCCAGGTCTTAATGTCTAAATGGGCTTTAAGGGGAAAAAAAATTGGAAATTTTGAATGCTGCCCTGGCCTTCTTCAGCCTCTTCAGCCAGAAATGGTGGAGCTCCCCAGCATCTGATGAGAGGAAGTCAGATACCTGGATATTATCACGTGCTTACAGAGTGCACCTCGGTGATATAAAATACTGTTGAAAATAAAGGTTTAAACAATCCACAACTGACAGACTTTGAAGAGCAGAAAAATAAGCGTTAGAGATTCAGATTGGTCTCTGAACATAATTTCAGTTTATTTTGGCATGTTCTGCTGTGGTAATACAGTAAAAAGAACAAAGAATTACTATAAAGGGTTATAGAACTAGATCACAGCACACAGGATTAGGGGTTATTACAAATACATTGATGATGAAGCACAGCTGTTCAGAAGCTGTGATTATTTAGGAAAATTTCTGCAGTCCAGGATGCACCTAAGAATTACATGTGAGAAATCTAGTTTTAAGGTTACAGATAGCTACAGCAGAACTTTCAGATATCACAGCTGAAATATTAAACATAATTGTATTAAGTGTTTCATACTTTTCTGCCTGTAACTGCAGGTTATCTAGTTTTTAAATTGTCATCAGTATCAAGAAGATGTATAACTAATTAGAGAAATGAGAAATGAAGTGGTATGTTTCTACACCAGAAAAGAAACATAAAAATGCAACATGAAAATAAAGGATAAAGGGTGTGAAGGAAAAATTACTGAGTATTTAAAATAACGTTTGGAAACTGGTGATTTCTAATGAAAACTAAGAGGAGGCAACTCTAAAATGAAGGTTTCTTCCATCAGAGAGCAGCTGTAGAACTAAAATTTGTAAACTCGTTATGGGTTTTGTCCAAATTGGTAAGGAAAAAAAACACAATTGATACTCTGAGACTATGTTATCAATAAAGAGCAAGACAGGGATAACAAGAAACATTCACCAAATTTTTAAAAGCAACTGAAGCAAATTCGATTTTCCACCGGACCACTAGCAAGATAAAGTAATCACTTCCCTTGTCAGGTCAACACCTCAGCACCATAAACAAAAGCCATGCAATCATGTAGTGAAGAGACCTGGGACAAACAACTGATTTAAAAGCCAAAAAAAAAACAAAAAAAAAAAAAAAGGAAGGACTCCTCTCTCTCCACGGAAAAAAAAGAAAATAAAATGAATAATGGATTCCTGACGGTAATCAGCATATGAGATTAACCGCTGTAACTCAGAACCCATCACTCCCATCGTCTCCTTCCCGCCATCTCATGACGGTTTCTTTGTTAGAATCGCCGGAAAATGGCGGCGGAGGCAGTACTCGGGCGAGAAGCGGAGCTCGCGACTCTGCCATCACCATTGGTCGGATTTTGATGCAGACCCACTATCGCCAGCGGGCCGGTTAGCCAGCCACAGTAGCAGGCAGCGAAAAAGCTGCTCCCACCGCCCCAAGCCCCAGCACAGAGCAAATCGGGATGGCGACGCCCCCTGGCACATGTCACGTCCGAGGTGATGGCGCGAACGCCC
>VZTY01031806.1:65886-88793 GCA_013400935.1 Turnix velox | reverse complement strand
TCCAACCCCAACTATTCTATGGGAGCAACCATTCCCAGCTTCAGCTCTGTAGGCACCACATGTAGCTATTGGGAAGTTTCATCTAACCAAGAAATCCCAACTTGTGTTTTCTCAAGATAATCTCAGCCATGTCTGATCCCAGCTGTGGCAGGGGGGTTGGAACTTGATGCTCTCTAAGGTCCCTTCCAACCCAAACCATTCTATGATGCTATGATTGTCAATAGTTGCATTTTTGTTTGGTTAAGTGGGAGGGCACATCTCTTTGCCAGGAAGGGACATTTCTGCTTTGCTTGTCCTCAGCCCCTTCAGGATGGGGTCATTCCCTGGGTTTTCTTTGCCTCCTTCCTTCTCTGGGAGCTGCCAGCAGCTCAACATGATGCTCCCCAGAAGCCTGGGGAGGTGCAAGTCCTGTGTGTGCTCATATCACCCAGGTCCCACTGGCACTCCAAGTCTGTTTTACACCAACCACAGCAGCTTTGCTGGAGGAATCTCCAGCCAGCAGCCCTGACCACAACTCCTCCATCCCCAGACTTTGGCTGAGGAGGAGAGGGGAAGACAGGAGGGGAGGGGAAAGGTATCACAGTGCATTCATTAACCAGGTGACATTCGAATCCAGCAGCCTCCCCCCCACCTTCCTGCAGGCACAAGCACTGCGATTTGAATTACATGGGAGGGGTAGGATTTAGTGGGCTGCTGGGAGTGGACTTGGCCAGCAGATCCCCATATCTGGATGAGGTCTATCCTTTGTGGGTTGTGTTCGGAGACAAAGGGAGGAAGAAAACACCTGGAAGGTTGAGGCCAAAGTGGGAGGGAAGAGATTTGGGCCAGATTTGTAAAGATCCTTGGAGATCAGCCACCTCTGCCAGTGAGACTTGAGCACCATGACACAAAAAAAAGCAGTAACCTGATGCCCAGAAAGCTGGGTCAGGGCTTGCTGCTGATGTCAGAAATCCTGGGACAACCTCCTCTGAGCAGCTCTGTGGTGTTTGCTGTGGGGCTGCCTCACCCTGGAGGCACCGACCTGCTCCATGTGTCAAACAGAGTCAATCTCTGCCTGTGATGTGTTAGATTTCCTCTGTGTATACACACAGACAAGACCACCTCCTTCCCTGAGTGCTGACAGGACAGTGCTCAAGCACCTACAGATAGAGAAGAATGAGCCTGGTGGGGCTGAGCTGAGTGTCTGACTCCCACTGAACCTGCACCTTGCAGACCTGCTTCCTCCTCATCTCAGCCAGTTCTTCATCCTCCAAAAAAGCACAGCACTCCTTTTGACCAGGAGAAGAAACTCTAGCAGTGAGCTCTAATGATTCCTCAGCAGTGGGACACCATGCAGACAACTTTTGCAGCCAAGAATCATGGAAAGGTTTGGCTTGGAGAGGACCTGAAAGATAATCTGGTTCCAACCTCCCTGCCATAGAAAGGGACACCTCCCACTACACCAGGCTGCTCAGTGCCTCATCCAGCCTGGCCTTAAACATCTTCAGAGATGAGGGGGCATCCACAGCCTCTCTGAGCAACCTCTTCCAGTGTCTCACCACCCTCACAGGAAAGAATTTCTTTCTTCTCTCCAGCCTAAATCTCCCCTCTTGCAATTTGCATCCATTCCTCCTCATCCTGCCATCCTGGACCCTATTAAAAAGTCCTACCCCAGCCTTTCTGTAGCCCCCTTCAGGTATTCAGAAGCTACTATGAGGCTCTCCCTGAGCCTTCTCTTCTCCAGGCTGAACAACCCAACTCCTTCAGCCTGTCCTCAGAAAGGAGGTGCTCCAGCCCTCTCATCATCTTCATGGCCCTCCTCTGGACCTGGAAGAGGAGGATGTAACACCCAAGGGAGAAGAGGAAACACAGATAAACCCTCTCCCATCGCCCTTCATGGGAAACCCCCTGTGGCAGGCATGAAGAAAGGTTTGAGAAGTACATCAGACACCAAAAACCATCTCCTGAGTTTGCTGTCTTGAGCATTTGAAAGCAGAAAGTCGGAGAGTGGGTTGCATTTGAATTACAAAGACACCAAGAATCAGGGTAATGTCCCCCCCTTGGTCCTTTCCCCAGATGTTTCCCCTTGCAGTGCCATTGCCAGGTACCCCAGGTCCTACAGCCATGTGGGGGCTCTGAACAACAAGCTACAGAGCACAGGCTTCACCCCATGAGACCCAGCACCTCCCTTCCAACAGGGAGGAAGGGAAAGCCCCATAAATAAATGGCAATAGGAAAGATATTGCAGGTCCTCCCAGAAAGTGCCTGGAAGCTGCCTCGGAGGTGAGGCTGGGGGGGAGGGAGAGAGACTGACTGACAGCCTGATTTAAGACCTGTCTGCAAAGCAAACAAAAGCAATTGAGGGCTGCATCATCTAGGAGAACTTAGTAGGTTGTATTTTCACAAGTGAGGACTGATGGTAAGACCAGTTTAATCCCCCAGTGGACTTTCCACACCTCCGCACGCCGGGGCCAGCTGCTTTGTCTTGCAGCTGATTGCTGAAACAACATTGCCTGGCTGGGAGGGGAGGGAACCAACCCCATGATGGAGAAAAAAGAAATGTGCTTGCTTGCCAAATTCCCCTCCCTCAATCCTTTCCCCCACCAGCCCTCAGTCTCCCAACAGAGCCCACGGGCACATCTTGGCCATGGCAGCACCGAGCGATGGATGATCCGAGCCTGGGCAGAGGCAGCTGGAGGGAAAAGCCCAGGAGAAGTTTTTCTGGGTGTTTTCAGCTAATTTGGGGTGAACAGGAAATAGAGTGGAGAGGTAGGAACATAACTCATGGCCTTATCTGGCCTTCATGGGAACCAGCCTGGGGACTTAGTGAGTTGAGCATGAGCTACAACGTGACACTTTGGCTGCCATGGGCTGACTGACTGTGGACAGGAGGCTTTACACAAACAAGTTTTAAAAGATTACATCATGTGCATGCAAACAAAAACCCCTGCTCAAGCCATTCTGAAGGTCTCTAGTGCTGTTATTTCCACTTGCTTTTGGGTTGAACCACAGAGCTCCCTCATGCTAACTGCAGAATCCTAATAAATTCCAGAAAAGGGGAACAAAACATATCCCCTCACCCAGATCAGGTGAGATTCAGTGCCCCCAGTTCCTTCTTATCCCCTTCCCAAAGCCTTCACTGCAATTACAAACCAGAATTATATTTTCTTTCCCAGTGTCAAACCTATTAATGGAGCAAAAGCCACATTTTCAACCAGCTCAGCACATCTCCTGTACAGCTCAGACTAAATGGATGAGACCCTGTTACTGAATTTGAAACCTTTTTGTCCATGTGAGGTTTAAAAATCTGTGTCTGGTGGCTAAAGAACAGAGAACAAAGTAAACATCCCCTTACATCCCTTCCTTTCAAAGTCATCTTGTAAAATACAAGCTGCAAGACCCCTTCTCTCCATACATATGAGCACAGATAATAATTAAATGAACATGGGAGGTGGCTCACCTGGGATATTTGGACATTTAGGGCTGACAGCCTAACAAGTTCCTGCAAAGTAATAAGCCTGGGAGCTCAGGGGATGTCCCTACAATTAAAAGCAGCTGAGGTTATGTCTTGGGATCTGTGAACTTCAACTCCACCAGCTCCAGCCAGGTCACTGAAATCCTTTAAATAATACTTCCTATTTGCAAAAGATAAGGAGCCAGTGATGTCCACTTGGCTGATGGGTGGTAACACCACCAGGAGACAGGCTTGAGCCCCACCATTCTACATTCCAGAATGCTCTGGAAGTTTGAGAAGGTCCCTCTGTGCACTCCATGTTGCCAGGAGCACTCAGAGCCCTCCATACCAATGGTCTCAGGTAAGACATGAGGTCTTTGCATCCCAGGTATTGCCATAACAACCCCCCCTCCATGCCCTAAACATCTGGAATCCAGACCAGAGAGAATTTACTCCTTTCCTTCTCTGGAAAAAAAAAAGATGGATGAACCTGCCTGGCTGACCTGAGATTGTTCAAAGGGACAGATGATATATCAAGGTCTCTCCCTGTGTCTCAGGGCTGTGTGTAGGACCTGGACTCAAGGCAATCTGTCCTCTCTGCTCAGTCCCCAGAGTCAGCTGCACCAAAAGAGCATCCTGTGGATGAAGTTGGGGAAGGGGGGGGGGGACAGTGAAGCATCACAAAGCCCCAGAGCAATGGGCTTCCCTGCACTTTAGCTGTGAATGGAGAGAACAGAAAAGCAACTGCCTTAAGAAGCAATTGCATCCACAACCTTCACCTTGGCCACCTGCCTGAAAAATGAAAAAAAAAAAAAAAAAAAGGAGGGGAAGGTAGGAGGGAAAAAAAAAAAAAAGGGATAAAAACAACCCCCAACAGCCCAAAGGCTTCACATCTCATTTATTTCCTGATGGAGATGGCTGTTTTATCACTTGCTATTTATTGAGTGTACCTGCAAGGTGTTTCTGCTCTCCAGGGGTTGCTGCCTGGCTTCCTCCTCCCTGCCTTTGATCATGATGATGGCCCCATCCTCTTCCAGTCACCATGTTGGTAGCCCCCAGCCCTGATGGAGACAGACAAGAGGGTTCAAGTAATTAATTCTCCCTTTCCCTGTTGGCTTATGTGTTGTCCTGCCCCACTCCAGAGCTGAGCACCAAAATAAGGGCTGATTCCTAACCTTAGAGAGTCAGCTTTCCCAAATCTATGGCATGTATCCATTAAAAATGGACAATTTCACATGCAAAAACCTGCAACTGCAATAATTTTCAGCTTTCCAATGAAAAAAAAACCCAAAACCAACATTTTCCTCAATAGTGGAGATGAAAGGGCTTTTACTTCCCCCCCTCTCATGTATCTTATTAAAAAAGTCATTCCCCTGCCTTTCTGTAGCCCCCTGAAAGGGGTATTGAGAAGCTCCTCTGAGGTCCCCCCTGAGCCTTCTCTTCACCAAGCTGAACAACCCCAGTCCCTTCAGCCTGTCTTCAGAAGGCTCCAGCCCTTTGATCATCTTGGTGGCCTCATCTGGACCTGCTCCAACAGCTCAATGTCCTTCTTATGTTGAGGACTCCAGAACTGGACACAGTAACTCCAGGTGGGGTCTCACCAGAGCCCAGTAGTGGGGCAAAATCCCCTCTCTTGACCTGCTGGTCACACTCCTCTTATGGCATCATCTAATTAAGAAAAAAAAGAAAACCTCAAGAAAATTCATGACAATCACTGCTATCAAATTATTCAATGTCTTTTCAGCCTCTTTCTTTGGGGTCTGTGTTGTGTGGTTCAGTGTCTGTTCCCCTCTGTTCATCTTTGCCACCAGAGTATCAGCAGTTTCCCTGGGAAGAAGTGGTTTTACTGGTCACATCCCAGTGCCCAGACTGGTTCAGCAGAAGGAGCTGGCACTCTGTCATCCTGCCTGCCTCCAGTAACAATTTATGCCACCTGCTTTAAGGTTTCAGCCTTTTTTGGGGGGCTTGAGAGGCATCTCACCCTCCCAAGCCAACATTTCTCCAGGCAGAGCAGGCAAGAACCAATTGCAGCACTTCAAAAGAGATGTTCATGCATGGGTAGAGGCCCCTTAAAATGGGATTAAAAATTCACATTTTTGCCCCATATTTTCTTGACATTTCTAATCAAACCTATCCTGAGACAGAGGTAAGAATGGGTTTAGCTGGGTATTTTTTTAGTGAGAAGCCTGTCAGTCATGGGAAGACTTTGGTGGGTATTTCTAAGAAACCTTTTTTGAATTCCTACAAAACCTCAAATGTTTATCTGAAGCATTTAGCTAAAAGATCTCACTTCAAAGCTTTTATTTAGGAAAAAAGTAAATACTAAATTTTTTTCACAGCAGTTTAATTGCTGGGTTTTCATAATTCCATAATCATCTAGGTTGGAAGGGACTTTTCTGATCATTAAGTCCAACTCTGACAAGCTTCATACCTGGACAGGGACCCTTGATCCTCAGATTAGGAGTCTGATGCTCTTCCAACTGAGCTGCACATCCAAGTAATTCATATTTAAAAAAAATATATATGGATTTCAAACTGCAGTTTAAAATTCTATGTTTAACACACACAGGACAGAACTAAACATCAGGCTGGGGTTCAGGTTGGAACTCACACCCAGTCATATGAGAAGATCATAGAATACTTGAAAGGGACCTTAAAGATGCTGCAGCCAAGAAAAACTGAGAAGCCTGCAAGTATTTTATGCATCTAAAACCTGGGTTTATCTAAATATTAATCTAGAGCATGGCTTAAGGCTTAACATTGCTTTTGTTTTATGTGTTTCTCCATTTTCCCCAAGCCCATCCACACCAACGTTTCTCCCCTCCCCAAAGTTCCAAGCCTGGTGAGGTTTAGCATCCCAAAAACCTCCACATGAGCAGAGGTATGATTCCCAGAAGCTCTGCAGGGTCCTCTTTGCCTTCTTGGCCCATCCTCCCCAGGGGAGCAAAGCCCTTTAAAGCCATTATTTCCAGCATGGGGAAGGGCTTTTGAAGGGGTTGACCAAGGGGGGGGACTTAGTGCTCAGCAGCAGGTAGGTGGCCTTTGATCCTGCACGTTGCCCAGGGCAAGAGGGTTGGTGGATGAGACTCTGTGGAGACGGTCCCTGCAGCCAACCCTCCTTCCCTAATTCCTTTCTGAAGTGCTGGAGCCACTGTCACCTCTCATTAAAAGAAGCAAATGGCCGTGTTTTAATTTCCAAGCAGAGCCAACTGGATAATAACATCAGTCTCCACAGGGGGTGGCAAGAGAAGGCACCTCCTTGCCTCGAATGTTTGGACAAAAAATTTGCTCTCATTAGGGCAGGAGTCCAGGAGATGTCGTGTTTTTTTTGGTAGGGCTGGCAGGAAAGAGCATGATGGGATCTTTGTTGGGTACCCAGGCTGTAATTGGGGCCAGGTAATGGTCAGGGGATCATGGGAAGAGACAAAAAGAGAGAGAAAAGTTTCATATCTCCCAACACCATGCAAAGATCTCTTCTAGAAATCTGATGAGCAGCTGGTCCTGAGTGTTCCTGAACACTGGGAACAACAAAGACCATGGATTTCCTCAGTGGAAAAGACAGGATCAAATCCTGCACAGTGCTCAAGCTGAGGGATGGTGGCTGCTGCTCTGGGAGAAGTCTCTGAGGTCACACCAGGAAAGCAACAGTAGCTCTGACCCAGCTCTTTGAGAAAAGGAACATCCACATAATCATTTACTGCTCTTTCCAGTTTACTTCCACCAAATTCATGCTGGCAAACCCAAAGTATGAATTTTAAGCTGGGATGTTTTCCCTACTTGCATCTTAAATTGTCTAACCTAAATCATGCTGGGCTTATGAGCTGGAGCTGCAATGTAATGCAAAGCGAAGTGCTTCTTTCTATTATAGACTNAGCTGCAATGTAATGCAAAGCAAAGTGCTTCTTTCTATTATGGACTTGACATAAGAAAGAAATTCTTTACAGTGAGGGTGGTAAAGCACTGGAACAGGTTGCCCAGAGAAGTTGTGGATGCCCCCTCTCTGGAGGTGTTCAAGACCAGACTGGACAAGGCACTGAGCAGCCTGATGTAGTGGGAGGTGTCCCTGCCTATGGCAGGGGGGTTGGAACTCGATGATCTTTAAGGTCCCTTCCAACCCAAACTATTCTATGATTCTATGTTCTGCAGAGAAGACATCATCACATGACTCTACAAACTGAGGGAAAGGAGAGCACTGGGAACAACAAGATCTGAGTTGGAAGGAGGGAACCATGGAGGAGATCCAGAAGTGCCTGTGGGGTATTTTTTCCTAATAACTGAGGAAAAAAGGAGAGGAAGAAGCACTTGAGCTAACCACACTATGTTCCTATTCCTCCTTGGATATATATTCATTTGTCCCATAATTTTCAGGAGGACTTTTCCCCAAATTGCTTAATTATGTTTGCTTCTTGAGTTTCTTTTCACTCTAGAGTTGACAAAGATGCTACGAGGCCAAACCAGGAGGACGCCTCTGATGCTGGGGGATTCCCAGTCTTAGGGACACCAAAAGGTGAGAAAAAGCTCAATTTTCCACAGGAGCAGATATGTTTTTGTAATTGGCCACATCCCCTGGGGAAAGGGGCATAACTTGCAAGTTACCTGCTACCAAGTTCAAGTGGTGAGACGCTGGGACAAGCTGCCCTGGAGGTGTTTAAGTCCAGGCTGGATGAGGCACTGAGCAGCCTGATGTAGTGGGAGGTGTCCCTGCCTATGGCAGAGGGGTTGGAACTCGATGATCTGTAAGGTCCCTTCCAACCCAAACTATTCTATGATTCAAACCTCCAAAATCAAGGCTTCCAACCTCCACAGTCTCCAAGTATGACACTGACACCTGATGATGCACAGCACTGACTAAATATTGCCACTACCTGGAGCTGACACCATGAACAAAACTTTCACACCATCACCACCAACCACAGGAAGCTCTACTAAATCCAGCAAGCCAAACCTTCCTTCTAGCTCTACCATACTTGAAAAAGGAGAACCAAGAAGCAAGAGCTGGTGTGTAAAAGGAGCCAAAAAATGGCAAAGAATTGTGCAGGTCAAGCAGAAAGTGATGGAAGCACCACCCAACACACAAAAATGATGACTACACAGCTTTTCTCCACCAGGAAGCATGTTGTCAAAGACATGCAAATTTGGTTCAGCCTCAGGTACAGAGGGGAAATGAAAAGAAAGTGTTCAATTAATTCTTCATTTAAGGCCAGGTACACAGTTTATTGCTTACCTCTTTCCTGCAGTCACCCACTGTCAGTATGTTTGGAAACAGGTTGGAAATTAATCTTCTTCCTCTGGATGGCTGTCAGAAAGAATAAGGGATTTCTTTAGAGGGTCACTTTTGTATTATTATCATTAGAAATCACAAAGCTCCCCTAGATGCTGTTGAGACAGATGTATCTAAGCACAGCATTGGGCTGATGAAAATTTGGGAATGGAGAGGTTCCCATCCTTTGCTGAGATGACAACACATCTCCAAACCAACCAGCAGTGGGACTGGTGCTTAGTGCATTGGAAAAGGATCCCCAAAAAAACCAGAAATACATGAATTCACCTGAAATTCTGGAGATCTCCACAAGTTAACTCCTCCAAGGAGAGAAAGAGGCACTTCCAAAAGGTGAGACACCTCGACCTGCTCCTGCAAACTAAACCCATACCCCCAGAGAGCTGGTCTCACAAAACTCCACCAAGATTTTAGGACAAAGACCTAAAATCAGTGAGTGGAGAGACTGAGAGAGGTGACTGCAGTCAGACATACCAGTGAAGATTATATTTGTTACCAGTTTCAAGCTAGAGCCATCTCTTTACAGGCAAAATTTTCTCTAGCACAAGGCTTTTGCATAGAACAATATGTAAATATGCAAATATTTTTATTATTAAAAGCTATAATATGTATAATGTATAATGTGTTAATATTTTTATTATTAAAAGCTAATTTTCCAGAGCAGTACCTTTGCATAAGGCTTTTAAAATTTGTTTTCAACAGGGATTTGTGAAAATTAAAAAAGAAATCAAGTTCCAAGTGTTGCCTTTAAGCTCCAACCAATTTTTAACACTTCACAGACAAAGAGAGGTTGTTCCTTCAATTCTTTGTTCTCCTCCAGAGATTCTCCCCCCTCAGGTAAAACCAGGCAGTTAAAAAATAAAAAAGAAACACATGCTTTAACTCTCACAAATCAGGTTCACAACCAATCCAACCCACTCCTGACCTATTGAGGGTAACTTGATGGGACAAACCTCAACTGTGATGGGACAAATGACAATTGTCATGTTATTTTCAGGAAGCATCAAGATCAAGCAGAGCCTCAGGGAACAAGACACAACCTTCACTCAACCCTGAGTTTTCTCCAAGCAAATACCCTCTCCTTGCTCATCCCCACTTCAGTTTTAGAGAGAAAAAGAGACAGAAAATTTGGCATTGGTGAAGGTTGGCTGTAACCAACCTTGCCAGGGTAATTAGAGGGGGAAACTGCAAAATTAGATGGACAAATTGCAGCTCCTTAAAGCAAGAAGCCAAGATGTGAGCAAGTACCAACAACAGCATGTAAATCCCCTCTTTTTATTCAGGGTGAGGCCAAATAAAGCACAAAGTACATCTTCTTGTAGGGCAATAAGAAGGACTCCTGCTACAGACAGCAAAGATGACTTTTTGGGAGATGTCCCTGGAACTAGATGATCTTTAGAGTCCTTTCCAGCCCAAACCATTCTATGATTCTATATTAACTTCTCACAATCCCTCCCCACTGTCCACCCAGCCCATCCCATGTGCCCTAATCAGTCCTGGAAGAGTTGGGTATGATCCACACATGGGGAAGTGTTGAGGTGGCCCCTAAGTCTTGGCTTCCTCTTCAGCTCTTCCTCCTCACCAAGCTCTCACCCTACAGCTTGGCTTCTTTGTTAGTAAAATGAGGATAATTAATGACTTTTGCCTTTCCTTTGAGGAGCTGAGATAATTCAATTGAAGAAAATGACAAAAAAAAAAAAGAAAAAGGCATTTTTGAGGACTGAGTGGAACTAGAAAAGCCAAGGATCAAAAGCAGTAGGTCAAGGAATTATTGATGGGAGCCTTCCTTCCTTCCAAAACCACATTTGGATCAAAAATCAGAACATTTTGCAAGAACTTGTCTATTTCTACGAAATTTCTCCCTCAACTTTCCATTTTACTCTGGACATTATTTTATTGGAGGATTTTGTTTAAAATATATTGAGAAAGTTAATGACCTATTATTACATATTCAATGCCATTATGCATTTTATGATGTTAAATTTCAAATACGCCTGCACTCAAGTCCAAACAAAATATTTTCTCATATTAAAATGCCAGATTTTTATTTAAACAAATGGATTTCTTTTTTTTTTTTTTCTTAAGGAAGCATTTGAGACTTTCAACAAACTTATTTGCTTTCTTCCCTTTTTACCTCCCTAAAAAAAAAACCCAACCAAACCTGCCTTCCAATTGCTTTCCAGGATGAGAAAATTTCATTTCATGGTTTTCAAACTTTAAAAAAAAATGCATTTCTCAATCAGTTCCCAAGGTACTGGAATTTCTCAGATTCTCTTTTCCTTTAAGAAGGAAAGGAGGAAGAAAACACAGTCATTTCTAGCAGTATTTTTTGATTATTAAGTAAAAACTTGGGGGAATTTCTAGGAAAGACTTAACTTCTGGCAACATTCAGAACATGGCACTGCTGATAAATTTGCAAATTTACCTATGGAGCAAAGATATTTTACTTTTCTGGGATGGTAGACAGCACCACCTTGGTCCTCAACCAGCAATATCTATACTGGGTGACTCCTTTCATCACCTCTAGGGAGGAAAAAGAATAAATCCTGCTTGTTTTTATTAAGCTTGGGGGGGAAAAATAGAAAGAAGAAGTGCTGTGGCTTCTCAGCATCTTCTCATGTTAAGGAATATCACAAGAAGGCAGGTGATATTTGTCAACTATCTTCTATGAGCTGTACCCAGGGCTGCAGACAACTCACTTGGTGGCTTGGCAAGTGTGGGCTTACAGGAGAAAACACAATATCACATGTGGGGTGGTGAAAACCCTCCCACAAACCTCTGGCTGCAAGATAGCAGTGCCCTTTCCAGCCCCTTATCTAATGCAAATGAAGCTGAGAAAAGAGATTAAAAAATTTTCTAACAACCATTCCCTTGTGCTGGCAGGAGTGGGCTGCTAAGGGATAAGATTTCATAGGAATGAAAGGCAAACTTTTCTCCTAAACTATTCCAAAATGCTCTGTTTCTATAGAATCTCAGAATAGATCAGTTCAGAAGGAAACTTGGGAGGGCTCAAAGTAAGATCCACACTGAGTTCTGACTGGTTTGCTCAAGTTTTTTTCCTAGTTCATCCTTGAACACCACCAAGGATGGAGATTCCTGACCTCCCCTGGCCCCTCTGTCCAGCAAAAAGCTATGGAGAGACCTTGGAAGGTCTCTTATCCAAGCCCCTGCTCAAAGTAAGATCCACACTGAGTTCTGACTGGTTTGCTCCAGGCTTTTCTTAGTTCATCCTTGAACACTATCAAGGATGGAGATTCCTGACCTCCCCTGGCCCCTCTGTCCAGCAAAAAGCTATGGAGAGACCTTGGAAGGTCTCTTATCCAAGCCCCTGCTCAAAGTAAGATCCACACTGAGTTCTGACTGGTTTGCTCCAGGCTTTTCTTAGTTCATCCTTGAACACTATCAAGGATGGAGATTCCTGACCTCCCCTGGCCCCTCTGTCCAGCAAAAAGCTATGGAGAGACCTTGGAAGGTCTCTTATCCAAGCCCCTGCTCAAAGTAAGATCCACACTGAGTTCTGACTGGTTTGCTCCAGGCTTTTCTTAGTTCATCCTTGAACACTATCAAGGATGGAGATTCCTGACCTCCCCTGGCCCCTCTGTCCAGC
Source organism: Turnix velox (assembly GCA_013400935.1). Classification (NCBI taxonomy): domain Eukaryota; kingdom Metazoa; phylum Chordata; class Aves; order Charadriiformes; family Turnicidae; genus Turnix; species Turnix velox. The sequence continues at coordinate 76,475 of VZTY01031806.1, read as the reverse complement.
AAAAAGCTATGGAGAAACCTTGGAAGGTCTCTTATCCAAGACCCTGCTCAAAGCAAGATCCACACTGAATTCTGACTGGTTTGCTCAAGGCTTTTCTTAGTTCATCCTTGAACACTATCAAGGATGGAGATTCCTGACCTCCCTGGACCAGGAACCTTGGAAGGTCTCTTTATCCAATCCCCTGCTCAAAGCAAGATCAGCACTGAATTTTGACTGGCTTGCTCAAGGCTTTTTCCTAGTCCATCCCTGAACACCACCAAGGATGGAGATTCTTGACCTCTGTGNCTGACCTCCCCTGGACTCTCTGTCAAGGAAAAAGCTAAGAAGGAACCTTGGAAGATCTCAAAGCAAGATCCACACTGAATTCTGACTAGTTTGCTCAAGGCTTTTTCCTAGTCCATCCCCGAACACCACCAAGGATGGAGATTGCTGACCTCCCCTGGACTCTCTGTCCAGCAAAAAGCTATGAAGGAACCTTGGAAGGGCTCAAAGCAAGATCCACACTGAATTCTGACTAGTTTGCTCAAGGCTTTTCCTAGTCCATCTCCTTGATGGAGACTGCTGATCTCCCTGGACCAGCAAAAAGCTATGAAAAAAACCTCTCTGTTCCTCCACACATTCATACCAGTAAGTGCTTTTCCTACCCAATATTTCTTTATTTTCTTCTTGGTGAATTCTTTGTTCTGGTTGGGATTATCAGATCCCAAGACCACCAAGTACATCTCTTGGGAGAGGGAGCTGATGTGACAACAGCATTTGATTTTCACCCAGTGCTGGGGAGCTCCAGATTTTCCCAGCTGATGATTCAGCCCACCAAGCAAAACAAAGGACATAAGGCAGTGGTGTGGTCACCCCTCATCCTTTGCCAACATTGCTATTAAGTCACTTTGCAAGATGTGTCTCTTGTCCAGAGCACGTTAAGTGAAGTTTTTATTGGCATGGACTGGCTCTGCCTGCATTACTCACCCACCAGCAGGGCTAGGAGGCATTCCCTGGTGGGCTCACAACGTGCCAGTAAAACTTCTCATTCCATTATTGACTGTTATGGCACCACCAAGAGAAGCTGTTTTGGAAAAATATCCCAGTGACTTCATAGCAGCAGCAGGCAGGGCTGTGATGGGAGGACCCAGGCTGTGAGAGAAGCACTTCCCACCCTCTGTCCCTTCAGCTGGAGTCATGACCTTGCTTCCCTTTTCCACAGCCAGGCTCATGATGGCATCTGGGGACTCCAGCCCTCAGCTGGGGAAAGTTCAGCCCACTCCCACCAAGCAGCTGACTCATGTTGGCATCACTGCTTTGCTTCTGTTTCTCATCACACTTCTGCTCTCTGGCACAGACCTAGCACTGTGTGCTCAGCACAGGACCAGGAACTTCTAGAAATGGAGACATCCTAAAGCTAATGTTAAAAATATTAGGTATGGGGGTTGGAACTCGATGATCTTTAAGGTCCCTTCCAACCCAAACTATCCTATGATTCTATGATCTCTGTACTTTCTTCTGTTCTAGCAGTTTTTTGTGAAGTCTGAGAGATGTCATCTCTTAGGATGGAGTCAGTGGGAAGTTGTCACTTGGATTTGCTTTGATTCTGAACTCCTGATCAGCAGTTTATGAGAAAGAGGAGCTTCATTAGCCTCCACTTGCAACATCTGCAGCTTGGTCTCCTTTTCCAGGAGTTAAAAAAAAAATCAAACTCTTTGGTGCTCTCTGGCACTGTGTGCTCACCACAGGACCAGGAGCTTCTAGAAATGGAGACATCCTAAAGCTGATGTTAAAAATATTAGGTATGTGTGTACATAAAAGGCAGGATGGTCACATCTCTGTGCTTTCTTCTGTTTTTTTTTCTGTGCTTTCTTCTGTTCTAGCAGTTTTTTGTGAAGTCTGAGAGATTTTTTTTCCAGGAGGAAAACAATCAAACTCTTTTGTGCTCTCTGGCACAGACCTAGCGCTGTGTGTTCAGCACATGACCAAGGACCTCTAGAAACTGAGATATCCTAAAGCTAATGTTAAAAATATTAGGTATGTGTGTATATAAAAGGCAGGATGGTCACATCTCTGTGCTTTCAGGCAACTCCTTTAGTTGTTATTCCTAGCCTCCTCTGGAAAATAATCTTGCTGCTTCCTGGAAAAGGAGACCAAGCTGCAGATGTTGCAAGTGGAGGCTAATGAAGCTCTTCTTTCTCATGAACTGCTGATCAGGAGTTCAGAATCAAAGCAAATCCAAGTGACAACTTCCCAGTGACCCCATCCTAAGAGATGACATCTCTCAGACTTCACAAAAAGCTGCTGCCTTGAGCTTGGCTAGAACAGAAGAGAGGTGATCAACCCAAATAGTTCACAAAATCCCCCCTCTAAATGCAGGGGAAAGAGAAGATGGAAGTTTCTATTGAATGAGTTTAGAGTGGAGACTTCTTCTAAGGGTTTGAAATGAAGACAATAAGCCCAGGAGATGGGGAAGGGGTGAGCAGAGTGCAGGGAGAACCCCTCAAGCTACAAAGGAGAGGCTGCACCTCTCAGAGCCCTGCTTGCAGAAGTAACAGCTCCCAGGGCCAAGCCAACAGTGGCATGGGTGGGGTGGAGACACAAGTGTTTAGAGTGGATATCACAACGATCCCCACAGTCTGGGCTAGGGATTTGGTTGCCTGACAGTCCTACAGAACCTACAGCTTGAGCACACACGTTCTCCAGTGTTTTCATTATTCCTTCATTTGTAGCTTTAGTTCATAATGGTAACAAGACACCTCAGGGCAATGTGTTTCCAGGGGATTATTATTGCTTTCAGCTTTTTTTTTTGCTTTATGACACATGCCATAATGGCCAAGAAATGTACAACCTGTCAGATCTCATTACCTCAGCGTGGGTAACATATCCATGGACAGAGCAGGGCCATAAAATCCTACAGACATTTGGTGGCAAAAGTGAGTTTGCACAAGCACCTCCTGAGAATGGCTTGCAGCTGGACCCATCCTCAGCTTCAGGGCTCTTACAAGTTATTTTTGCTCTTATTCTGCCCATGGAGCCCTTGAAGAAGCTGCATGAAGTAGTTCTGTGGTCTCCTGATCATCTATTCCCACCGTAGATTGGCAAAGTTCACCCCACCAAGAAACACCCTCCAGGTGAGCACAGCCTTGGGGTGACACAAAGAGTCCCATGAGAACTTGCAGAAGGCTAATCCCAAGTCAAACTCCTTCTGCCTTTTGCTACCCGCTGTCCATAAATACACAAAACTTCCTGGAGACCAGCGAAGTAGAAGGGAGAACACAGAACATGGAGGAAATGATGCTTTCTTCCAATGAAGATTCATTTTTATAGTTCTAATCGGTCTGGGCATCTGAAAAGCAGGGTAAAACATAGACACCCTGCTTTTGGTTAACTCTCAGGAGACAGGGGAGTGGTAGCTGGTGGGTGTCCCACAGGTAGGCTCTGGAGGGAGTCTTCTCCTTGGCCAATGAGGTTGGGTGAGATTGGCAGGACCTCTATTCAGATCACAAAAATCTCTCAAAACTCAAGGATGCTTCAAACAGAGCTGTTGCACCACAGCCAAGAGGGGCTGGTAGGTAGGAACCCTTCTCTGGTGCTTGCAGGGACTCAACCAGGAGGCCATTCCTGGCTCCCAACACCCCACCGCCCTCCATGCAGGGGGAATTTATGTCACCCCAAAAGGCTGAGTCAATGGGCAGACTCTGCTGCCTCTTCTTCAAGGGTCTCAGCAAGGCTGAAGTTTTGTCTCCCTGCAGCCTGGTAACTCAGGAGAACATCAGCACCCAGCTAAGCACAGGGGAAAAAAAAAAGACCAAGCAAACCAAGAGGACTTTTGTGCAACTCCCAAAAGCACAAATGCTCCTCAGATCAGGGGTTCCTGACCTACCTACCTTACAAAAGAATAAAGATCAATCTGAAGACAGAGAAAGCAGCAGGGAGGAGATGTCTCTCTCAGCAAAAGCCACAGGGCTTCATTATAAGGGGCCCAAACTCTTGGCTGAATTCAATGTTCTTAAGGGACTTTTCCTGACATGATGATTCTGGAGATGCTGGGAAAGCATAAGCAGAAGGGAGAAACATCTCAGATGTATCTGACAGTCCAAGGCAGCTACAAGGTGCTGTAGAAGACCCTCACAAGCCTTTACCTTACAATTTCAAGTGCCCTTCCCTGCCTGAGAGCCCTCACAATAAGGCTCTGAGAGCTAGACCACCAGGAAGAACACACTACCAAGAGGTAAATTGAGATTTCACGGTTTGTCTGGCAGTCTCCTGCACAGTGCAAGCCTTGCTACCAGGGCTCTGAATGCCAGCTCTGTGCTGGCCTGAGCAGCACATACAACTGCAGGCTGCTCTTCCAGCCCACTCCATGCTGGAGATGTCCCAGGACCAATGGGAGGGTCAGTCTTGCTCACTTTGGCTATGGTGAAGGTTTACTTTTTTTTTCTTTGGCTGGAGAGAGCTTAACCACACAAAGCTGAGAAGAACCCATGACCCAGCCCTTTAGAAATAATTTCACACTGAGCTTTTCATCTGCAAGGAAGTTCATCTTACCTGAGCTCTGGAACAATACCATAGGGATGGAATCTTCCTTCCTCTGAGGAGCAGAGATGGTGGTGGGGCTCAAAGCAGGTTTTTCCATGTGCTGTGCCTTTAAGTTTGTGTTATTTCTTCCTCCTTTTCCAAACAGGAGCCTTTCTGTTCTCCAGGCTGCTGCAACTTGCAGATATGTCCACCATGCTGTTGTTTGCGGGGAGATAATTTTGCTTTTTCATCCTTTCTTGCTGCTCTCCAGCATCTAAAGACATTCAGGAGAAAAACACACAGCTGAGGTGTTCTTTTCCAGATCTCCTTCTAGCCCCTTAGAAATGAAAGGCAGTTTCTCAGCAGGATCAGCCTCTCCCAGGTGACAAAGGCAATTTGTGAAGAAATAAACTGCAATTAAGCAGAGGCAAATGGATATAGGGAGATAAATTCCCTTTGCTGCCATCCTCAGATAGGCACTCATCAAATAATAGAATGGTTTGGGTTGGAAAAGATTTTAAAGATCATCTAGTTCCAATCCCCCTGCCATAGGCAGGGACACTTCCCACTAGACCAGGTTGCTCAATGCCTCATCTGTCCCTTCCAGAGAGGGAACATCCACAACCTTTCTGGGCAAAAGCAATGCCTATCTGAAGGTAGAGCAGCATCACTTCAGTTTTTGCTGCCCACACTCAAATTTCCCTTTATTCTCTGCTCCAGAACAGTCAAACACAATTTTCAGTCTTCCCAGTAGCTTCTGAAGGTTTTTTTTTTCCTCTTTGCCAAGTTTTCCTCCCAGAGGGCAAACAGCAGCCACACAGCCCCTTTTGTGCTCCAGGGCTTGGCTAACAAGCCTCATCTGGGCCAGCAGGCAGTAGGGGTGTCCTCAGCCATGCTCAGAGGGCTGGCACATCATCAAAGTGGGCTTTGAGAGGGAGCTGCTGCTGGTTCTCTGATGGCCAGGACTCCTCTTGCAGTCCCAGCATTGTAAAGGAGGGGGGAGTCTGCAGGGCAGGAGCAGCCCATGACACCTGGGCTCAGGATGAGGGATGCTGCTCACCCATGAGATTATTTCCCTGTGTTTCTGTCTGAAAAAAAATCACAAAACACAGCCCTGAATTTCCCCAAGTTCACTGAGGGTTGAAAATCAGACCCTGCAACTTTCCATCTCATGTTCTTTCCAGGATGTGAAAAATAAATGCCAGGAGAAGGTGCAGACAGGAAGAGTTCCTGTCCCAATTCCCTACCACATCACCCAAAACCTCCCCATTTCTCCACTCTGCCTGCAAAAGGGGATGTTTGAGCATCCCCTACACAGCAAAATCATAATGATGCCCCACATTTTACTCATGTCTCACCTGACATCTGTGTGTTTGTCCTGAGGGTCATGGTCCTGAGGTTGGGATCTGTGTCTGCTCCCATTTCTTTCCTTTTTTGTTTGAGGGGAAAAAAAAAAATCATAGTTTTTCATTAGTGGTGCCATCCTAATGAAAAATTCCCCACACTTTAAAGTCTTGTCTAATTCGCTTTCTCTCTTCCACATCAGGGAGACATAGTCCTGGTGCATGGCAGTGGCACTATTGTCTGTTCCTGTCCCATGAAGAGCAGAACTGGAGCAAGAGCCCAAGATTTCAAACACCTCCAGACAGGTCTGCAGAAGATGGGATGGCAACACATTTCATCTTCTCCTGTAGGACCTCCTCTCAGCCCTTTGGGGACCACAGCAATACATCCCAAAGGAGGGGACCTCCCATTTTGGACCTCCAGCAGATTGAGGAAGAACTTCTCTTATACTTCCATCATGTTTCCAGCTCTGGTAGGAATGTATTTATTTATAAATGAAAAAAGAAAATGAGATTGATCTTCTGCCTGGGATGAAGCAGGTCCTAACAAGTCAGACAAAGTGCTTCTTGTTACCACAGGGACCAGAATAGCAACATCCAGCCTGGGGCCCTGCTTGAGGATGGATTAGCTTCAGAAAGACACTTTGGGAACATACCCTGGGAAGAAGAGCTGGGTATTTTTGGTTTTCAAAAGGTCCTTATGCATGAAGATAAAGGGAAATAGTGAAGAGGAAAGTGGGCAAAGAGCACCCTGAAAATACGGGGTGGTTTTCCAGCGCTCTCTTCCCATTGCATTTCATGATGCCCTCCATGGAGGGGGGGCTGTTCATCCACCCCAGGACCCTTTTTGTGACCTCAAGAGTTCAATGCACCATTCCCCAGCTTATTTGCATTATAACTTTGTGGTGAGGCTAAATGTTAGTGCAGAGATCTGTAGTTTAAGGAAGCTGCAACCTACAAGAGTCTTAAAAGAATATCTTTTTAGAGGATGGCATTAAATCAGATGATGTTTCAGTCTGTAGATGCTTCTCAGTCAAACTGATTGTTCTCATCATCTATTTGGGAAGTGCCAATACCTGAAGGGAGCCTACAGAAAGGCTGGGGGAGGAATTTTTAATAGGGTCCAGGATGGAAGGACTACGAGTAATGGATGCAAAGAGGGGAAATTCAAGGCTGGAGAGAAGGAAGAAGTTCATTCCTGTGAGGGTGGTGGGACACTGAAGGAGGTTTCCCAGAGAGATTGTGGATGCCCCCTCAATCCCTGGAGGTGTTTAAGGCCAGGCTGGATGAGACATTGAGCAACCAGATCTAGTGGGAGGTGACCCTGCCTATGGCAGGGGGGTTGGAACTAGATGATATTTGAGGTCCCTTCCAACCCAAATCGTTCTATGATTCTATTTCCTGTTAAAACATCCCTCCATTCCCTGAGCTTGCCTCTCTGTTGCCTTAATTTTGTGGTAAATCATCCAGCAACTCACCATCCCACTGCCTCCCTCTTGGACACATCCTCACACCCAGCATCAGGTTTCTTGGATGTGCTCCACCAAAATGGGACAATTCTCCTCTTGAAGGGGTTAAGTGAATTCAAAATAAATCTAGGGGACAATTGATTCAATTATTCTCAAAAAATCTCAAATCTGAGATTCCATCCAGGGGGAAAACCTTCTCCCAGAAAGGAAAATTCCCCAGTGAGCCATGCCTAGGGCTGCAAACTATCTATGGCTAACACCAAACTGTGGGGGCAAAAGCATCAAAACCCCAAACCATAGAATGTCTAGGGCTGGAAAGAACCTTAAAGGCCACCACCTTCTAACCACCTGCCATGGGCAGGGACACCTCCACCAGCCCAGATTCTTCCAAGCCCCATCAATCCCAGCTTTGACCCCCTCCAGGGATGGGGCAGCCACAGCTTCTCTAGACAACACGTTGCAGTGTCTCATCACCCTCACAGTAAAGAGTTTCTTCCTAACATCTAGCCTAAAACTCCCCTCTTTCATAGAATCATAGAATAGTTGGGGTTGGAAGGGACCTTAAAGATCATCACTGAGTTCCAACCCCCCTGCCATAGGCANNCATCTTGGTGGCCTCCTCTGGACCTGCTCCAACAGCTCAGTGTCCTTCTGATGTTGAGGACTCCAGAACTGGACACAGTAACTCCAGTTGGGGTCTCACCAGAGCCCAGTAGAGGGGCAAAATCCCCTCTCTTGACCTGCTGGTCACACTTCTCTTTCAGTTTAAAACCCTTTCCCCTTGTGTTATTGCTACATACCCTAGCAGAAAGTCCATCTTTTTTTGCAGATGGGAGATGCCAGAGGAGGATGAGCTGCTGTCAGGGCGCAGAAACCGAGCATCCCCGGTACCGACGACGGGGAGAGACCCTTCCCCGGGTCGAGGACCACTAGAGGGCAATAGTGGCTTGTCCCAGGCTGAGAAGCAGCCGGAGGGATGCTGGAGGGGACAGGCGGAGATGCTCAGGGGATGTTCGGGTGTCCGCAGGGCGTCTTTCTCCCCTGAGAATTAAAAAAAAAAACATATACGTTATTGAACTTTTCTGCCAGGGTGAGTAAAGGGAGAAGGGATCCAGGACACTCACAGGATGCTGCGAGATCAGATAAACCCCTCTAACTCGAAGCAGAAAGGCAGAGCCTCCGGGGAGCAGCCTTTTATCCCCTGCTAATTAAGCTAATTAAAGGAAAAAGAAAAAAAATCTGTTCCCACCCAAGCTGGGCAGGTGTTAGCACTTGGTTTCCACCTTGCTAGCAACATCAGGGCCACTTCCCCCTGGTGTGCCCGTAAGTTTAATGGAGATACATTACCTCATTCTTTAATAATAACTAAGGAAATAATCACAGAATGCTTTGGGTTGGAAGGAACCTTCAAGATCATCTAGTTCCAACCCCCTTGCCATGACAGGGACAGAACCTATAAATATCCTTTCCTTTCTAGGATTCTTGTAATTATTTTGGGTCTATATTGTATATTTTTTGTGATCCCTTCTTCAGCATTAGTGATGGCAAAAAAAAAGCTTCTGAAGTATTTATGGCAGAATATTTTGAAGTATTTTGGACATGTAGCTTGTTAGTCAAGGGGAGAGAATCCAGAACCTATAGAAGCTCTCTTGAAGAACTTCTCAGTACCCTTTGGCTGTGAGTAGAGTTTTTTTATGACCAGTTAAACCGATGATGCTCCATCAGCTGCTTCAGAGTGAAGTTACCTATAACAATCTCCACAGCTTGCTGTCACAGAAAACCTTATTTTCTGCTCTTTACTGTCTTCTCCTTTCTTCAGTCCTTTGTGAACATCCACAAAGTGGCTGAAAAGGGGCAAATTTATGTTTGCCATCCTATGTGGGGTGTTAAAATCACTACACTTCTCGATATCAAGCTCTATATTTTGTATGAGCACCTTGAAGATGTTTTCGTTTCCAATTACCAAACATTAGACTGCTTAACTGATTTTTAATGCTTCCAAATTCCCACAGTGTCACCCTCCATGGGACATTCCCTTTTGTTCTAGGTCTGGAAACTTCTTGTTTTCATGTATAATCTTCTTCTTGCAGCCATCCTTTGGGAAGGAGGCTTTGCTCTGCTCTTTCCCCTCCATCACATCTTCACAGTTCACAGCAGAAGCCCCCCAAAACCTGCCAGCTTTGTGCCTGGCTAGTCCCCAGCTCCATCCCCTACTCTGAGAGCTTCCCCCGGGTACCACCAGCCCCTGGGTTTATCAGGCTGGGGCGGTGGGAGATAGGGAGGGAGGATGATAAGCCCTCAAGTGGCAGCGTGCTGTAAACATTCCCACTGGTGCTGTTAGATTAGAGGGCTGGGAAAATATCTCCACCCCCCTTCTTCCCCCCAACAAGCCCACCAGCAGGGTGGGCTGGGGCTGGGGGGGGGCTGCAGAGCTGTTGAAAAGAGCAGGAGGAGCCATCTAGGAGCTGAAATGCTTCACTGAAAGGGATGACTTCTTCTCCCAGGCTAGCAGGGGACTGACCAGCAACCCCAGCAAGGCTGTTTTTTGGCATCCAACCCCACAATCAGTCTCCATCTGCATCCAGAGGCTTCACTGCCTGTATTTTTTCCCAGCTGGTAAGAAAATTCCCATCTCTCCCAGCTCTTTCTCCCAGGCCACTGGTGGCCAGAGGTCTTGGCTAGCTGAAGGCACACACTGCTTGTGTGGTTTAGCTCTTGGAGTTCTTCCCTCCACACAGACCTCTTTTTTGCATCTAGCACAGAGCAAAAGGCTGTGCTCCTTGCTTCTTCATAATCTGCATCCATTTTAAACCCATTTTCCACCTATAAAAACAACCTGTCTCCATCAGGTTTAGCAGATTACACCCTCTGCTGTAATTTGATGTAGAGCTGGGAGGAAAAATCCTTCAAGCAACTTGTCATCGAGGGAAAGGGACTTTTTTTCCTTGCAGAACTTCCTGTGGGTGGGCTGGAGCTGAGACCATCTCTCATTGAGCACAATATTTATAATAATGAAATAATAATAATAATAAACAACAGCCAGGTTGAAAGGGAGTTTTCAGATCATGGAGTCCCACCACTAACTCAACTTGTCCAGATTTCTATTTGGAAATCCAGGTGGCTTCTTGGCATCCCTAGAATTGACTCTGCAAAATGAGGTTATCAGCTGACATACCCCTCAAGTTGGGGACACCATCAGTGGTGCCACTGATGGGACAGGCAGAAGAACACCCAACCTAAATAACCCCTCGAGTTGGGGACACCATCAATGGTGCCA
>VZTY01031806.1:26225-50468 GCA_013400935.1 Turnix velox | reverse complement strand
TTTTTATAGCCAAAAAGGTGTCCATGAGGCATGGTGTCCCTTTTCAACCAGGGATTGTCACACTCCTGGATGGCAGGCAGCCAACACAAGGCAGAATTACCCCAACAATGGGGTTGGCTTGTCTAACACTGCTCTTACATCTTCATCATGGGGCTCCCTGGAGGTTTGCAGCTTTCTCCTGAGAGGAAAGCCTGATCCTGACGGCACGTTCCAGGCAGAACTGCCATCCATCTCTGTCAACCCCCCCCGGGGACAAACAGAGAAGAGAAGGGAACAGGGCTGCTCCCTCCTGGCAGCCTGGAAAAGGAGGGCAGCACCTCCCTGGCCAGCAAGATATGCACAGAGTTGCCACCCAAGCCACGATTTCAACTCTTTTCTTTTTTTTTTTAAAACCATGAGAGGCTGTAGGAGAATCTGACAGCCTTTAGCTTGGTTTAAATGCTAAATTCTGCCTTTTTCTGCCTCCCAGCATTGCCCACCGGTGTATCACTTAGTTCACAAGTACCTCAGTTTCTCCAACCTAAAAAGATGAGGATGCTAAAGCATTCTAATGCTAATTCTCTGTCGGCAAGAGATGAGGGGGGTGAAAAAGATTCCAGAAGTGCTGGAGAGGGATGTGATGCAGGGAAAGCAACTCACCTTTCCTTCTGCCAAAAGATGAGAGCCCACAGGAGTCCAGGTTGAAAGGGAGAGCTGTGTTTTGGGGTGTTCAGTGCAGACCTATCAGTTGTAGAGCAGAGCAGGAAGAGAGCAGGACTCCTAGAAACCACAGGCTTGAAGACAGTCCTGAAAAGAGAGGTTTTCAAATAAGCCATGACATGAGTCAATCAAATTATAAAACAAATTGTGATTTCTAGGACCAGAAGCAATGGATGTAAATTGGAAGGGGGTAGATTTAGACTTGACATAAGAAAGAAATTCTTTACAGTGAGACACTGGNTTCAACTCTTTTTTTTTTTTTTTTAAAAACTTGGTATTCCAAGTTTTACAAAAGTTAAATTGAAAAGAGGCAGACTTTGGTCCCTGCCTTTGGCAGAAGGGTTAGAACTCGATGATCTTTAAGGTCCCTTCCAGCCCAAACTATTCTATGATTCTATGCTGATCCCATAAACAGGAAGGAGAATCACCTGCTTCAAAAAATCACCCTTAAAAGCACAGGAAAAAAGACAGCAGAAAGATTTGGGACGATACTGGAATTGCTCCCCAAGGTCTTAAATGCGTCCAAATCCTTTTCACCTTTCCAAAAATTACAAGTATTTCTATATTAGGAGCCATCCTGCCAGAGGACCTACTTCAGCAGCAGCAGTGCTCAGCAGTGGGTATCCTTTAGGATGTGGGGGCTTCAGCAGGGCCACAGACCCTAAACCAGACCCACAAAGTCTTCCCCAGAGCCAGCATGCACAGCATGAGGTACCCACTGTGCCTGTTTGGGACTGTCTGAATACATTCTTCTACCTAGGTATAAGAAAATATATTTTACTTTATTACCAGGGTTAAGTCCATTGCTTTTTGTTTTCTTTAGTCACCTGGAAAATAAGCAGCTGTGAGTGTGCTTTTCTTGTGAGACCCTTATTTAGGGGGGGAAAAAAAGCAAACCATTAGAGTTTGCACATTTCTGGCCACTTCTTGATACTCTTCCTTAAGTCCTTCCCATTTTTGCTTCAGACAGGAGATAAGAGATAAGATGGCTGAAGCACATCCCTTCTGAGGACAGGCTGAGGAAGTTGGGGTTGTTCAGGCTGGAGAGGAGAAAGCTCNAGAGAAGGACTCTGGGCATCTGGGACTGCTTTTCTGCTGATTTATAGGGCCAAAAGGCAAACCATAAACCTCAGCCCCTGAATTGCAGCCCTGAAAGCCCTGGCACGAGAGCTGTGGCACTTGTGTGACATGGTACCTTGTGACCTGCCACTCTGTAAATTCAATCACACCATAACTCACTACAAGCAGATTGGGGGAGACATTCCAATCCTATCCAAGCCTGCTGAAGACTTCCAGGGAAGCAAAGGAAGAGGCTGCAGCTCCTCCAGTCACCCTGCTGTGGAATATTTCTCTGGAGACAGGGATGTGCAGCAATTCAAAAGCCAGAGCAAAAAGCATTGTGAGGTGGAAGCAGCTCTGAAATCAGGTGGAGGGGTTTTGTGGGGGTCCTGCAGCAGCTCTGTGGTTAAAATGGTGTGAGGGAGGACAGTAAGTGTTTGACATTCACATTGCTGGAAGAAATAAATATTACGAGGAAGCTGTAGGGAGAGCCTAGCAGCTTCTGCATGTGTCTGACTTCAAGTTTTCTGGTGTTTTGTTGATGTTTTTTTTAGAACTGCTTTTCAAAACCTAAAAAGGTACCAAGCATAGCAATTTCTTTGCATATTTCTTGCAGAAAGAGTAATGCTTGGAAAGAAAGGAAGGAAAAACCTCTTTTCCGTTGCCCACACTGGCACCTCCTGGTGTATTGTCCTACCCAACGTTCCCTTTTGATCTCTCTCCCCTCGAAGGAGACCCTTCCTCCCACTGTTATTGTTATCCCTAAATAGTGCCCAGGAGGGAGAGACCAAATTACACCCCCGGGCCCTTTTTTCCCCCCAGGTGGAGGACCACACACGAGCAGAGCAACCTGCTCACTGGGAGATGGGAGGGGAGAAAGGAAAGATGCACAAGATGGGTGATAGCCAGTGTGGAAATAAAGATGTGAGAAACGTGAGACTGAGTCAGCAGAGAAGAAGGAAAAAAAAGAAACAAATTGGAGGGAGGGGAGGAACAAAACCAGCTGAGAAAGGGATCCCAGCCCATCCCACAGCAGATACAGACCTTGAGGGTTCTGCTGCCACAGTGATTAGGCAAGACATGATCCAGCCTTTGCTGGCTTGGCTCAGGGTAAGAGGTCAGCAGCAGGCTCTGATAAAGGGGAGGATCTTCAGCTCCTCTTGGGGGGGTGATGAAACTGCAGTGCTCACTGAGAAAACAGGCTTGCAGTCCCCCAAAAGCATCAGTGGCCACTGGGCTCAGCTCTGCCTTTACCCCTCAAAATTGGGTGCAGAGAGAAGTCTTGCAGAGAAACAGGGGAGCTGCCTCTTCTTCCTATGTTGTGCTTGGATGCTGTTGTCAGAGAGTTTAATCTGGAGGGGAGGGGAGGGAAGTGGTACAGCTTTGTCCTTTTGAAGTGATATTGTTACCTGCTGTCACAGAGCCCTAATGGATGGGAAGATGGGTCTTGGCTGGGCTGAAATTCCCGAGCTCAGCCTTGTAAAAGAGGATCTGAATGTAAAAGAGAGGAGGGGGAGATGTTTAACAGAGCCAATGCACAGGGATCAAGGGGAGAGAAAGAGAGAGAGAGAGAGAGGGGAACATCCCGGTGTAGCAGGTTAACCCTTACAATGCCAATTTTCTACAACCCTGAAGAAATTAGAGCGTGGAGGAAAGCAGGAAAAGAAAAAAGTTAGGGTGTTAAAAATTTTAAAATACAAAAAAACCCACCAAAAAACACTTTAAAAGATTTCCCAGCTTGGCTTTCACAAGAGGAAATGTAGTTTTCCTTACCCTGAAGTCTCTGCTTTTCTCTTCCATGCTCTGGGGTAGCAGCAGAGCTCCCAGATCCACAAAAATCCATCAACTTTTGCTTGTTTGGATAAACAGCCTGCTGTTGTTCTGCACATGTGAGTTACTGTAAGATTTGCTGAAAGCTTCTGGATTTATGGCCCTGGAAAATGATTTATTTCTTTTTTTTTTAAGCCCACAGCTGATAAAGCTGGGGAAATGCCAGTGTGTGATTTCCCCACACACCGCCTCATGCTCAAGCACCACTTCTCAGAGATGCTGGACCTACAGAAGGGGGAAGCAAAAAAAATACCACAAAATCCACTGCTCTACCATGGTGGTAAACACTGATTATGCAGATCTGTGCCCATTTAGGCACAGGCCCAGCCACTCTGCTCTATTTTCAGCCATTTTAAGATAGGAGCTGGGGATGGGATGGATTAAAGACCTCTTATCCTGAGAGAAGATCCTCATCAGATAACCAGCAGCCACCTTCTGACACTTAAGGCTGTCCCAAATCTTAGAATCATAGAATGGTTTGGGTTGGAAGGGACCTTCAAGATCATCTAGTTCCTACCCCCCTGCCATGGGCAGGGAATTCTTCAGGATAACTCAGGGAATCCTTCAGGATTACTCTTTCCATCATCTTCTGCTAGGTAAAGAATAATTCTGGGGGGTCAATCAGGATCTTTCCTCTCATAAGCAATGCAGCATTAACCTCTCCCACCCACCAGTGGGACACAGGGCTCCTCCAGTGCCTTCATACAATCCTCCACCCCACCAGAAATACCTGTTTTTAATACTGCTGTCAAGGAGCAGGACATATGGTCTCAGAATCATCCTGTAAAAGCTGCCCAGCATGAAAAGAAAAAGCTCACATGTGACAGCACAACACCACAGGGATGTCACTGCTTTATCCACAGGTATTTCCCTATCAGTCCCTCTTCCCTAGACCTGCTAACTCAGTCCCATGTCCTGCCATCCAGACTTGATGGATAATAATCTAGTTCCTACCCCCTGACAGCTCTCCTCCACTTCCATCAGAGAGGCTGGGTATTACTTTGCTGTGACCACCCCAAATAGAAGTTCACCCCCTTGATTTTAGCTGGGGAAAAATCTGTAAAAGCAACAGTGGGAGCCACTGGGATAAAACTGGTAATAACTCTCAGTGCTCTCCATGATTAATCAGAGGTTACCAAAGTCCTCATTAAGCAAATTAATGCTCTCCAGGAGAGGGGTTGAAAGGCAAATGTCTCCCTTTACAAGTGCAGCATCTAGAAAAAAATAAAAAAAGAATAATCCTACCCTGTTCTAGATAAGGGAAAGAATAGGTATGTCTTAAATATTTCTAAGACTTCAAAGTTCATAAATCTATTGGTTTAAAACTGTCAACAAGAAAGGGGAAATATGAGCAAGAGACGTGGTTATCACCAGGAAAGGAATTTCCTCCAAAGGGAGAGCAAGAGAGTAAGTCCAGGAAAGAGAGAAGATAGGGAAATACCTCTATGGGATGTTAGGAATCTGGATGAGCCTGGTCTATGAATACCTTTTCATTGACTCCTGCAGACTTTGTCTCTCCCCCAGACACAAGAATAAGAAAAGGATGGCCAGGGAAGATTTGTTTTCAACTCACCAGGACAAAAAGGGAAGATTTGTTTTCAAATTTCCAGAAAAAAAGGGAAGATTTGTTTTCAAATCACCAGGAAAGAGAGAAAAAAACACAAAGGGAACTTGTGTGGATTTTGACTACTTGACCTAAACCTGCTTCTTGGTAGATTGAGCTGGTGCCCCCATGGAGTAAAGTCTCCTGGCAAAGAGGTTGTTTGGTCTGCAGGGAACAAAGAAAGGGTGGAAACCCATGTAAAAGGGAAAGGACAGTCCAAGGAAGGACTTTGTGATCTCAGGTTGAGACAGAAGAGTAAGGGAAAAGGAAGGAGGAGGAAGAGAAAGCCCCAGCCAGACCCTGAACCCACTGCCCCAGTTCACCCTTTCACAGCTGCTGAACACCACTAGAGCATTGCTGCTCACAGCAAAGACCAGAAGAGCTGATACATTCCCAAAGTGATGAGAAAAGGGCAAAGATAATATCAGCCCTGCCCAACACTCAATCTGGAGGTGCCTGCAGAGGGCCACAGTGATGGGGATTGTACATGGAGCAAACCCTATGGCTATCATTGCTCCAAAAGGGTGATGGGGTGCCCCTGCAGAAGTGCTGAGGGCCAAAAATATGTGCTGCTTCTAGCTGTGTCCAAAAAATCCTCAAAAGATAGAAAGTGTCTCTTAACCAGTGCTCTGTGCACATTCTCCTAGTGTTAATGGTACTTAAAACTGGCTATTTGAGGTATTATCTTTATTGTGAACAACAGGCTGGAACGGTCATACCAGAAGAGCAAGCAGATGATCAACCCTTGGATCTGGACACAGCACAGCCTGGTGCATCTATTCTGGGGATAAACCAAGGATTTTGGTTCCCAGAGCTGTCAGAGGAGCACTAAATCCCCCCAGAACACATTCAAACAAACACATCCCAGCAGATAAAGGATCAGATAGTTTGATGCCACCAACTCCTACCTGAGAGCCACATGGCAGCACAGCCCTAACCCAGCCTGAATTTCATCCTCTCTCTGTATATCTGAAAAACAGCTCTTTAATAAGTTTCATCCTCCTCCTGGCCCTTTTTTCCTTTTTTTTTCTAATTCTGCCAAAAAGTCACCATCCTGTCATAGGGCAAAGTTCCCACCACTGCCAACCCCTCCCCTCCTTTCACTTGATAACCCAAAGCATTCTCAGCCCCATCAGCCCATGCAGAGCTCTGTGGCTGAGCAGTAACTTGCTCATAGAGGAGTGTTTACATTTGAATATAAGTACAATTACACCAGTCCATCTAATAGTCCCCTCTGTATATGTTACCCAGTACTTAGGGCCATTTTTTTGAAAGCCATTATGCTCATGTGATTTTCCTCAAAGCCTTTGGAGGGGATTTTGTTTTGACAGGAGGGCATTAAGGGGGTGAAACTGATAGCATAAGTACCACTTACAGACTTTGATCAGCTTGGGTCATAATTCTCTGGGAGAAAGTCTTGTATATATTAGAGAAGGAAATTAATTTTATTGCTGCTGTGGCTTTTTTTTTTCCTTGCCAGTAACATCCAAGCACTTGTGCTCAGCTTTTTTTTTTTTTCTGACTTTTTCTTTTGCAGTATTCCTGTGCTGAGAGCTGAAGGACAAGTTGGGCTGCTCTCCTCCCACTAGAAAGAGGTTGTCAACAAAGCTGGGACTCTCATCTGAGTCCCCAGGAGGATGGCTCCATCCCAAACCATCCCACAAGGTGACAAGAGAGACTTACAGACCTTCATATACAAATTGATTTGAACTTGAATCTCAAATTGAGTTGAAATATAGTTGAGTTACAGCAAGACCATGCTTCTTTCTTGGTCTGTAAATATTCAGGACCATACTGAGGCTTACAGAGTATCATTTGGGATGCTCCATTCCCAGACTAATAGTTTGAGATGAGCTACAAAGGCTCAAAACATCAAAAACTTCTGCCACTGTGACAGACAAGCATAGAATCATAGGGGTGGAAGGAACCTTCAAACACCATGAGTGCAGTGAGCAGGGACATCCAGCCCTACATCAGGTTTCTCAGGGTCTCATCAAGCCTGACCTTGGATGTCCCCACAGATGGGACCTCCACCATCTCTCTGGGCAATATATTCCAGTGCCTCTCAGCCCCTACAATGAAGAATCATAGAATCATAGAATCATAGAATAGTTCAGGTTGGAAGGGACCTTAAAGATCATCGAGTTCCAACCCTCCTGCCATAGGCAGGGACACCTCCCACTAGACCAGGCTGCCCAGTGCCCTGTCCAGCCTAGTCTTGAACACCTCCAGAGATGGGGCATCCACAACCTCCCTGGGCAACCTGTTCCAGTATTTCACCACCCTCACTGTAAAGAATTTCTTTCTTATATCTAGTCTAAAGCTTAACCTAACAAAGTTTGCCACCCACCCAGCAGCCACACTTGGAAGAAGAAAGGAGAACTGACTGAAACTGTAGATTTTAGGTTGAATAAGCCTTAAGTCAAGCTCTCTGCTCTGCATCTCAGGTGCTGGGCACACAGGGGAAAAGTTGAGAAGCACAGAACCAGTGACAGCAGTTAGTAACAAAGGTTTGTCCCTACCCATGGAACTAGATGATTTTTAAGGTCCCTTCCAACCCAAACCATCCTATGAGTCTCTGAAGGGTTACACCATCACCACAAGCTCAGGAGCATATTTAAAACAGGGTGAGGAGATGGGGGGGAAGAAGCCATCTCCTGGAGAAAGAGAGAAACTTGGTCTTTAGAGCTTTTCGCCAGCTCCAGCAGTGAGGAAATGGTGCAGCATCCAAACTACCATGCTTCTGAGATGGCCATAAAATAAAGAAAAAGTTTGGAAATATCTCCTTTTGCATTAGCTGGTCAGGTGGTGTTCCAGCTGTCACTTTCCCTTGGTGCCACTGGGTGAAATGGAGGGACAGAAGAGGCTGGACAAGCCATCTCCAGGAGCTGATAGCCATCTGCAGTTGTCACACATCTCAGCAGCACCTTGTCAGCAGGTAGGAGCTGGCTGTGATCTGTAGCCTGCAGTCCTCAAGAACATTCCCTCCTCAAAGACAAGTTGATGATGTCACCCAGAAGCACCAAGTTGTGCTGAATCTCTTCCCTCCTCTCCTAAAAAAATCTTCTATCAGCTCATGCCTCGCTCTCCTCCACCAGAAAAGAGCAAAATTACCACATTCTCACCCTCCTCTCCTCACTCTAACAAATTTCTGGGAGGTGTTTGGAGGGAAATTGATTCCACTTCACACCTTCGACCTAAAAGGTCTAAGCTAATGTTTAATCTGGATATGAGGCTCCTCAGGAAGAGTCTTTCCACCTCCTTTGCCATCACCAGAGGCACCCCCTGTTTGCAAAAGACAGCAGGAAAAGTATAAACAGCTCAAGTGATTCTTACCTTGCCCCTGCCTAGAGACAGAAAGTTTCCTGTCTTCATTTGAGACCTCCTCAAGGATCCAGGAATTGCAGCTTAAAGAAAAAAAAAAAGAACAAAAAAAGCTAAGAAATGCTTACAGCTTGACAGAACAACCCCCAAAGAGGCAGAAGTGGCTTATATTATCTATGTTGGCCCATCCTCAAATCATTCTGGAGCCAGCTGAACAAAAAAAAACTCTATGGTTTTCATCCTAGTAACCTCCATCTACGTTTACAAGTGGACTACAGCTTGAACAAAGCCTAGATGAACTTCCAGATCAGTTCCAAGCACACCTGTATTGCTAGAGGAGGTAGAAAAATGGATGAAGAAAGACTTCCAAGGGGATGAGAGAATTTTTAACCTTTGGAGCAGCAGCACTCTAGCCCCAATTCAACTCACACGTGAGCATTTCACATTAAGGGGAGTGTTTTAATTCCTGCACAGAGTGAGCAGTTGGTCTGAGATCTTTCTGGATGCTTTTAGCAGTATTAGGTCCTTTGACTGACTGGTACCAAAAAGAAGAAGAGCCCCCTCTTCATCCTTCCTCCTCCACCCCCTCCTCACTCCCTGCCAAATCCAGATTGGAATTGAGAGCGGAAATGTTTGTGCGTAGCCAGTGAAGCTGGTTGGAAAATTTTTGTCAAAAGAGATTTCCATCAGAAAACGACACCCTGTTGGCTTTGGCAAATTTTTATTCAGGAACCAAGTGGAGAGAGGGGAAAAAAAAAAAAAGTAAATGTCAGCATGCCCTTTTGACATTTTCCCCAACGAAAAGGATGGACTTCCTTGCTTTGAAATGACTTTTCCTTGACATTCGTTTTCTACGTTCAACTCAAAATAAATCTACTTTTCTACCAATGTGGAATCTGTTGCCCATTCTAAGAGGATTTTTTTTTTTCCTCTTGGAATGGAATACTTGGAAATTCTAGCATAGTGGCTTTCTGTAAATTCAGGATGGGATAAGAAAGGGAAAAGAAATCCTTCATTTTTTTTTCTGATGAGTCAAAGATTCATTCTTCATACCAGTCAGGACCCTCTGCTTGAATTTCTCTTCTTTTTCTTCCTTATGCTGGACTGACTGATTTTTTTCAGCTCTAGCACTGCATTCTTTCCTGTTTCTCTTCCCCAAGTCATGAATTAACAGAAGATCCCTCAGAAAAACCCCAAACCAACACCAGTACCATGTGTTCAGCTGGAAACCAGCAGATGTAAAGTGTTTACCCTGGAGATCACCAGTAATCTCTGTGCACTCAATCTTTCTCACAGGGTTCAGCTCCATCCTTTAGCCCAGGAGGGGTAGCAGCCCTCCATGCCCTCTCCTATTGCTGGCAGAGAGAAAAAAATCCTTCATTTTTTTCTGATGAGTCAAAAATTCATTCTTCATGCCAGTCAGGACCCACTGCTTGAATTTCTCTTCTTTTTCTTCCTCATGCTGGAGTGACACTGATTTTTTTCAGCTCTAGCACTGCATTCTTTCCTGTTTCTCTTCCCCAAGTCATGAATTAACAGAAGATCCCTCAGAAAAAACCCAAACCAACACCAGTACCATGTATTCAGCTGGAAACCAGCAGATGTAAAGTGTTTACCCTGCAGATCACCAGTGATCTCTGTGCACTCAGTCTTTCTCACAGGGTTCAGCTCCATCCTTTAGCCCAGGAGGAGAGGTAGCAGCCCTCCATGCCCTCTCCTATTGCTGCCAGAGAGAAAAAAATCCTTCATTTTTTTCTGATGAGTCAAAAATTCATTCTTCATGCCAGTCAGGACCCACTGCTTGAATTTCTCTTCTTTTTCTTTCCTCATGCTGGAGCGACACTGATTTTTTTCAGCTCTAGCACTGCATTCTTTCCTGTTTCTCTTCCCCGAGTCATGAATTAACAGAAGATCCCTCAGAAAAACCCCAAACCAACATGAGTAGCATGTGTTCAGCTGGAAACTAACAGATGTAAAGTGTCTACCCTGGAGATCACCAGTGATCTCTGTACACTCAATCTTTCTCACAGGGTTCAGCTCCATCCTTTAACCCAGGAGGAGGGGTAGCAGCCCTCCATGCCCTCTCCTACTGCTGCCAGACAGAAAAGTGACCATCCTGTCTCATTCTACCTCCACTGAGGACTGTCATCTGCCAGAATTTCTCTCTCTTTCCTCCAAAAACTAATAAACTCTAGGAGAAAAATCAACTGCCTTCTATAAAACCGACTTTTTTTTTTTTATCTCAGGCATTGTCTGGAGAAACACGAGCTGCTTTTTCCTCTGTGCAATAGGTTCCCAAAACAATTGGGAATTTAATTCAAGAGAGTGTAACAGAGATGCATTTTGCTTAAGCTTAACCATCTGTGGGGAAGTGTCTCACCCACACTGAGTGTGTGGCCCACTTCTTGCCGTCAACAGACAGTAGATCTACAGGGAGAGAGAGAGATCCCCACCACATCACCCTGCTGGCTGGAAAGGGCACTCAGATATCCATCTTTGCAGAGAGCTCCAGTTTGCTGACACACATGGCATGTCATTTCTTACCTCAGACTGCAGATTTGGACTCAAATCAGCTTTGGCAAAAGGGGAACTGGGACTCTGTTCCATCCCCATGGGGCTCCTCTGTTCCATCCCCCCTGGGACTCACTCTGCTCCATCTCCCTGGGACTCCTCCTCTGCTCCATGCCCCCCATGGGACTCCCTCTGCTCATTCCCCCCAGGGACTCCTCCTCTGCTCCATCCCCCCTGGGACTCCTCCTCTNGGCTCCTCCTCTGCTCCATCCCCCATGGCACTCTCTGCTCCATCCCCCATGGGACTCACTCTCCTCCGTCCCCCCTGGGACTCCTCCTCTCCTCCATCCCCCCTGGGACCCCTCCTCTGCTCCACCCCCATGGGACCCACTCTGCTCCATACCCCTGGGACTCTGCTCCATCCCCCTGGTGTTTCCCAGACACTTTGCTGTAAAAAGAGAATGAAAAAGCCTTAAATACGCTCTTGCCTGACCTCAGCAAATGCAACTCCCAGCCAGCCAGGGCTGACATTGCAAAGAGATTCTGTAAGGAGCCCTGGAAAACCAGCAGTCATCAACACAATTTCCTCAGCCTCAGCTTTTTCAGATGCAGATGTTGCTAGAACTGAAGGTCAGGAGTGCATATCGATAACCCTGGAGCAAAGCAGTTCAGGCAGAGGGGTGGTGAAGCCTCTACAGTTCCATACTGCACAACCCACAGCCTTTCTCCTCCCACCCTGTCCCTTTGGAAAGTGCAGCTCACCAGTGATGTCCTGCAGCAGAGACACCAGGAGGAGCATCCCTCAGGGGGGCAAATGGTGGCTGCTGCCCCTCTCCGCTGGTGTTAAATAGGAGAGAGGGTGGAGGGGGCCGATTTGGAATAGGAGGGGAGGGGAGGAGTCTCCAGTGGAGCCCAGGGGTGGGGGATTTGGGGGAAAATGGGCTGGAAAAGGGTTGGCAGAGGCAGGAGGTGGGGGAAAAGAGGGTTATGTGGAACCTGCCTAGAGTCAAACTGGGGGGGACAAATGGAAGGACTTGAGTATTCACCATGAGAGGGTGAGACACTGGAATGGGTTCCCCAGAGAGGTGCTGGAAGCCCCATCCCTGAAGACATCCAAGGCCAGGCTGGAAAAGACATCAAGCAACCTCATCTAGTGCAGGACATCCCTACCCATGGCAGAGGGGTTGGAACTAGATGATCTTTAAGGTCCCTTCCAGCCCAAACTATTCAATGATTATCATTAATATGAGGGACCCAGAAGAGATATCTAAGGAAAGCAAGTCAAACCAGGAGCTTAAAAAATGCCTGTGAGCAGCTCACAGGGAATTTGGAGGAGAATCCACAAGTTGAAGATTGGAAACAGCCAGATTAAATCCCTGATTTTTTGACTTAGGCAAAACTGATGAAATGTCTCCCTCCTCATCCCTGCACCTCTACCACCTGCAGCAGGTTTATCCTTCTTGAAACCATCAAGATGTTCCCACAGGGATTTTTCCAGAGCAGTTCTGCTCACCAGCAAAAAAAGCAGGGCTGCAAAGCCAAGCTGTGCTCAGGTCCTGTCTCACCCAGGAGAACAGGAGCTTTTGAAGCTGGAGCCAAGGATTTCCCTTGGGTTTGCAGCTGATTCACAGTTAGGGCCAAAATCCAACTGCATTTCACCACAGGCAAGACCAAGTGCCTGAGAAGAAGGATCATTCCCTCCCATCTTGGAGAAACTGCACCACAAAACAGCATCTTGACAGGAATCAGCCACCCCCAAGGGCTGGGCAAAAGGACTCTGAGCTTAGAGCCCAAAATTGACTGAGGTATTTTGGGATAAAACCAATGTGCTGGGAGGAGCAGTGGATTGTCCCAAGGGGTTACAGGCTGCTGGACCTCCCCAGGGTGATGCTACTCAGCTGCTGGAGGAAGGAGAAAGCATTTTAGATAAGAGGGCAGCAGAGAGGGGGCAAGGAAGGAGCAAGCACACTGGTTATTTGATGGTGTCAATCACAAATTTCACAGAAGGGGCTGAAGTTCAGAGAGACACAAACATCAACACCTCTCCCTGCAGGCAGGACAAGAGATGCTCTCACCTGGGATGAGAGCATCCAGGACCTTCCTCCCTGGCTGCTCTACACCCTCCCCAGAGAAGATGCCTCCAACAGTGCAGCCAGTGACCCCCAGCAACACAGAGAAACTCAGGCTGACAGTTTATTGATAACATCAGGCAACACTTGAGCTTCTCTGTGGACCTCAGCCCTCCTTGCTGAGGTGGTGGGAACAAGGGGATGTTTGCTGAAGTCCCACCTGGCCATGCACTTCACTCCCCACCACTTCCAGGTTGGAGGATGATGGATGTGTCCCAGCCCACTCCCTCCCCCTTGCTGACAAATGAGACAATTTGAGGTCTCTCCTTGGGTGCAGCAGCAGGTGCTGTGCTGACAAGACAACCCCAGGCTTCCCCTACAAGGAAGCCTTTCAGTGTTGACTTTCTTGGCTTGTTTCTTGCTGGAAAGGAAGAAAGAGGAGGAATGGAGCTGAATTGGTATTTAAACAAATGCATGTGCTTACTCAGGAGAACAAAT
Source organism: Turnix velox (assembly GCA_013400935.1). Classification (NCBI taxonomy): domain Eukaryota; kingdom Metazoa; phylum Chordata; class Aves; order Charadriiformes; family Turnicidae; genus Turnix; species Turnix velox. The sequence continues at coordinate 36,875 of VZTY01031806.1, read as the reverse complement.
CATTGCTATAAATTAGTCCAGACAGCATTTCATCAGAGCAATGCTGGGTGCTACTGCAGAGAATCTGGCCCCAAACACAGACAGAATACTTGGCTGTTGGGGATCTGCAGAAGCTGCCTCAAGAGAAGGGACAAGCAGGTGGCTGAGGGTGACCCTAGCACAGGGGATGCCCTCACCAGCAGAATGCTCCTCTGCAGGCTCTGAACACAGCAGGAACCATTGACAGCCCCAAAGAAAGCAAGTGATGAATCAGGTTCAGAGCCCACCCAGAGCAGAGGAAGACACCAGAGACAGGACTGAGGGCAAGGGGACTATTCAGCCACAAAATTATGTGCACACTCTCTGGGCTAGAAGAAAGAATTCTTGAAGGGGGCTACAGAAAGGCAGGGGTAGGGCTTTTTGATAGGGTACAGGATGGCAGGAGTAGGGGTAATGGGTGCAAATTGGAAGAGGGGAGATTTAGGCTGGATAGAAGAAAGAAGTTCTTTCCTGTGAGGGTGGTGAGACACTGGAAGAGGTTGCCCAGAAAGGTTGTGGATGTCCCCTCAATTCCTGGAGATGTTTAAGGCCAGGCTGGATGAGACACTGAACAGCCTGGTCTAGTGGGAGAGATCCCTTCCCACAGCAAGAGGCTGGAACTAGATAATCTTTGAGGTCCCTTCCAACTCAAACCATTCTGTGATTCAGAAGACAGGAGTGTAAGACAGACTATCCATACTACAGGTCCCATGTTCAATCACGATCAAAGAGTTACTTACAGGTCTAAATTTCATGCAGAAGTTAATGTCAGAGAGAAACTACCTTCAACAGAGGTCTCAGGTGCATCCCAGAAGCAGGTCAAGCAACAGGCTGCCCACAGCACATGTCCAAAGTCTATCCAGGAGGCAAGAGACAGATATCATCACAGCCCAGGGAAGAAGCAAGGGCTCAGGGCAGCCCTTAAATAGAGTTCCAGGCCCATGGGAAGAAGAGGAATGGGTGGAGACCCCAGGTGAGGCTGATCAGTTCAACTAAGATGATCAGCTTGCATTTGCCTGTTGTTGCAGTGCAGAGGCTAGTCTCAAGAGACCCTGGATCAGGGTTAGATGGTCACACTGAGAAAACATCTTCCAAGAGAGCAAGGAACTGAGCATATCCCATGGCCCAGGGGGTCAACTGAGGATCTGATGTGGTGGATTTCACCTCTACCTGTTCTAGATGGATGCCAGAGCAGGGGTCTTCCCTCTTACCCACCAAAAGGCTCACAGAACTGCTTACTGCTCCTGGCCACCAAACCATAGAATCATAGAATGGTTGGGATGGAAGGGACCTTAAAGATCATCGAGTTCCAAACCCCTTCCATAGGCAGGGACACCTCCCACTACATCAGGCTGCTCAGTGCCTTGTCCAGCCTGGTCTTAAACACCTCCATGGATTGAGGAGGCATCCATGACAAAGCCAAGAGCTGCATCCTGGTTTTTTAGAGTTGGGGTTTTTTGGTTTTTTTTTTTCACAGCCATCATTCAAACAACAGATTGGCATCTTTCCCCCCTTTATATTCAAAAAGAAAAGCTCTATTTCCCCCCTTTATTTAAAAAAAAATAAACAACTCTATTTCCCAAGCTCACAACACTGTGAGGCAATTACAACAGCAGAAAGGAAAAAAAATATTCATCACTTGGAAGACAAAAAGTATCTCCTGGAGGATGGTAGAGGATTTTGAGGTGCACAAGATTGAGACATGAATCATTGCTCTGCCTGCTGTTTCCATCAGGGGTGTCAGGTGAAGCAAAGGAAGGGGGGGGACACACAAAAAGCCACCCCCTGATTGCCACCAAGCATGAGGGCAGTTTCTCAAAGGACACACTGATGTGCTGTGCAACAGAAGGAGACCTTCAGAGCTCCCTTTGACTCTGTGCCAGGAGCAGGCAGTGTGCTGCTTTGTATTAATTCATGTAAACCTCATGAATAAACTGTGCTTGGCTTGTGTATGGATTTTAAATGAATTGTTAACACATTTTTATGAATGGGGGAGGAGGTGCTGGGCGGGGAGGTTGGCTGCTTGTTGTTTAGAGGGGAGGAAATCAACCCTGGTTTTTTCGCAAAATAAAACTTTATTGGGCTGTAATAAACAGATACTTCTGAAAAACATTTAAAAACCCACATAAAAACCAAATGGAAGGTGCTTGGCTGCTTCAGCATGAATTGCAGGTCAGTGAGTACAAATTTCTATTAAACCTCCTCATTTTTTTTTCCCTACCATCAAGAAGGAAGACACTTTCATAGAATCATAGAATAGTTTGGGTTGGAAGGGACCTTAAAGATAATCGAGTTCCAACCTCTTGCCATGGAAAGGGATGTCTCCCACTAGACCAGACTGCTCAGTGCCTTGTCCAGCCTGGCCTTAAGCACCTCCAGGGATTGAGAGGACATCCATAACCTCTCTGGGCAACCTCTTCCAGTGTTTTACTACCCTCACCCTAAAGAATTTCATCCTTATATCTAGCCTGAATCATCCCCCTTCCAATTTTCATCCATTATTTCTAGTCCTCCCATCACATATCTTATTACAAAGTCCTACCCCTGCCTTTCTGTAGCCCCCTGAAAGGGGTATTGAGAAGCTACTCTGAGGTCCCCCATGAGCCTTCTCTTCTCCAGGCTGAGCAACCCCTTTGATGCCTTCCTGGCAGTGGAAGATGTGGTCTGTAGCCCAGTGTCCAAGGCCATTGAGATACCTCATCCAGCAATTACCAGATGCCAGTTTGGAGGTGTTTTGATGCAAGATGCTGTGTCAAAGCCTGTCTACTGTAATGCAGGAGTACACCCACCTTCTGCTCACATCCATCCTCTCCCATCATCCTTTCCAGAGACTTCTGACTCATGAGATGGTTGGGAAACACAACCTCCCACATCAATTTCTTCATCCTGCTCTTAGCAGTGGCAAAGGGGATTCTGCTCAAGGGTGTTGCTGGGGAACAGAGAAAACACAAGTAAGAAAACTTTATCCTGTGAAGGTCTGAAGCAAGTCAGGTTTAATTAAAAACAGAGAAGCCCCTGTAGTGAGTCACTCTGGCCACAGCTTTTGGGACAGCAGGGTCACAGAGCTACAGGAGAGACATCTACGCTTTGGTGGCCTTTTCAGTGAAATTACTCTGCTGCCTCTGCTCTGCAGTCTGAAGAATGGAAAACTTCAGATCTCAGTGTGGATGAGAGAGGGAAAAGAAAAATGAGAGAGGGAGAAGAAAGACGAAAGAGGGAAAAGAAAGATGAGGAAGGGAAAAGAAAGATGAGAGAAGGAGAAGAAAGATGAGAGAGGGAGAAGAATGATGAGAAAGGGAGAAGAAAGAAGAGAGAGCCATAGAAGAAAAATGTGCTGGTCTACAGGATCTCCAAGGGTTTGGCTACTACACAGCAATTAGGTTTCCTCTAATAGGGAGCAGAGAATCTCCTGCAGCAGAGCGGAGGCAATTTCCTCACTACGTAATAGAGGTGTAAATAATAGGAGATAAAAAGGAGATCCAAGCCAAGAGAAACCTCAAGTGGAGAAAGCTCACCTTGCTGCCTGTTTCTGGAAGCCAAGGACTTCAAAGCCAAGCTCTATCAGCCAGGAGACAAACCAGCTCTGCTACTTTCCCTCCCCATCCTTCATCTTGGGGGAAACTCTGACTGGAAATCCAACAAGGGGCTGGATCTTTGGAGCTTCCCCTACAGGCTTGTGTTACAGGGCTATTCATAAAAGGTCCTGCAGACTGAACGACCAGTTCCTGGATTCCTTCCAAAGCTTATTTAAACTTTTCCATATTTTGTGGGTCTCCATCTGAATGTGTGACTTTGGCCAATGCCTTGATTGATGTTGCTGAACACACTCACTGCTCCCCCCCCTCTGGAAAGTATGTGTTTTGGAATGTCTCTGGATTATTTTTAATAGTGAACTTCTTGCTTGCTGCAGATCACTGGTGTTTGCTGCTAAAATGAGTGGGTTACCCCAAAAGGCAATTGCTTGGTCTCCTGCCCATGCATACTGGATGTCATGTGATGACATCAAAGCTCATGAACAGTGCAAGAAAAACCCAGCATTGTTCCTTCAACTGCAGAGGAGGCATCCACAACCTCTCTGGGCAACCTCTTCCAGTGTTTCACTACCCTCATACTAAAGAATTTCTTTCTCATATCTAGCCTGAATCTCCCCTCTTCCAATTTACATCCATTATTTNAGAAGGCTCCAGCCCTTTGATCATCTTGGTGGCCTCCTCTGGACCTGCTCCAACAGCTCAATGTCCTTCTCATGTTGAGGACTCCAGAACTGGACACAGTAACTCCAGGTGGGGCCTCACCAGAGCCCAGTAGAGGGGCAAAATCCCCTCTCTTGACCTGCTGGTCACACTCCTCTGGATGCAACCCAGAATTTGGTTGGCCTTCTTGGCTGCAAGTGCACACTGCTGGCTCATGTTGAGTTTGTCACCCACTGACACCCCCAAGTCCTTCTCTTCAGGGCAGCACTCAAGCCACTCTCCACCCAGCCTGTGCCTGTGCTTGGGATTGCTTTGACCCAGGTGCAGGACCTTGCACTTGGCTTTGTTGAACTTGATGAGGGTGGCTTGGGCCCACCTCTCAAGCCTGTCAAGGTCCTTCATCCATTCCCACCTGAGCTATATCTGCTGGGATGGATGGAGCCACCCAAGGAGACCACTTCTCTTTCTTCCCTGAGATTAAAAGATCAGCTTAACCTGCACATCATCCTCTTGGATCACAACATCCAGAGACATACTTCTGCTGTCCACAGCAGTAGGTTCATTTGTGACTTTTACCCTCGTGGCACCTGAGGAAGAAATGGGATCTTTAGCCTCACTTTGTGAGGTTAAAAGGAGTGGGGAGGGGGGAAATGTTGGGCAAGAGATTTTGAAGTTGGGAGCAGAATATTTGCTGTATAAGGACCAGAGCAGTGTGGGATTGTGGTTTGCCCAAGTAGAGAAAATGCAGCAAGACTCAGCAGAACAGAGCTTGGAAAGAACTTGGGCTCTTCTGGGAGACAATTAAATTTGACCAGCATGAATTCAGGGTTTTTCTGAGGGAATTTGAAACAAGGGGTGAACCCAGGATGTGCAGAGATGAGATAGATCACACCAGCAATGGCTTGTTGTGCAGGGTGGGACTTGCTGCCTTTTTAGTTACTTTACATTGCAGAATAATAAAGAAAAACAAATTCTTGAAACTAATGGACCTGAGATGACAACATCACCACCAAGATCAAGGTCATTTGCAACACTGCAAGACCCAAGGGGCAGAGAAATAAGACTTGCAGCAAACCCAGTCTGCAAGAGAAGCTTGTAAAAACCCTGGCACGAAGGAAAATTCAAATAAGAAAGAGTAAAGGTGGGGTTTTCACTATGTGACCTCTGAGCTTGTGAAGAGGACACATTTTCTGCCTATTCTTTGCAAATGTGAGTGTCAGAAATGGGCTTTATTTAAAGAAAATGAAAACTCCAGTAATTACATGGCTTAAGGAGCCAGGACTCTAAGAAAAACACCAAGTATTTCAAGAGCTGATGATGTTGTCTGGGGAAAAGGAGTGAGTCATCATGTCTTTTTGGACTCCCAAGTTGGGGAAGGCAAGCAGTGAAGTTGATTCTGAGCAGCGGGGGAGCTGGCTGAGCTGCTCATGGGGCTGGGGCACAGAGCTGTAATGGGAGACATAGAGGCTGATGCCACCAGGGATGCAGAGCCTGGGGTGCAGCAGGGAGAAAAACATTGCAGAGGGGACTGAGCAGGAAGGTGATGAAGGGGAAGTCCCTGGGTTTGCAGGTACAACACCTCCCTCAGCCTTAAAGAGCACTCATTGGAGGGCATTTGTTGCAAAACAGCAGCTGTGATCCCTGCAGGGAGGCACAATACCTTTTTTTCTCAGGCAAAGACTTAGAGAAGAGCTTGGCTTTGAAGTCCTTGGCTTCCAGGACAGGCAGCAACTGGCTTCTCAATACCTGAAGGGGGCTACAGATTGGAGGGGTAGGACTTTTTAACAAGATATGTGATGGGAGGACTAGAAATAATTGATGAAAATTGGAAGGGGGACGATTCAGGCTAGATATAAGGAAGAAATTCTTTAGGGTGAGGGTAGTGAAACACTGGAAGAGGTTGCCCAGAGAGGTTGTGGATGTCTCCTCAATCCCTGGAGGCGTTTAAGGCCAGGCTGGACAAGGCACTGAGCAGCCTGATGTACTGGGAGGTGTCCCTGCCTATGGCAGGGGGTTGGGACTCAATGATCTTTAAGATCCCTTTCAACCCCAACTATTCTATGAAAAGTTGGATTATTTCTTCTTTAAAGGGAAACAAGCAGGCTTAGATTCATCCTGCTCAGTGCTAACAGAGAGGACAGAGGGAGCATCAAGATGATAAACACAGATCACAGTGGGGGCAGGGATACATCGTGGTTTGCTTGGAGAATGCAATCAATATTTTAGCAGTTGCAAAGGCAATTTGCTGTTCTTCTTGTACTTAATGTAATTCCCATGTACTACCTCCCTGACTGACCTTGTCAGCTTTGTCATTCTTAGGTCCCTGGTCCCAGTGCATTTTACTTGAATTACCTTCTCAAATTGAGCCCCTGAGAGTCAGAGAACCTCCTCGGTCCACTCACTCTTCTGCTGCATGAAGCAATCAGATGAAGGTCATCCCTAGTGTCAGGTTGTGGCTGTTACCTTGATGTTTGGAAGAACCACCAGTCCCTGTCTCCTTGAAGTATCCCCTATCAAGGCTGTGCATCTTAGAGGACACCCAGCAGACATTGGGAAGACCCTGAAGCCATCACTGGGATGGTATTGGTGGTTCAGAGGGCAGCACTGGGAGAGGAGGCATGGGCTGGTGATGCTGAGAGAGGATCAAACAAAGCCAGAAACTGTGAGATAAAGGGCCATAACAATATGGGTGGGATATCCTGGATGACCAACACAGTAACCCCAAGCATTTGTCTCCCCAAAGCCATTCTGCAAAGGAAAATGGGGGCAGCTTATTACAAGGATTACTTCCAGGCAGGCAGCTGAAGAGGCCAATAATCTGCCCATTGATTTCTGACCTCCCTCTTTCCCAGCAGAGGGAGTTTGGGAGATACTTCAGCATTGATCCAACCTGTTGTTTCCATAATGGGGTTGTTGCCAGATGAAGTTCACATCAAGAAAAAAAAAAAAGTTGTTATTTTCAGATGCGCCGAAGCTCCCACTGCTCCAAGAAGCACCACTGGCATCGTGTCAAAGAAATGATCCCCTTTTCCTTGACAGCTCAGTGAGCAGAGGGGGGGAGGACAGCTTCACTTCACCTCTCTGGTATGCACCATGTCGTTGCTCATGTTGATCAGCAACATCTTGAAACCATAGTCAATGAACTGCAGTCGATGTTTGCAGTCAATGGCCAACATCCCATGGCTACACTGGTGGCCCCAAGAGCCCCACCACCCTATTTGTGTGACCAGCCAGGCCACCTGTGCTACTCTTGACTGTAAAAGAGGATGTGTGGATCAAGATCATGCTAAAAGCAAGTAGTAACAGGGCCATCTGGCTCCCTATGGACAGCAGAGAGAGCCCTAAGGAGCCCTGGTGACTCTGGCAGGTCTTTGTGGTTCTTCCCAGCAGACGTGTTGAGGAACAAGTTCTCCAGCCAGGGGTTAGTTGATTTAATTTGGAACCTAGAAAGCCCACCCTCAAAGCCATAACTCAGAGTGGTTTTGGTTTTTCACTTAGACAAAACTTTGCTTCTCCCTGTCACTTAATTGGCTCTCTAGGATAATGAGACACTCTTACTTTCTGCCTTGCAGAGCCCTACATCCCCTCATACAGCAACTGAAGACACTAATAACTCTATCTAATTATGGAGTGAGTGATCCCTGTTAAGGGGAATGGCAGATCCACAGGGATTATTTATGTCACCTGCTTTGCTCCACACAGAGCTCAAGCCAGCTCCACTTCACTTTTTTTAGCCAGCACATTTCATTTTTCACTCCCCACTGTCATCCCCTTCCCTGTCTCATTCAGAAACTTCAGCCACTCCTCCTATCACAGCCTGTCTCTCTGCTGCCCTGCCATATAAATCAGCATTAATTACACTGCTAAAAAATCCTCTAAATCACTCATTGTCCTCATTATTATTATTTATCTTTGCCTGAAAGTGAGGCAGGCAAACGAAAGCCTCTTGTGTTCCCCTCACAAGGATTTTTATGGGTTTACAGGCTTGGAAAGCCAGTCACACCACCTTACACAGAGTTTCCCTAACAGGACTGTGTCTGGAGGTCCTGCATCCCCCAGGTTTCGGTCCACTGGTCCCTGTGGGATGATTCACAGCTCCCTTCATGGAGAAGGTCAGGGAAAAGTGCCCCAGGGCACATTCCCCTGCCAGCATCAGGCTCATTTTGGGAATACTGTTGCAAAGGCACCCTCTGTGTGCTGAAAACACCTAATTAAAAACTGCATCCTCATGTAAATGTTAAAAAAAAAAAAAAAAAAAGGCCACACGGGCACCTTCTGCCTGTGATTTCCAGAGTGGTTAAAGCTGGCAAGTGTTCATAATTTTCTCCCCCCTCTTGGTTGTCTCACAAGTTCAGTAATTTTGAACTGCACAGCAAAAAAACCCCACAAAAAACAAACAACTAGGCATGAAAATAAACAACCAATCCAGTTTGCTCCCTCCCTCCTTGATCAGAAAAGACAAATGCAAGAAATAAATGGAAGTTTTAAAAAGCTGGGAGTAAGCTTGCTTTCCTAGAACAAACCCAGATTGCACACAGAAGCAGCTTGTGCTCTCAGGATTCTCCACATTGCAATCCTTACTCATGGCAGCAGCCTGAAAAAACAGCTCCATCCTTCCCTGGTGCCAAGCAAACAGCATATCTCTGTCCTCACATCTCCTTAAAACTGTATTTTCCAGTCTATATCCCCCATTCCTTGTTAAGACCAGGGAACTGAGATGGTGAGAGGTAACCTCCAACCCCCCCAGGAGCAATAATGCATTTGGGGAGGGAGGGGAGAGGGGAGAGGTATTGATCCCCACACTTGTCACTCTGGCTGCATTCTGTGCCACCCTGAAATCCCTAACCTTTAGCTGTGCCTGGAATCTGTAAAGTCCCACCCTCTCCTCCTGCCAGGCAGTGAACACCATGTCCAACAGCCTCTTAGCAGGAGAACAGCCTGTCCCCTGTCAAAACACACAAGGTGCCACCGTCCCCACGGCTGCTGACAGCACTCTGGTGTCCCTGCCAGCACTGCTGGCCTGCCATTGTCCCCAAATCTGAGGAGGAAAGGCAGGTGTCATCCCCTCTCTGGTTTTGAAACCCACTTTCCTTGAGTCACAAAGGGGACAGGGCTGCCCTTCCTCCTCTCCACCCTCCTCTTCATCTCTAGGAGGAGGTGAGAAGCACACACGCAAGGATTTAAAGTGCTTTATGCATTTCAAAGAAAGCCCTTTTCTCTCCTCTTCTGCCTTCCAGACTTATTTGTAGAGCTTTTTAAATGGCATTAAGAATGGTTTTATGATTTCTTTTTTTTTTTTCCCCAGAAAGGTTTTGCAGCATGGTGAAGGCAGGCAATGCACTCCGAGCCACTTATTTCTAGCAGACATCCAAAAATCCCATGAGAAATTAAAAGAGTTATTAATCACTTCAATAAAAACATGACCACACTGTGCAGAACTCAAATAACATCTCCATCTTAGAGACCTCAGTAGATTCAGGTGGATTTGAGGCATCCTTAATACAAAATGGACATTTTTCAAGGTGTAAAATGGGACAAACACACACAAGCAGAGTTTGGGCTGGTAGAAATTTGGTGGTTTGTGCTCCCAAACTTTCTCAAATCTCTACCCAAGGGAATGAAGCACCCCTCAAACCCTTCAAAACCCCATCTGTAGGATGATCCCTTTGCCACAGATCAAATCATACCTCAAATGCATAGGTATATTGAAGTGGGACAAGCTCTCCCTGTTCTGCTGCACCCCCATGGTGAAATCCACATATTATATTGCTCAAACAGCCTTGCCATCACTCCAACCTCTGAGTTAGACATCTGCTACACTGTCCATAATCCTAAGATAGCCTTCACATGGCTCAATCTTTCCTCTCTTAGTCCTAAACACTCACCTACTCAGCCCAGGTTAAACTCTTTGGACTTAAAACCCTGTCATTGCTTTTACTCCAGGCTGTGTTCCACAGGAGGACTTTCCTAAGCAGCATCCTTTTGGGATGAAGGACACCAGGAGTGAGCTCAACCTTAAAACATGTTTTTCCAGTCATCTGTAAGAAAGCAAAATGCCCCTGGGTGTCACTTGGCTCCCTTCAGTAATAACTTTTGAAATCCATGGGTCCGTTTCAATCAGCTCAGACAAAATATAAAGCTGGCACAGTTTGATGGTTGGAGGCAGCTGGATAGAAAGGGGAAAACTCTGTTACTGCCCTTGCTGGGACAGGGGCTGTGGCTGGAGCTTAGAAAGGGACTTAGAAGCTGGAAAATTCACATGGGAGAGGGGTCTTTGAAAGACCCCAACCTCAGGAAATGTTCCAATCACAGCTCACACCTTACTAAGCATGTGATAATCCAGCCCCGAGGCACAGAGCCACAGGAAACCAGCTCCATAAGTCCTGCTCCTCTAGGATCAGCCTCAAGTTAAGGGAAAAAAAAAAAAAAAAAAAAAGAA
>VZTY01031806.1:1618-19397 GCA_013400935.1 Turnix velox | reverse complement strand
AAAGAAGCTGGAAAAGACTTGATAGAAAACTCCTTGCTATGATTATTTATAGGTAAAATATTATTTATAGGGAAAGCATTATTTATAGGAAAAACATTATTTTTTAGGATAAAACACTATTTATAGGGAAAACATTGCAAGTTTTGTAGCATATATATATATAGAGAGAGAAAGAAGGTTATTACAGTGCCATAACAATATAGAGAGAGACTTCCTACAGACAAGGATTTTTTTTTAATATATATCTATACCAAAGAAATAAAAACAAGCCTAAATAGAAACAAAATAAAAAATTAGCAGCCAGACATCACTGTCCCTCTTCTGCCCAAGACAGAAACCCCCCAAACCTCCCCCTTGCTCCCATCCAGACAGGAGCCAGTCTTGTGGGATTATTCACCTGTCAATTTGTTTTGCTGCAAGTCCTTTTATTAGGGTCAGGACTGGATGAGGAGAGTGGGGCTTTGAAAACAGCCCCCCCCCAAATCCCCCTATGGAGGGGAAGGAGGGAATGAAGCCCCATCCCTCTGAGCATCACGAGGGGCTTTTTCACCTCCCAGCAAAGCAGCAGGAGCTGGGGAGCAAGCGAGCATAAGGTCAGAGGGGTTTGAAGAGGAAGGCTCCACTCCCAGGGGGAGGGGGAACATCTCTGGTCTGCCTGGCTATAGGATTTCCTGGGTCTTTTATAATGATGTGGATGCTCAGGGTCGTTTGGGCTTTAATGAAGCGATTCATGTCCGGTTTGCTAATCACGTTGGAGAGCTGGAGGAGCTGCCCCTGGCTCACATCTCTTACTCTGGAGATGGTTATTTTCCAACCTGGTTAAAGAGGGTGAGACACTTTATAGGTCCACAACCAATCCTCAGGCATCCTACAGCACAGAAACCCCGACAGGCCATGGATACCCACACCAAGGCAAAACATCCAGCTCACCTGGTGGAGCTGAAATGAATTTTCTCTATTATGAGAAAGGTTCCTTCAGAAACAGGCTGACCCTAGGAGAAAATCTGGGTCCCTTTCCTGAACATCACTCACCACAGCAGATAGTTTTCCTTTTCTTCATGCCCCAGTTTCATGGGGGCCACATATTAAGAGGGCAACCCAGCTTAATTAAAAAATAGAAGAAATAGGGAATGGCTTCCAGTCTCCTGTCTGGGGAGGATGGAACAATAAAAAACTATAAAAGCATCAACAAATAAAATGTTCCCCTACTACCACTATTATCATTATTACTGCTAATGACAACCAGAATGCTTGCAAATGCTTTCATAGAATGGTTTGGGTTGGAAGATCATGGAGTTCCAACCCCCCTGCCATAGGCAGGGACACCTCCCACTACATCAGGTTGCTCAATGCCTCATCCAGCCTGGCCTTAAACACCTCCAGGGATTGAGGGGACATCCACAACCTCTCAGGGGACCCTGTTGCAGTATCTCACCCCCCTCACAGTAAGGAATAGATTATCTCCCTTTTGCACTAGATTTTCCACTTCCTTCTGTGATTCCCCACACAAAAGTCTTTGTTGTTTGATTGTCATGATGCTGCCCAGTTTATAAATTCTTAATGTTTATCAATTCCAAATAAATTTATAAATAATTCTGTATAAACTTATAAGTTAGAATCATAGAATAGTTGGGGTTGGAAGGGACCTTAAAGATCATGGAAGTCCAACTACTCTGTCATAGACAGGGACACCTCCCACTACATCAGGCTGCTCAGTGCCTTGTCCAGCCTGGCCTTAAACACCTCCAGGGATTGAGGGGGCATCCACAGCCTCTCTGGGCAACCTCTTCCGGTGTTTCACTACCCTCACCATAAAGAATTTCTTTCTTATATCTAGCCTGAATTTACCCCTTTCCAATTATTTCTAGCCCTCTAGTTCATAAATCCTAAATACTTGCTCTGACAGACTGCAGTGGGCAAGATCTCCCCTGGCAAGGACAGCAAAGTCCTGGATGGGGCAGGAGCTCAGTGACAGGACACAAACCCATCAGAGATGAGCCTTCCTGTAAGATTTCCACCATCCCCATCTGCCAGGAAGGAACCCAAGCAGAATGATTTCCCCCCCCTGAATGCAGGTTTCATCGCTTAAAAGGATCCCCTGCCTGGCAGCTAATCCAGACCACGCTGAGGAGCACTGAAAGGGTCAGCAGAGATGGAGCACTATCTGCCTGCCCTCGCAGAGGGAAGGTGGGAGGGGAAGGGAGGAAAAGTCCACGTGCAGGGCCACAAATGGGAGTCTCCCACAGAGATGGCCCCCCTCTGCCATGCTCTTGCCCCTACCTCCAAAGTGAAATGGGATTTAGCAGCTCAGTTTCAAGGGGGGGAGGCTGAATTATGAGCCCGGCGATTTGGCTGGACGTTTTACATGAAGCAGAAGATGTGCTATCTGATGAAAATTGCTTAATTTAATATCTTGGCCTGACAAGCAGTGAACTGTACATGTCCTGGAGAATTTACCAGGGCAGATGATTTTATTTAGCTGAAAGGATTAAGCAATGGAAACCCCACTCTTCCACCCCATAAGGGCCAGAGGAGGGCCACGAAGATGGTCAAAGAGCTGGAGAAACTGCCTTGTGAAGACAGGCTGAAGGAGTTGGGGTTGTTCAGCCTGGAGAAGGCTCAGGGGAGACCTCAGAGTAACTTCTCAATACCTGAAGGGGGCTACAGAAAGGCAGGGGTAGGACTTTTTAATAAGATATGCAATGGGAGGACTAGAAATAATGGATGTAAATTGGAAGAGGGGAGATTCAGGCTAGATAGAGGAAAGAAATTCTTTAGGGTGAGGGTGGTGAAACACTGGAAGAGGTTGCCCAGAGAGGTTGTGGAGGTCCCTTCACTCCCTGGAGGTGTTTAAGGCCAGGCTGGACGAGGCACTGAGCAGCCTGATGTAGTGGGAGGTGTCCTTGCCTATGGCAGGGGGATTGGGACTCCATTATCTTTAAGGTCCCTTCCAACCCAAACTATTCTGTGATTCTATAAATACCTCACAGCAGAAAACCACCCAGACGATCTCTGAGGAGCTGGTGGTGCCAAGGTTACCAGCACCCCGAGGAAAAACAAAAGATTGGGGTTTTTACCACCAGAAAACGTAATTGCACACCCTTTGTCACTGTCACCCACATAAAAACTATTTTAGAAAAAGGAAAATCCAGGAAGGAGGTCAAATCTATCTCTCAGAGCTGCCCTGAGATCACAGAACAGATGAGGACCAAGACTATTAGTTACATGACTCTGCCAGGAAGCTCTTCTGAGAGGTGTCCACAGGATGGAGGTCCAGAGGCAGATGCAGGGGTCCTCAGGGTGTAACTGAATGAGCAAGGACTCATCCCAGCCTCTCTGGACTCTCCTACCAGCAAGCACCACTTGGTCCTGCTCTGCACAGAGACAAATGCGTGGTGGGCAAGGTTGGTCTTCAGAAGAGGTACAAACTTTCCTTTACCTTACAATAAAAGCCTAACCAATGAATTACCTCCCAGAAGAATTATCCCAGTAGTGCTGGACTTTCTTCTACAGCAACAAGCCCAAAGGTATTCTGGTTTTCATAAGGAGGAAGCAAGTGGAGAATCTGTAGGAAGGTTCTAAACACAGAGCAGAATAGCCCCTTCAAGCCTTTGCAAGGAATCAAAAGGGAAAAGCATCCTTTCTTCCTGACCTTTCTTCCTCAACAAAAGAGATCACAGCACTCTGCAAGGAAGGATAAGCCTTTCCTCCTAATGGCACTGGGGAAAAGAAAACAGATGGACAGTTGTGTATAAACCAGAGCCTGCCAAAGCACAAGCCATCAGGCAGCTGAGAGCTGAGGGGTCCAGGATTACCAGTCCCTCTTGAAGATCTTGCCATAAAGCAGTCATATAAATCCCCTACACTCTGCTAGGAGGCTCCTATTCCTGCAGACATAATACATGAATGCAATTACATGGACTTTATCCATGCTGGCAACCTCAGCCAAATGCAAGGCTTTTGTTATAATTGAAGGCCATTATGATTTACTGTTATGTTTTCAAAGGGAGCATAATTAAGTGGTAGAACTCATTGTCACAAGACCTTGGAGATGCCAAAAGCATAACTGAGTTCAAATCACAATTAAAGCCATTGAAAGATGCATGGAGGGCAATGACACACAGGGATGGGGATGTGACCCACAGCTCAGCAAGTCCTTCAGCTGGGAATTGCCATGGAGTTGGAAGGACCATAGGAAGTGTCACCATGGTCTTATATCTCACCTTAAACTGCTGGCATGACAGAGACAGGATATTGGACTAGAAGTATCTTTGATCTGAGACAGTGTGTCCATTCCAATGTCTACATAATATGACCTTTAAAAGATCTGTTCTTTCCAAAAGGGCACTAGTCCAGAGCAAGTCTAGATTGTGCTTTAGGCCTGGAAGATACAGACTTAAAAGCTGTATCTTCTCCATCCAGAAGGCTGAGCCAGAGCTTCAGGTCAAGAGACTGGCACATCTTCCAAGCTTTGGTCTCAAGGGAGTTTTCATTAAAGGAATTTTCTCTGCCTTGGAAAAAAAGAACCTTGTACAACAAATGTTGTAATGAGTGCTAATTTTGTGATTGCCTAAGCTGGCAGTGCTTAAAAAAAAATAAATACCAGGGGAGAACATTAACATCATCCCCTTCACAAAACATGCAGATGAGAGTCCCACAGTTGCAGTGATGGCAGGGGTGAGCACACCCAAAGTGCAAGAGATGAGCTTCAGCCTGGAGAAATGACTTTTCTAGGTGAGAGATGTCCTCTGTGTATGGAGGATTCACTGAACAGTTACCTTTTGAGGGACCTTTGGTCTTAACTTGAGGTGATGTTTTTCTGCTGTCCCAGTGTTGGAGGAAAAATCTCCCTAATTTCAGCCAAAGCAGCTGAAGAGTGATTCACCCAAGCCTTTTGCAGGGCTGAATTGACCAAGCCAGGAATAAATCAAGAGAACAAAGCTTTTTCCTACCAATGGAAGAGCTACTTCTAGAATATTTTCTTTTTTCAAAGCATCTACACTGCTGGTGAAACTTTGATGAACATGAGGCAAGGCAAAACTCCAGACCTGCTTTCCTGTGACCTGCCAGGAACTCAAATGGCCTTTGCAAGGGCACAGATAAATTGTGGGAGTCCCACCACGTGGTCATCACAGGAGATGTAAAGCAACATCACAGGCAGTAACACATCATTCCAGTGGATAGGAAAGAAAAAAGCCTAAACAATAGTACTAAAATAAAGCAGTAGCTCGAAAGACTTAAAGAAATAGGGAATTTCATCCAGATCCACATCCCTCAAAGGCAATATGTCCATGTGACAGCTAGAAAGCTGCTGGGAACAATCATGGCACGACATCTGGCTGGGGCTGAGGTGGCAGGAGGGTGAAGATCTACCTTACCTTATAGCTGTATGTTTAGGCAGAGCTGAGAATCATCCTTGTGCTGATGAATTTGCTGTTCACACTCAATGGTGCTTGAGAAGAACCATCTTGAGCAACCTGGAACTTCATCTGCTTGAAATGAAGGGCTGGAAACCAAGGCTGATTTCTCAACAAGTCATCCCTGGATTGGCAAAGGAGGTAGAACAGATCTCCTAGCTGCTTGACAGGGCACAAACATGATGATGAATGCCCAGCAGCACATCTGGAATTTTCCCCAGCCTCAGCTCAGGGACATCTCCAGCCACTAGAGATGCTCCCTTGTGTAATGAACACAGAGACTGTTGTCACACAACCTCATGTTGTCCAAGCCTCCAACTCCCACTGGTGAAAATTAGGTGCCTAAAAGCCTTCAAGGTCTTTGACAGGCTCTGTTCAGCCATGTAGAAGCTGTGCAGGAGAATGGAGTGCGAAATTGTGCACATTTTGCAGACTTTTTTTTTTTTAGAGCTGTAAATGATGGCACAAAATACAATACAAAGGAAAATCTAGCCTGGGACTTACAGGAGGAGAGTATTTTGCAAGGAGTGAGAGATGTCATAACCAAAATTAGCTCTTTGACTCGTTCTTAAGTAGAAAATCAAAGGGTCCATCATCTGAGAAGTCTCTGAAGATTTTCCACCCACTGAATTGTTGGCCAGCCCAAGCCTAGAGAGGGCTGCTCTTCCCTCCAGCATCTTGGTCTGGCTAAAGAAAGCCTTAGCAAATAATAAATGCCAGGCTTTTGGGCATGGAGAGGTGGGATCACGAAGCATCTCCCTGCCAATAAGCCTGAGGACATGCACATCACATTAGGCAACACCAAAGGGGAGTCCTGGAGAGGCCACAGCAGAATGACCAAGGAAGAGTTGGCTCAAACAGATGGTGAACAGCAGCTGTGGCCAAATCAAAGCATCTCATCAGTGCTCAGGTGATAAGGAATGACATACAAGTCACACTGCAGATATGAGAGGTGGCAAAGGGGATGGGACAAGCTCAGGAGAAGGCTAGTTCAATGTGTTTTTTTCTTATTTAGCATCTTCCTCTGGTTTAGAGACAATCAGAGCATTAAGTCTGTTGACAGGAGGGCCAAGACATTGGCTCATGGACCAACAGACAGACCTGAAAAGACCTACACAGCATCCTTGAACTAAGAAATAATGTTTCTTAAATATCTCTGCACCTCTGTAGCATCTTCTGGCTGTCCAGCTGGGGCTGGGGTACCTTTCTTCTGCTGAAGATATTGCCCCAGCCTGACCTTAGACATGGCCCCACACCATAAAGGTTCCCACAGTTACAATGATCCCTCCATCCTAGAAAATCTATCCTCCTCCTGCCTCTCCAGCTACTTTGAGCAAATAACTCATCCTTATTTACATCCCAGGCCCCAACATAAAGACACAGACACCCTCTCACAGCACACCAGAGCTGAGAAATTTCTATTCTCCTTTTGTCAGGGAGGTTTCTTTTGGGAAGCCAACTGTGCCAGCAGCTTCAGGACAGAAGCAGAGGCTGGAGAACAAATGCCTTGGCAAGGGAATGAATGTGGCACATAGCTGGAAAATGAGGTACTCTAGAAAAAGGAATATTTTAGGCTCAGAAGAAGAAGGCAGGATTCTTTTCAACTTTCCAGCCAGATTATATTGGCCGCTCCACTTACCATTTATCACCTCACCCAGCAATTTACAACCTGCAGGTTTTTGCCCTTTTTAGCCTAACAAAAGGCTTTGACTGCCTTCTTTGGGTGAAGTCATCGAGCTGGCACAGCCCAAAGTGCTTTCTGCCCACACAGGAGTGCTCAAGGAGCAGGACAATTTCCATGATAATGAATTTGCTCAGGCCAAGGAGCCAGCTGAGGTTTCCCATTGCTGTCCACCTCAGTGTTTCTGAAGTCACAGCTTCAGAGCAGCTCCCTGGCTGAAAAATCCATGTTTGGAGAAGGTAGAGGAGAATTGCTTTTTGTTTATGTGGCTGATTTCCTCCTCTATTCCTGATCTGAAGTACTTTGAGGTTGTAGGAGGTGACCTGCTTTACCTCTCAAAAGATTTTTTCAAAGGAATGGCTTTTCCTCTAAGCACCAGCTCCTCTCCCAGAGTGATGGGACAGCCAGATGCCTTCATCCAAGAATGCAGACCTGTCAAATCTCAGGCCCCAAGAGGGAAAGGTGCAATCTGCTCCTGACCCTCTGCTCCCTACCAGCTCTCCTCTGCTCCCTGACCCTGACATGGCCCTGTTTCTGTTTGCCTGTGCACCCAAACCCGGCCCTGGGGGGTGGTCACAGAGTTGGGGAGCAGCTGAGAGCCTGCATCCTCTTCCAGAGGATGCTCAGCACTGGGATGTTTCCCTGACCAGCTCCTCCAGCTCTCCCCCAGTGCAATTTCTCTCCTTACCTCACAACCAAGCATCACATTCTCTCTGAATACTAGAGAAATCTGGGAATGGTCCATCTCTAGTTTGTGAGGACTTTCATCCTGGTTTGTGCAGGATACCCCAGAAGAATGCTGCTGTTTCTGGGCCAGGATCATTTTTGTAAGGCAGGAGAGAAGATAGCCTCTTCCTTCTGCTTTCTCCCCCCTCATCTCCTGATTTATTTATTCATTGCATAACAGCTTGTCCACAAACATCCCAGCTTGGTTAAATCTTTGACATGCAAAAACATTTCCAGAAGTTCTTGCTGCCATCCAACAAGAAAAATGGGAAGGTCTCGGCTTCTTTTTTTTTTTTCTTCCCTCCTAAAATAAAACAAAATTAAAAAAAAAAAAAGATTCCTCACTTTTTCTTCTGTTTTCTTCTTTCTAGTGTGACTTTGTCTCTGGCTTTCCCAAAGCAACACACTCATTTATCAGGCTTGCAAGTTCTTAGGCATTGGCAGACTCCGTGGCTTTTCCGCTTGGCTCGGGGCTCGCAGCCACCATATGGAACCAGTTGCACATTTTCACTCCTTATCGGGGTTTTAAGATGGAAATATTTCCTTGCTTCTTCTCTGAGCATTTCTGCAATCCTGCACATGCTGGGAGTGTTTAACCCTGCCATTGCTGATGAGTAGCTCTCCCTATTAAAACGCCATCCAAGATTGAACTGAAAAATCATTTCGAGCCAAACGAGCCAGGGGTTTGATTCTGTTCCTGGTTACAGATAGTTCCTTTAATAGTTTCAGAGTTACATGAGTACAACAGAGAAGAATCTGGCTCACTGTCTATTTGTCTGTCTGCTTGTCTCTCTAAAGAGACAACTTTCTTTCTCCCCCTTTCCACATTGATCCAGTTTTGCTGTAATGCTGCTGCTGTAGCGGTGATGGTTCTAAAGAGGTAAGAAAAGCTATTTTCTCTCTCCATCCTGCCTTTATTAAACCAGTTGACAGCTGAAGACAGCCAATTTTTCAGGCACAGATCATCCATGTGTGAGTCTACCACCACTGCTCGTGTGTCTTGCTGAGGAATGTTTTCTTCTCTCTTTCACTCAAAGTCATGCATCATACTCAGGGTTCATTCCAGCCCTTCTTTTTTAGCACAGGCTACCAGTCACAGCATGGCCATGGGAGGTGGAGGGGGATTACCAGTGATGGTGCCGAAAGCAGAGTAGTCCTCCTAGATCTTCTCCAGCCTGGGAAGTTCAGGAGATGGGTTAGGCTGGTTTGGACTCTTTCTCTGGATTCTTCAGTCAGCACACCAGTAACTACACAAGGAGGCATCTCTCCTGCACCACCAAGACCATGCTCTAAGACACTTCAGGAGACATATCAACAAAAATCTGGGGCAGAGATGAGGAAAAGCCACCTTAAGACTAGATTCACAGATCCATAGCTCTGCAAGCTAAAAAGCCTCTCACTCAAAGCTCAGATGCTGCTGCTCCAGTGCAGGAAAAAAGTGGAAGATCTTTCCTGCAGCTCTTCATTGCATCAATACCACTGTCTAATTTTCTATTTCAACTGTCACTTCCAGCTCTCTGCCCAAGACTTACCTCTTTTTTTCATTGTACACTCAAGACTAGAAGCTCCTGGATGATACACATGATGATTTGCTGTTGGAATTACACACTCTGGGGAAGAAGAGACTGAAGGATAAAGTCTCTAACCCCCCATTTAGAAAAGAATGGCAGCAAAACTTAGAGACCAGTGATGATACAAAATTTGGATCTCACACCTCAGAGTCTCTCCTAAGTAGGTGAAGAACTTCCATCACTTACCACAAAGACTGCAGCCTGGATCCATCCAGCTCACATTGCTCTTGACAGCTTGCTGCAGCCCAAGTAACGTCATTGAAGCCTGTAAAAATAGACTTTTCAAACTTGTCAATTCTGCTTTTCTCATTGTTATGTGGTTTCTGGACACGTGAGAGCTGTTATCCCAAAAACTTAGCCCACAGTGGTTGAAATACATAGACCTTCAGTGTGAAGCGAATTCAATATGACTTCTAGACTACAAAAGGCTGCCAGAGGACTGTAAAGCAATATTATTCTAGATGGAAAGCAGGGGCTGGTGTCCATATATCTGAAACTGGACATCAGCCCTCCAATTTGGTTATTCTTGGTCAAGTTTGACATTTTCTTCCATATTGGCTTTACCTGATTGGTTCTGTTAGACTCAGAGCTTTTCACTATGAGCACCATGTTTTTCCATCAAACTCAACATTCACTGGTTTCAGCATCAGCTCCACGAATTCCTCTATTAGCTGCAGCTGCCAGGACTTCACCTTCAGTGAACATACATCACCATCAGCTTCCAGAATTGTTAAAATCACCCATGTTTTCCATGGGAATCACTGCTGAGACTAGTCTAGATGCCTGCTTCTTCCTTTTTCTGTGCTTTAATAGGGAAGAAAAAGAAATGTGGATCTCTGAAGAGAGAGGGAATATGATTTCTATGTGTAGGATCTAAGCAAGATGGTTGCCATGGGCTGAAGACATTCTGCAAGTGGAAAAGGCAGGCACTGGTTCCCTGCACCTCTTGCCTGACTTGTGCAAGATGGGACAGAGGATGCACAGCCCACATCTATCCACCCATGTCTGCACAAACCCAGAGACAAGAGACCTTGGGCAGAAGCACATCCTCTGCAGCAGGAGAAAGATCTACCCATGGTCAAAGAAATTATTGGCAGAGGACACAAAGAGTGTAGATTCACTGAATGATGAGAAATCAAGAGCCCTCTTATAGCACCAGCCAGTGGAGCACATGCACCACCCAGGGTGGGAATAACTGCTCAGTTTGGATGGGAGCCTCAGACAGTCCTCTACAAACAGCCAAAGACTTTTCCTTCACTTTGACTGCTGGACCTGTGAGAGCACTGTGATCACAGACCTCTTTGGACACTTGGGAAAAGCCATTGGAAAAAAAAAAAAAAGGCAGCAAACCATTTGCCAACTTTCTTCTCCATTATAGAAAGGCCAAATACTTCAATATTCTCATTCAGCTCCCCATGTGCTTGTCTCCTCCCACACCAACCTGCTCAATAGAGAGAGGCAGCTGACCCCAAGGGAGAGTTTAGGTTGAGAGGTTCCTAGCAAGCCAATGACATTTCCCCACTGCAGCAAGCCTGGAGAGACACTGTGCTAGTCCTGTCCAAGTAAATTTTTTCCTTATGTTCAAAGGAAACCCTAGATATGTTTTCTAAATTGCTTTCCAGCCCTTTCAATGAACAGGAGGCTTTGAAAACACATTCTGAAATCCTTCTCTTCATCTCCATGCATCTGTTCTTTTTCTCCTCCATCTGGAGAGCAGCACAGGTACAGCAGACTAGAGCCTGGCCTTTGGCCCACATGATCTTTCCAAGTCATTTTTGGCCAGAAAATGAAAAATCAGGCCAAAGCACACTCTGAAAAGGGCTTTTATTTCCATTTGAGTCCACTTCAAGGGGCTGCAACAGGCAGGAGTTTTGTTATTTCTATTCCACTTTCCAAAATAATAAGCCAAGCAATCCAAAGTTTGGGTTTTAGAGAATTACTGGACTGTTGCTGCAAAAAAGCAAACAGCAAAAGCTGGGTCTCTTTGCTTGTGTCTCTAGAGCTGAGCCTTGACCACTAAATGTACATGAGATGAAGTCCTCACTGTCATTTCCTCATTCAAGATCAGGCTTCTGGACTGACTTCAGAGAGTCACACTGGGCAGAAAGCAGAGCTGGCACAGCCAAGTGATGCCATTACTCATCCAGCAGGAAGAGCAGAGCTCTGGAAGTGACATTGGCTGGTAGAGAGCAGGAACATCCTAGAGGCTAGAAGTGACATCTGGCTGTGAGATGGCACGTTCCTGGAAGCAGGGCAGAAACCTCAAACTGACACATCCAACACAGGTGATCTACAGCTAAAGCACAGCCAGGGGAGAGATGCAGTTGGCAAGGGGGAAAGAAGAAATAACTAAAGAGGCAGCTTGCTGGACGCTTCAGGGCAGAAAGAAGGAATCATACCTACTTGTGACTTTATAAAAATCCTATCAGTCCAGGAGGAGCATCTCTGCCAACTTCTCAAAGCTCTGAGTTCACAAAGCAGGTGTTTTGTCTTCTTCTCACAAAGCCCTTTGAAAACTCATGGAAGGAGGGAGCAAGCTGAAGTGTGGGAAAGCAAAGAAGCCAAAGGCTTCCCAGCAGTGCAGCACTGAAATGATTTTGGGAAGAGGAAACCAACCTCCAGCTTCACCTCCCTCTGCCAGGAGCTTTGCTGTCAACAGGTAACAGATTGACACTGCCCTAAAGGGGACAGAGACACATAGAGGGGTGGGAGGATGACTCCTCTTCCTCCCAGGAAGGCTGACTGCAAAGGCACAAAAGGAGGGGGCTGGAGGAGAGGGATGGGGAGCACATCTATGCACAGATGAGAAACTTGGAGCTCACTTTTTCAAAGTAAGAACTTGGCCTTCTGAGCCTGACATCCTGCCCACCCCAATGAGCCAGGACATGATTCTTCCCATGTAATGAGCCACCCCCTTTCCATGCACAAAAGTGCTTCTCTCTTTCTCTCCCCATTTCAAGGCCAGATGGGAGGAAGTATTTAGTGCTGGACTGGAAATGTCTCCCATGTCTTTTCCAGTCAAGGTAGAGTCTATCATCTCCCTGTGCAGAACACACAGCCCCTGCCATGACCTAGAGTTAGACAGGAATTTCCTCTTTCAAGACTTTTTCAGCCACTTGCTGTTATTGCATTCCCTTCTTCTCAAGCTGGAAGAAGGAGAGGAGCAAGAGAAAGGATCAGGCTGGGATTTCAGCTGAGATTAGCAGGCTGAGATCCAGGCTGAAGTAATTCTGATCAAACACCAATTACCTGTTTGGCTGCTCAAAAGTGAATTAATTTTCACTGAAAGACCTCCTTCCCCCGACCCACAGGACAGGACCTGTTTTTCAGAGGAGCTGATCATGCACAGTTCTTGTTGACATCCAGGTTATAGCCAGAGATTAATCCAAGCACAGCAAGATTAGAGCCAGGTCCTAGAAAACTTTTTTGTGGTTTCTACTGACAGCCATTCCTTTTTCCCTCCTGACTTGCCTTTCTTCATCTCTCAATGTAAGGAGAAACAAAAACATTTCACTTCTTGCCTCTGGAGCAAAGTTTTCTTTCAATTCACTTGGGCCAGAGAGAAAGTTTCCACTGGTTTTTCCAGTCTCTTCTCTAAGAACAGAACAAAATTCATGGACAGCAGTCCTCATCTTCCTTCACACTGAGCTGTTTGCTTTGGAGGGTAGAACAACATAAGCAGTGGGGTGGAAAATCTGGATTAGGTATCCTCATGCAGCTATTGATCCCCTGGGTCCACCTCTGTGAGGTAGTTGAGCAGGTGCATAAATCAATTCACCACAGAGAAATGAAGATTTGTGGTGAGCACATGCTGAATCAGGCACAAGGACAGAGTTGGTGAAGAAATCATAGTGTCCAACACCAGAGATCATTTGTAGAAGCACAGTGATCTCCCCTTCACTGAGACTGTGGCCAAGAGCTGGATGGTCCCTTGAGGTCAATGGAACTAAACAAGGATTTCATGCTAATTATTTGTGGGTTTTTACAGTCCTAAGTGTCCTCCTTAATGAGCAGAGGAAGGAACAGCAAGAAAAAGGCAACTGACTTAGTGGAGAGATGCAGTTCTTCAGCAGAAGCCCAGGAGGGATCACATCTCATGAGCCAACCTTAGAAAAAGGAGGAGGAGGAGAACATTGTCATCTTTTTTCTCATCCTGCTGGCATAACCTGCCAAATAGTCCTTTGTTTTTTCTAACTGGTGAGTCCACCAGCTGTAAGACCACACACCTGAGGTGAAAAGGAGGTCCAGGACCAAGGTTCTGCACCTTGGTCAGAGCAATCCCAAGCACAGATACAGGCTGGGTGGAGAGTGACTTGAGTGCAGCTCTGAAGAGAAAGACTTGGGGGTGTCAGTGGGTGACAAACTCAACATGAGCCACCAGTGTGCACTTGCAGCCAAGAAGGCCAACCAAATCCTGGACTGCATCAAGAGAAGTGTGACCAGCAGGTCAAAAGAAGGGGGTCTACTGGGCTCTGGTGACGCCCCACCTGGAGTTACTGTGTCCAGTTCTGGAGTCCTCAACATAAGAAGGAAATTGAGCTGTTGGAGCAGGTCCAGAGGAGGCCATCAAGATGATCAAAGGGCTGGAGCAACTGCCTTATGAAGACAGGCTGAAGGAGTTGGGGTTGTTCAGCCTGGTGAAGAGAAGGTTCAGAGGGGACCTCAAAGTAGCTTCTCAATACCCCTTTCAGGGGGCTACAGAAAGGCAGGGGTAGGACTTTTTAATAAGATATGTGATGGGAGGACTAGAAACAATGGATGTAAATTGGAAGAGGGGAGATTCAGGCTGGATATGAGGAAGAAATTCTTTAAGGTGAGGGTAGTGAAGCACTGGAAGAGGTTGCCCAGAGAGGTTGTGGATGCCCCCTCTCTGGAGGTGTTCAAGACCAGACTGGACAAGGCACTGAGCAGCCTGATGTAGTGGGAGGTGTCCCTGCCTATGGCAGAGGGGTTGCAACTCGGTGGTCTTTAAAGGTCCCTTCCAACCCAAACTATTCTCAGTCAATCTTCCTCACTGATGCCTTAATCCAGGCAAATTTGGTTAATGTAGAGTTTCAGTTTTGACTAACAGATAGACCTTCTGCCCATCAAAGGGAGTGGAAAATTTGTCCTTGATTTGCAGGGCTGCATTGGGGCTCCTGGGTGTTGAACCACAGAGTGAGCCCTGGGGGAAGCCTGAGACCAGGCGGTTTCCTTTTGTAGCTCTCTATCTCTCTTTCTATTTCTAGTCCACTTTAAAGTACAGGAGGCTGTGTGCTCCTTATCACTTCCAAGCAGGGCTGTGACACAAGCAGAGAGCAGCAGACAGTCCCTGCCAAGCATGACTTAGGAAACAAGGCCAGTGGGGATTTTTTTTTGTTGTTGTTGTTTCTATGATTATTATAGTTTGCTGCTTGTCTTGGTCTCTGCTTTAAAAGAGCAAGGATCAGAATAGAAGCTGCATTTCTGTTGATCCACTCACCATTTCCCAAACCCGTTTATCTTGCTGTCTAGGCATATGAGAGGGCTGGAACAGAAATCTGACTCCCTGCCAATGCCAAGTCCTCACCCAAAGCCAGTGAAACATCCCACACTCCTGGGACATCCCTACAGCCATGGGGTTTACTTATATTTGTGCTGTAGAACTGTCCTGGCAGTGCCTCTAGGAGCCAAAGAGAACTCATGTTGCTTAAAGAAAAGGCTGAAAAGAGTAGCTTAGATGCAGTGCCTAAATTTTTAATTGCTAAAATCAGTTGATAAAGACTCCCAGCCTCATGACTACAAGACCAGCAGATACCTCCAGGAGGTAGTTTTCTCCCACAAGGAAAGCATGTGTGGGGATGGCATCACAACTCCAGCCATCCCATTTTTCCCTGGACAAGTGGCAGATGCTGCACTTGACAGGGTATTGCAAGTGCTGGTAGAGCCTATGCAAGATGAAGGCTCTCAGATAGATGTGGGTGGTTATTTTTTCAGCAGGTTGATGATTATGGTGCTTGTAGGAACACAAATCCCTATTGCCCCAGTCCATAGGGCAGTAACACCCTCTCTTAAGGCCACAAGCAAAAGCAGAGGCTGTTTCCAGGATGGTCACCCTCCCAAAGTTAATGTCACAACTCTATTTCATCTCAGTTCCCAGCTGAATCCTGGACAAATAGAACTACAATGTCCCATATTTTTTTCCTGACTTGGGTTTTTACCCCATTGTAGCCCTAGAGCTGAAGGCATCAAAAGATCCCCATGATTTATGAGAAGGCTTTATGCAGCTTTTTGTCTTGAGGAAGAGCAGAAGCAAAGTCTATAGAGCTGTCTGCCTCACTCCCTTTTGGACACATCTTTCAAAGATTCACCTCCAAATGTAAAATTTCAAAAGCTCCAACCTTATCAAAGTAGAAGGAACAAAGCCCAGCCATTGTCACTCCCTGGAGAGTTCAAAATGACATAAAAATAAATAAACCCAGAGATTACATTACAGAAAACTCTCCTGATGCATTTGAAAGACTGTGCATATGGGGCTGTATATTACAGACCCTTGGGCACCACAGGCTCCAGGGATGCTCAGACTCCTTCACTTTGCCAACATTAATAAGATGTGGCTTGAGGTCACTGCTCACACCAAAAGCCAAAATTATCCAGCTTCTCTTATCTGCTCTCCTGTCTTTATCCAGCTGGAAAACACTGTGTATTCATTTAGTCATCCTTCAGACACGGTCTGGCTATTCATTAGATCTTCAAATGGAGGCTCCAGTGTCTTGGACAGGGCATTGAACACTTGAAAGAGGAGGGATGGGATTATCAGGACCACAGTTTCCCACTTGCAGCCACCATTCCCTGGGGGCTCTGTGGTTTGTATTCAAAGGAAAGGGCTGGTGACAGTGGGCTTGATGTTCACCCCTGCTTTGGGAAACTTTTCAGATAGCCTGCACAGTCAACTAATCAAAATTATTGTAGTGAAAAAGGAGGGGATTTAAGCCCCTGAGGAGATGTAGAGGAGCATAGATGGGATAAGAGTACAGCCCAGGTGTATTTTCTTTCATTTCCAATGTAATTTCTGCTATTGTACTTACTCCAAGGGGAGCCAGACTGCAGGAACACATGGGAAGACCTACAAAACCACAGCAGAGGAGAGAGCCACTGAGCTCCCCATGGGGTACAGGTTGTACCCAACTTTGCTGCACATCCCAGACCCCAAAGCACTACTCAGAATTTGCTTGTCTTAAAACTTCAGCCCCAGTGTTTCAGATCCATGAGCTGCCCCTCTCCTTGTATGAGCAATCTCAAGTCCAAAGGGGCATCACAGAAATCCCTAAAATAATCTTCTCCCAGCTGAAGCCACCATCCCTCCTCCATACTGAATTGCTTCCAGGAAGGAAGAACAGGAGAGGACTGATGTGAGCAGAGGATGGTGGAGGGGAGAGGAGAGGGAGGAGGAGGAGGGTAGAAGGGAGAGGGGGAGAGNGAGCAGAGGGAGGAGGGTGAAAGGGAGAGGGGAGGAGGAGGATGGTGGAGGAGAGAAGGGAAGGGAGGATGGTGGAGAGATAGAGAAATATACACACACACATAAATGCAGTTGGATGCACAGAGAGAATTCAGTTTCCTGAAGCAAGTTCCTGCTCCACAGCTTATTTAATTTCATATTCTGTTTTTTCTCCCTCACTAAGCCAATAATCTCACCAGTGGAACCTTATCAAGTGATGTTTGACAATCCAGTAACTATATTGCATCCAAGAGGGGTTTTTTGTCCCACACCAGAGCAGCAATATCTCCAAACAACTCCTACTAAAGCCAGGGCCACTCCTCATAAATCACACACACACTTTGCCTGTCTCTTAATCAATCTTCCCCAGGTGTTCCCTTACTCAACCTTACCATGAGCATCTTGAGGCCTGGAAATTCTGTATTTATATTTTTCCCTCTAAAGCAACTGCCTCAGGGTCTTTGGCTTTTGTGTTTCCTCCCCAGTAACATCCAGCTACTGCTTTTCTTCTTCTAGAAATCTCAGTGGTCCATAGATACCACCTCTGAATATCTGCTGAGGTTATGTTGGCATCTCTACCTCACTGCACACCAATCAAGCAGATTAAAAACATTTCATAGACACCTTATATAAATATATTCATGCATAAAATCAGCCCATCACATTCCTCTTCCCTAATAAGCACATCATGTAGGCACATATCTCCAGGAGCTCCTCGCTGGTACCAGCAGAAAGCTTTTACTCTTGAAAACTTTTTTTTTTTCCAAGAGAAAATGTAATTTTTCAACAGAATGATAATTTTTAACTTAAAGTACTTCGTCTATTAGAAGACAGCTGATAAATCATTTAAAAAACTGAAACAGTTCTCTGCACTGAATCATCTTGTAAGAAAAAAAAAAAGATGAATTTTACTGTAGATTCAGGTTTG
>VZTY01031805.1:2165-18296 GCA_013400935.1 Turnix velox | reverse complement strand
CTCTCCACCTTCCCACCGCTGGGGCGTTCCGCTGGGGAGCGGCGCGGTCCCCTGGGGTTAACGGAGCCCTCACCGCTTCACACACAGCCCCCCTCATTCCCCTCTGTCCCTGCCTGGCACCCGGTTGCATCATCCTCCCGTGTCGGGACTTGGTTCCGTGTGTCCTTCAGCCGTCGTTAAACATTAACGGGCTCGGCGGGCGGGCAGGGGCGGGTGCCGCGGGTTGGCCGGCGGGGTGGCGAGTGGGCTGGGACACGTTTTGAGGCTGAGGGGTGTGTGTTTGCGGTCTCTGTCGTGTGTCCCCCCCCCACCCCCCTCCTCTACTCCGGGTAGGGAGTGTGGGGGGATTGGTGGCAGAGACGCCAAGTCAAACTGTCCGGTGGCCGCTCCCGGGAGCGTCCCCGGCGGAGCTGTCGGGGGTCGGGAGGGTGTGGAGGAGCTGCTGGGACCCTCCCGGAGGGGTTTGTAGCGGATTTTGCGCCGGTCACAGCACGGGGTGCTCCAGAACCTCTTGAGAACCACAAGTGTTTGTGTCCGGAGTGTAGAAAAGCAGCAGGTTCTTTGCCAAGGGGGGGGATATGTTCTCTTGCTAATTCCCATTTGGGTCACCTTGTACTGGGAGGTTGGGCTGTTGTTGGGTTCTTGGCTGAATTTCCCTGTGCCCGGAGTCCCCAGGGCGCTCCCAGCTGGGAGTTTGAGTCCATCTGGCTGAAAGTTGCGTCACTTGAGGCTCACCAAGCCAAGTCTTGTTTGTTTTCTTTCTCCAAAGCCTGAAGAGGACCAAAAGCTGATTTACTCCGGGAAGCTGCTGCTTGATCATCAGTATCTGAGAGAGTTACTGCCAAAGGTATATTTAAAGAAAACCCCTTTTTAAGCTGTGCTGAAATGTGAGAGGGAAGTGATATTGTTTGACTTAGGGGTTTTTTGTTTTCTGTTCCTCTTTTA
Source organism: Turnix velox (assembly GCA_013400935.1). Lineage (NCBI taxonomy): Eukaryota > Metazoa > Chordata > Aves > Charadriiformes > Turnicidae > Turnix > Turnix velox. The sequence continues at coordinate 17,351 of VZTY01031805.1, read as the reverse complement.
GCACGGGGATTTGCATGCCCTTCACTTGGTGTACAACTACAAGCCTCCTGCAAATATGCAAGACTCCATCTCAGAGGTACTTAAGCTAAAATTAACAGGCTTGAAACTGAAAATGGGAAGTACCCAGCAGCTGGTTTTTAAAGTGAACTTGTGCCACGGCTTTATTTCTACTAGTGCTGTGTCCCCGTTGCATTGTGCTTTGATTGGGATTGTAAGAATGTATTTAGATTAAATTGAGTAAAAAATTGGCTTGATGGGTCACATGTAAAGATTCTCGTGGTATCTGTTAAGAAATATCAACTATAATGCAGTTACTGTTTAGAGAGAAAATTCTTTCTTGTAAACTCAGCTCTATGAAATAGAACACGAGCTGTTGTGCTCAGAGCTCTTTTGGCCAGAGGTGGGTAGAAAACAGTGAGTGGAAGGGGTTCCTGGTGTGTGGGGAAAGGAAGAAGGCTGTTGGCTGATGACATTTGAATGGCTCATTAATGACTCAGCCTGTAGAGAGAGCCAAAGATGAGACTTTGGAATGAGTTCTTTTTTCCCTATACCAAATTGTGCTTCCAAGTGGATGTGCTAATGTGTCTGGAGATGTCCATATTGCTCAGTAGAGACCCTTTCAGTTTAGCTTGTCTATATTTGGTGGTTGCTAGATGTGAGCCAGTTTTGGTCTGGATGTTACACTTGAATTGTGTGTACATCAGCTTGAGTACAGTAGCACTGACTCATCATCATGGCTAAAAGTCAAAGTTTGTGAATGTGAAGGAGCAGCTGGGGTGCTTGCTACTGCAAAACATCTGGAGAGGTTTGTGAAGAGCATCTTGAGTTTTGTAGCGTTGCTCTGGGCTGCTGTGGAGCTTTTTGTAAAGAATAGCAATGCTTCTAAAGACATCCAAGGCCAGGCTGATGAGACTCTGAGCACTCTGATCTAGTTTGGGATGTCCTTTGAAGGCCACTTCCAACTCTAGGATTCTGCAGTGCTCTTGTCTGAGTGCAGCTCCCTGTTTCTTCTAATTATGCTTTTAAAACCAAGTGGAACCTGGTGAAAATGAAGATTGACATCTTCAGTTGAACACTAGTCTTTAGAAAAAGAGCTTTAAAATACCAATGGATGATCTTGTGCCATGGTGCCCAAGAGCTTTGTCACTTCCATGACAGAGATGCTGTGCAGATGCTGTGTAGCAGTTATAGAAAAGCCTGTTCAGTGTGGTGTGACCTTCTTGCATAGGTCCCAAACAAACCTGGCTAACTGCATTGCTGTGTCCCCAGGCTAAAGCTGAGCCACAGAAGGTATTGGCAGGAAGTAGTAAAGAGCCATCTGTATCTTCCTCAAATGGTGAAAGGCTGCAGAGCTCTTCTGATGGCCAGTCCTCAGCAGAGGCCACTAACAGGTAAGCACTAACACTTTTAGAATGGGGACCTTGTGTTGGGTGCCAGCTCTTTAGCCTGTGGAACATGGGCCAGAGATGAGATAGAGAACAGCTTTAGTGCACATGGAAGAAGCTGAAGGAGAATGCACTGCTCTTAGTTGAAAGTCTTCATTCCTATGGGCAAAGAGATGCCTTTAATACTTCAGATGAAGAATTAATTTTGTGTTTGGATGCACAAAATGGCAGAATCTATTTACATTGTACTATAATAAATGATTCTTGCAGTTTGCCTGGTATTTACTAACACATGTGTTTGATTTTTTTATTTGTTCCAAGGTTGGAAATGCCTCAACATCCCTTCCCAGGAGTAGCAGCTGGATTCTCTGCTTATACAACCTACAGCATGCTTCACATGTCCTGGCTCCAGCACATCTATGCAAGACAGTATTACATGCAATAGTAAGTCTTCTGTGCAAAGCTGCCAATGGAAAGTAGGAACTGAAACACAAGGAAATAACTTCTTCTTCTCTTGATGGTGGCTGGGAGATTCTTTTGTCATAACATTATTCTGGTGGGGTGTGGAGATGTGCACATGCTGCTTGGTACCTGTGTTGAGTGTGAAAGGATTTGATTAAGTCTCCTCTCAATGTTCTCTGGTTCCAGCTTGGCTTCTACTGCTGCACCTGCTGATTCCTCCCACCCACGGCGTTCTCAGGAGATCCCAGTGGCCCCAGTGACACCCCCAGCTCCTCTCCCAGACCCATTTCCTGCACAGAATCAGCCTGGAAACCAGAATGCTGCTGCCCAGGTTAATGCAGTGGCCAACCAGAACTTGCAGATGAACGCCCAAGGAGGTCCCCTCATGGAGGAAGAGGAGGAGGGTGGCAACAGGGATTGGTTGGACTGGCTCTACTCAGCAACACTCTTCTATGTCTTTGTCAACATTGTCTACTTCTACTCCAGTGTCAGCAGATTCCTCCTGGTTATGGGTGGCACCGTGCTGATGTATCTGTAAGTGTGCCATGGTGCTGATATTTACTGTGCTGTTGAGAAAAGCTTTGAGCTGTGCTCAGTTTTGGGGCAGTTGAGCTTTGCCTGGAAAGGGTGAACTCCTCCTATACTGATAGAGCTCAGAATTCAGCAAAAATAGAAGCACAGCTTCTATCTGGGTTGAATGAAGAGTGTGTTTCTGCTGTGTAGGTCTTGGAAAACAACTTGTAAGTTCTCGGTGTAAAGCCCCAGCATGTGGGCAGTGTAGAGCTGACATGGACTCAGCTGAGTAAAAGATAGTTGTTGGTATAGAGAAAAAGTGCTTGAAACCTTGAAAAAGGTCTCACTAAGTCACAGGGTTTTTTTTCTACTGTGTTGCCTGTGTGGAGAGCAAGCCATGCCAAAGTGAATGCTGCCTTTGAGCCTCTCTAGGAAAGGGAGAATTTGGGATAAGTGAAGTTTCTCCCTCATGTTTTGCTGTTACCAGAAGGTGATGAAAAGTATTTGCAGTGTCAGGGCAAAAGGGACTGCAATGTGTTGAACTTGCTGTCTGCAGCTCTCAGCTCACTTGAGCTGTGGTGGTGTAACAGGAAGAAGTGGTTTTTAGCCAGAAAATAGTCTATTTAAAAAAAACAAACCCTCTGTCTTCCCCAGGCATCACGTTGGATGGCTTCCTTTTAGACGAAGAGCAGTTCAGGCCTTGCCAGGCAATGCTGCTCCTCAAGCTGCTGTGAACCAGGACCAGAACAATAACTTACAGGTACTGTGTTTGGGACTTTTTTTAAACCACAAGTATAAAAGTTGCAAAGTTTTGCTTTTATTATGAACAAAAATGTTCTATATGAGCAGGAGATGGAGGAATAACTGCCAGCCTGCTAACTCCTCTCTTCTACAGATTTCTCTCAGGCTGGATGTTACCTTCTAGCTGTTTCTAGCCTTTAGGGTGGGGAATGTTCTGTCACAAGCTGGTCAGGTTGTGTTTCCAGCACTCACTGGGAGCATTTCAGTATGTGAGTGCTCTGAGTCTTCAATTTCAGGCTGATGTCAGTGGAAATCAATTAATTGTAAATACACTCATAGTTTAACTAATGAGGTGCTTCAGGGTTCTCCTGAACAACCTTTTTGGGTGAACACAGCAGGAGTTAACCAACAATACTAGAGTGCAGCTTGTTTTTTCAGCTTTTTGGGTAAACACAGCAGGAGTTAACCAACACTACTAGAGTGCAGCTTGGTTTTTCAGCTTTTTGGAGGCACTTGCACACATTTAACATTCTGACAGAGCTGTTTAGGTAACACTTTGACACCTGGTTCCTATAACTTGTTTCTGCAATGACCTCACCAATCCCCCTTTATTTTGGCAGGGAGGAAATGCAGGCAGAGCAGATGAATCTGAGGCATCTCCTGAGGAGGGACAAGTTTCACAAGGACTGCAGCAGGCCAACCCCTCATTTATGAGCACAGCCTGGGTGTTTTTCAAGACTTTCTTCTCATCCCTCCTTCCAGAAGGGGCAGGAGTGACCCGCAACTGAGTTGTCAGCAGTGTGCTGGTGTGAAACTGTGATGGGATTGAGTCCACCTGAGCACAGTGGAGACCAGCTCCAAACCAGGAGTGAAACTGGATGCCACTTCTTTGGGCAAATAAAGCTGCAAGAAGCCTTAAGTGATTACAGCCTGGGGATGAGATGCTTGCCCTCATTCCAGAGAACTCTTGTTTAGGAGTGTCTAGTAGGTAGCCAAAGTAGGCTTTGTGAACTTGTGCTCTAAAGGCACAGCCTCTCAGCAGCTGTGCAAAAACTGAGAGAGAAGCAAAGTGCTGCTTCTGTGCAATGTGATTCCTGTTGGAATGTTTCAAATGCAATTTAAATTACACTGCGTGTAATTGCTGCACATGCATTGGCAGATTTTTAGCGAAGATCTATGGTTAAACTTCAACAATAGTTGAAATTCTGTGTTTAAATTTTTTCCTATGAAGGATTTATGGTGCAATTTTCATTCTTGGAGAAAGAAGAGGACTGTAAGACAGTGACCTCTTGGTGGCTAAATTTCATGTTGCCAAATTGAGGTGGTTTTAAACTCGAGGTTTATTTCCTCTCCTTTCCAAATCATTGTGTTCAGATCTACCTAAGAAGAATTTATGCAAACTTCACTGCTTTTGGATGCAGAGTTAAAGCAGTCTGTCTCTGTTCAACTTCGGACTCTCACTCCAGAGTGACTCCTTTTAGTATTTCATTGTGTTCCCTTAAATTTCTGATGTGGCTAAGGGCTTTGATTGCAATAAAATCTTCAGGTGTTGATATCCACACTTGTGTACACTGCAGAGCAATTGCACAGGGTGTGCTCTCAGCTTTTGATTGGAAAAATCATGGGAAGAGTTGGGATATAAGGGTAAAAGATCTGCACAGAGCTTGAACTCAGTATAAAAGTTGCCTTCTCCTGTATTTAAGGTGCCTGGAGGGCTTGTGTTTGCTGAGAGCTGCTGGCTCAAAGGCTGTGGCCAGCTTGGGGCTGAGTTTTCTGCAAGAGTTTGGTCCTTTGAGCCTGTTGTGTGACTCCTGGTGGCTTTGCTTTGATCTTGAGGTCTGCTCATGCTCAGCTTGCTGCCAAGGAGGGTTGGGCAAACGCTTCTCAGCTCATGTCTTGTCTGCTGTTTGGGCTGTGTTGCAGAGGAACCATCCTGAATTTCATACAGTAACACTAAACGTTGTGTTTCTTTTGGTTTGGGCTTTTTTCAGTAAGATTTGGCAGTGCAGAAACACAGCTGGTTGCTTTTCCAGGCTGTAATGCAGCTGCCCTTGTTCACCTCAGCTGTCAAAAGCCTGATTTATTTAAGGTGTGCCTGTGTGTGCCAGCTTATCTTTGCAATTCTGAAGGTTGTTATGGGTGGTGCTGGTGGGGAAAAGAAGAAATCAAGGTTAAGTTGGATGAGCCTTGGAAAATCCTGGTTTAGTAGGTGTTCCTGCCTGTGGCACCAGATGATTTTTAAGATCTTTCACAATCCTTCTGTGATACCAGGCTGATTGCAGCATGGTTTTGTGGTCACAGTTTTTAACTGTAAGAAATAACCTCTGTGGGAGGCTGAGTTTCACTTTAGCTGGGGGGTTCCTGCTGCTGGGGCTCAACAGCACAACTCTGGGCTGCAGTCTCAGTCTGTGTGGGACTGAGCATGTGGAGGAGGAAAGGAATGAGGTTGGGGCTTTGCCCTCCTCCTGCCCCCCTGTGAGGGGGCTGAGCTGCTGGAGCCCATCCTGCTGACAGAGCAGAGCTGCACTGGGATACCTGGAAGGCTCAATGCCAGGAAGCAGCTGCAGGGTAACACTGAACCTTTGGGTCAGTGCAGCACAAAGATTAATGGCACTGTGATGCTCTGGATGGTGTGGGGGGTGAAAAACAACCCTGCTTTACAGGACAGTCCCCAGCAAGGTGGTGAGCACATGTGTGTGTGCGTGCATGGCCTTCAGATAAAGTCTTACACAGGACATGTTGATGAGAACATCTTCTTCCATCCCTTTTGCAAGCACTGCACACCAGCATTTAACCTTTCTTCGTGTTTCAGAGCCAGCCCTACCTCCTGTTAGCCTAATTTAACCTTTCTTTCAGGATTTTGACTCTGCCCTGCCTCCTGCTAGCCTGACCTTGCACTGGGAGGAGGGGGAGGCTGCTGTGTTCCTGCTGTTCCTGGTTACTCCAGGGCAGGGATGCTCACAGCACCTCCATGTTTATTGTTGATGGGAAGTCTCCTGCCTTCCTGTGCTCCCTGGAGGCCAATGCTCGCCAGTCCCCTGTCCTCCCTTGCCCTCAGCTCAACTGCTCCTTAAGTGATGATGGGACAGGGAGCTGGCCTGTAAGAGGGCTATAAATGCATCACACCTCTGCCAGGACCAGCATGGTGGCTCTTTATTCTCATCCTTTCTACCCTTGTGCCCCACTGACAAATGCCCTTGCATTTTCCCCTTCATGATGTTATGAATTGCTGCTCTGTGGAAAGGTGGAGAGCTATCACCTCCTGAGTGATGCTCTGCTCTCATTTACAGTGAAGGACACTGCCTTGGTGGGGCTGTTTCCCTGAACTGAGGGATAGAAACTAGATCTTTTGCAAGGTTAAAGTGTAAATATTTCTGTGTCCTTTGTGTTTTCCCTGTAAATAAGTCTCCTGGCCAAGACAGTGAAGATAACTCAGTGGCTGAGAGGATGGTGCTGAGCTGCCATGTGGGACCTATGCTGGTGAGACCCCTGCCGTCCCTATAGATGCTTCTAGCATTTAATTGATCATGTGTAATGCATTCTTGGTTCCCAGCAGGCAGCATGTCCCAGAGAACCATGCTGCTAGTCTGGAGAAAGCTTGGAGATGTTTTCCCTGGGCAGGTCAGTGACCGAGAGTGCCTCCTCTGGGCTACCAGAGGCCATTCACTTTCTCAACTCAGGAAGAAAACAGGGTGTCCGGGTGGGGGCTGTGGGACAGCAGGGCTCCCCGCAGGAAATGTGCTCACCCGCTGCCTCTGCCAGGGGCAGAGCTGACATCTTGTCTTGCTCAGGGGGTGAGGAGTGCTCCTCCTGCAGCATGGCCAGGATCTCCCCTCTCCTTCTTCATCAATCTGCTGGCAAAGTGGTCCACAGGAGCAGGTGTGAGCCTTGCTGCTCACTCTTTGGTCCCTGAGCTTGTTTTGGGATGGAACCCAGCACCACAAGAGAGGTGTGAGGGGATGGTGGTGTGCAAGGTGGGTGTGCTTGAGACACTGATGTGAATCTGGATTTGTAAGAATTCCCCAAGAGCAGCTGAGAGGGGAGGTGTGTGAAAACCTCCAGCTCAGACGTGGTGAACCAAAGATGTCTCTTCCTACCAAGAATCAGAGCATCCCAGTCCTGTGGCCACAGAGTCCTTTGAAGATGTGTGTTCACACAATGGTAGCAGGTGTGTGCCTCAGTTTCCTCACAGTGGGCCTGAAATCAGTGGAGGGGAGGAAGAGTTAATGAGTTTCTTTTAGAAAAATTGCTGCATGAATAAGAAATACTTCTGTGAGGAGACCACATTGGGAACTGGGTGTAGGGCTGCTTTATCCCTTGACTTTATCCCCTTCTAACCTCCACCCCACTGCAGTTTCTCCTCCTGCCTCAGAGTGTGCACATCTCAAAGCAGTTTTGGCAGGAGCCCCAAGTCCTGCTGCTGTGAGAGGAAGGCAGCCTGCCACTTGAAGGGTGTTAAGGAAACTATTGGGAGATTAGGAAATGTGTGATGAGTTTTGATAACTGGAGGAAGAAGGTCATGTCCTGCCTCCAATGAGATCTGCTCAGAGGTATGAAAGCAGCCCTTGCCACAGGCAGGGATCAGTTGTTGTCTGCACAGGCTGAGGATGCTGTGGGCTGGCAGGATGAGCTTGGGGACCTTCAGGATCTTGGTGGTGGTTGTCCACGCAGCAGCAGCCTGTGAGTTTGAGCCCTTCCCCTACAGCTTCACAGGGATTGCCTGCAGGATGACCAAACCTGCAGCACTGCTCTGTAAGTATCTGCTATAAGGCTGTGTTTTAATTTCTATCAGAAATTTTTGATAGAGCAGCCAGCTGGGAGGGGTTTTTTTTTGCTTCCCTGGTTCTTTTGGGAGCTGTTCATCTACGAAGATATATTACTATCCACTCAGAGAGCAGGTTAAAGTGCAGAATAGGCACAACTTCTTAAAAGACCTTGAAAATAGTCCCCATCCTTTCTGCTTAGCCCAGAGTTTTAGCAATGCTCTGGGAGCTAGGGTGGTGGAAGAGCCAGTGTGATACTGTTAGATCTGTGAGTGGTACCTGCAGAGGAGGAGGCTGGGCCAAATGAAAAAGTTATTTCTGTAAGGGAAAAATGCCCTCCAGGCTCGTGTCCTTGGCTGAGACTGGGATAGGCTGGATAATGTAAGGAAAGAGGGGACAGAAACTTTGATCTCACAAGTTTCCCTTTCAGCAGCTGACTGCAATACAAACAACAGCTTGTGTGGGGTAAGGACAAGGCTCAGCTTTTCCAAAATCCACCCTGAAGGTGCAGCTGGACTTGATTCTCTGGGAAACAGTCCTGCTGGTGACTGTTGAGCCACAAGTGGTGGTGTCCCCATCCCTCCTCAGCTGTTTAAAATTTGTTTTTTTCAATCCCTCTCTGAAGCAACTTCCAGTGTTTCATTAATCTAGTGGGAATACCTTGGCTAAAACTCTTTTGTAGTGCTTGTTAACGCAGGGTGCAGAGCCATCCTTGCCAGGAGAGACTGCACTTTCATATCTTTTCCCTCTTCTCCCACTGCCAGTGAACCAGGAGACAGCCCAGGTGATTCAAGCAGCTTTCAGAAATGCCAAATTCCCCAATATCACTGGGGAAAGGTCCATGAGGCTCCTCGGCAGGGTGGCTTATGGGCTCAGCAAGTGAGTATCTCTTATCTCTGCCTCTCTGCTGCTGCTTCTGTGGGCTGATGGAGGGGAACAGAAGTTGGCTTTGGAAGGAGCTTTGATCCAGTGGTCCTTGGTGGAAACAGATGTCTGGAGCAAGGCAGATACATTTTCTGATCTGATAGTTTGTTTGCACATTTGCTGCTGTATTGTTTAGGAATTCTTCCAGTTTGGTGGACAGAGAGAAATGTAGGTGACATCTCTGAAGCTCCTATTATAGGATGTTGTTACAGGGTTGTTCAGCCTGGAGAAGAGAAGGCTCAGGGGGGACCTCAGAGTAACTTCTCAATACCTGAAGGGGGCTACAGAAAGGCTGGGGTAGGACTTTTTAATTGGATTCAGGATGGCAGGATAGGAGTGACAGATGCAAATTGCAAGAGGGGAGATTCAGGCTGGAGATAGAAAGAAGTTCTGGACTGTGAGGGTGGTGAGACACCGGAAGAGGTTGCCCAGAGAGGTTGTGGATGCCCCCTCAATCCCTGGAGGTGTTTAAGGCCAGGCTGGATGAGGCACTGAGCAACCTGGGGTGGTGGGAGGTGTCCCTGCCTATGGCAGGAGGGTTGGAACTGGATGATCTTTAAAGTCCCTTCCAACCCAACCCATTCTATGATTCTGTTGTTTCCAGCATCCAGGTCAATGACTTGTCCATAGAGCAGAGTGAGGTGGAGCTGAAGGAGGACGATGCCATTCACATTGCCATTAAAAATGTGACAGCCTTCTTCAAAGGGACCCTCACCTATGGCTACGCTGGAGCCTGGTTGTAAGTACCTGAGGAGTGTTTGCTGAACAGTTTGCTCCTCTGCTGCCCCTGCTATGAGATGGTGCAGAAGGGCTTGGGTTCCTCAGGCTTGTTAGCATCATAGCACTGCTCACTGTCCTAATGAGTCAAGCTTTTGTAAGCCAGCAGTGCTGTTTAGCCCCATCCCTGCTCTTCTCAGCTTGCTTTTGCCTTTTCTTCAACCATTTCTCTTAATGTTTTTTTATCTTCAGTTATTTCTCTTCGTAATTTCTTTTTCTTTACACATTGGCAGCAAAACCACTTGCTTTTATACACATTCTTATTTTCTTCTTTATCTTCCTGTACAACTCTGGGTTGTTCTGACTTTGTTCTGTGTTGGTTGCACTGTAGTTGCTTATAAAGGGAGGGTCTTTTAGAGTTTTCTAAGCTGTGAACTGAGCTTTAATATTTCTAGCTTCCAAACACTATTGAATTGAGCCTCCAGCACCAAAGGAAAATCCATCTCCTACTCCAAATGAGCAAGGGGTGGTTTGGAGGGGTTGTTTTGTAATTTAAAAAAAAAATATATATATTTACAGCTCATGGAGATGTTAGATGATTCTGGGGCAAACTGCAGTGCAAGGACTGTGTGAGGTGTGGTCAGGGAGAAGCTGCCTCCAGCACTAAGTTGCTAAATGTCCCATCTTCTGCTCTTACAGCTTGCAGCTCTTTCATTCAGTCGATTTTGAAATTGAGTCTTCCATTGACCTGCAGATCAACATTAAACTGAGTAAGTAACAGCAGGGAATCTCTAGTTTCTGGGGGGCTTTGGGTGCTTTCTCTGGAGAAGGCAGAGAGCCCTAACTGGATCTGCTCTCCTCTGTCATCATCTAGAGGCTGGAATTCTCTCTGCCACCCTGTGCACACAGGAGATAACATGGCCCAGAACATTATCACAGCTTTAACAGACCAAGCTGTTGCAAAGCATTTCAGTGAAGTAATGGTGATTCACACACACAGTAACCAGGCTCTCCTGGGTGATGCTAGGGGACAACTGAATTCTTGAAGACAGGAGCTAGCAAGGCAGGAGGCAGGCAGATAGCCAAGTGAAGGGTCTCTGATAGAATAGCTCAGTTGGAGCTGCAAGCAGAACCTCTCCAGCCAGCCACAAGGTAGCTCCAAACTCAGGGTCCTGAGTATTTTGAAAATATCCTCCAGAAAGCATGTGGAACTGGCTGCTTCTCTACAGCCATGTCCTCCTCCAGGTCTGCAGTATCAGTGAAGTCCTCCTTGTTTTGATAGCAAATGAATCCTTTTCTTTGCTTTTTCCTTCATCCCATAAAGTGTGCCAGAAGGACCAAGTGGCTGCTGATGCCTCAGACTGCTACCTGGCCTTCCACAAACTAACACTTCACCTCCAAGGAGATAAGGAGTGAGTCTGTCCCCTCCAAAATCAGCCTTCACTTGCCCCACTTCAGCCCAAGTGTCACCCCCAGTGGGGACTGCTTGGGTGGGTTTTGACTGTGCTCCTTGTCCTGTGCAGCCCAGGCTGGCTGAAGCAGCTCTTCACAGATTTCATCTCCTTCACTTTGAAGCTTGTTCTCAAAAGAGAGGTAAGATCAGCTGCTGCCTGTGGGCAGAGGAGAGCTTGGTTTACATGCTACTCTGCTCATCTGCACAAAAGATAACAGCAATATCACTTTAGTGCTTGAAAAAGTTTAAAACAAAAAAAATGGGATTCACAAAACATCTGGTGTGGATGAAGGTGGGAGGTTGTGCTGTTTAAAACATCTCTGATGGTGCTCCCTGATGGTGCACCAAGCAGCCCATCTCTATTCTAACCCCCAAAATCTTCAGTTTTCCTTCTCTTTTCCTCTCATAGGTGTGCAAAGAAATCAATTTCCTTGCCCAGGTGCTGGCAAATTTTGTACACGATTTAGCAGGTAAATATCCTTGTCCTTCTGTTTTCTTTTTTAATTTACATGTGAGCCCCAGTAGGACAGTAGTCACATCCATCAATGAAGTCCCTTGAAAAAGCTCATGGGATCCTAAGCCCTCCAACAATAGCAAAACAAACCTTGTTCTTTTATAACTCCCAGTCACCTCCTGCACCCAGTCCCAAAAGCAACCATCACAAGCTCTGCTTAAGGGCATATTTTTTTCATGTGAGCTTTTTTTGTGTTTTCTTCTTGCAGCAAATTTTGTCCAGGATGAGGACATCAGACTTGATATCTCCCTTGCATCAGTTCCTTTAATAAAAGAAAATTACCTGGAATCCTACCACAAGGTAAAGTAACTCTGACTGCAGAGACCAACATTTTTCCTGGGGCTGGTTGGGGCTGGTCCCTTGTTGCCACGTGGTGATGCAGCTTGGGTTGATGCCAGCCTGTCACCCACTGAGAGCTCCCTCTCTGCTCCAAATCCAGCCAGCCTTGCCATGAACCTGCAGATACTGACCCTTTTACCTGTGTCCCTGCTGTTTGTAGTGTCCAACACAGTTGCTTTCCTTTTAAAGGGTCTTGTCCTGTACAAGAACTACTCAGACATCTTCAGTGACTCCATTTTCTCCCCCTCACTGCTGACTGAGTCCCGAATGCTCTACTTCTGGCTGTCTGAGCACATCCTCAACTCTGTGGCTTCAGCAGCATTCCTGGACAGGCGTTTGGGATTGAGCATCACAGGGGAGAAGCTTCAGGTGAGTATTTATGGGGTGGTTCCCTCCTCTCAGGTGAATATTTCAGGGCTGGTTCCTTCCTCATCTCATATTTTGGGGATGAGAGTAAAAAAAATTGGCTGCATACTGATTTTTACGGTGAGAGCTAGGATCTGGAGAAGATAGAAATCTATAGTCAGCCACTGCTTGTCATCAACTGGTATCCTCTTAGTGTGTGCTTCTAGGGGCTGCTGTAGGACAAGAGGTTCCACAGAAATAGGAGAAAAAGACTTTTTCCCAGTGAGGGTGACAGAACAGTGGCACAGGCTGCCCAGAGAATGGAGTCTCCTTCTCTGGAGATATCCAAACCTCAGCTGGATGTGTTCCTGTGTGATGTGTTCCTGCTCTGGCTGGGGGATTGAACTAGATCTCTTGAATTCCCTTCCAATCCCTGCTATTCTGTGATTCTCTGAAGCCATGATCTCCTCTCTCATTTTTCCATGACCTGTTTGTGTTTTGTTTGTGAAGGCCCTGTTTGAAATAGAAGACACAGAAGAGCAGCAGAAGGTGGTGCAGATGGTAACTCTTTACATTTCATGTCCATTGAGGAACTTTTCAAATGGGTTCTGTAGCGTTGTAACATCTTGTGTCAACTTTGACATCTCGAGAGAGTTGTGTTGGGCTGATGGAGAAAAGGCTGTGCTTTGCAAAAAGGATTTCTCTGTCCTCCATGCTGTCACAGCTTCTCTGAAACCTGGTTGAATTATTTGGGTTTTGTCATCTTTAGGGAAAACTGGGGCTTTGAAGTAGGTTGTGGCTGTGTGGTGTGAAATTGGGATGTGGTATGGGAAAAGCCTAACTTTTCTGTTTCTCATTTGACCAGATTTTTCAAGGCACCTCCTATAATGACTCTGTGGCCAAGGTGTGGAGTCTCTCCAGTCCTCAAATCTCTGTTCAGCCTGAAGGGACTGTGGTCAAGTCCTTGATAGGAGTGGAGATCATCCTCCTGCCCCCAGGAAAAGAGCCCCTGATGGTTCTGTACATGGAGCAGGTCAGTTCCTGCTTCTCCTGGCTGGGAAGATGTTGGGAGAGGCTCTCTGCTGGGTCTGGACCACTCCTGGTGCTCAGGGGCAGTTCAATGCAGGGAGCCCTTTGGGAAGGTGTGTGGCTAGTTCATGGGAAGCAGAGAAGGAATGACATTTGGAAACAACACCCTACATAAACTTTTCCTTCCTTATGCAGGATTTGGTTCACAAAATGGTAAAAACATCAGTCCTGTGGGTGGGCCAGTCTAGAGCCCCACAGGCTGAGGCTATAGGCATGTGCAAATGGAGAAGGAAAATCCTTCTCTACTAACATCTAGAGGTAAAGCCCAAAAGGTAGTGAACTGTGGGTCACAGAAAGAAAACCAGAATTTTCAAACACTTTCATCTTGCTGTAAGGCAAATTTTAATCCTGCTGTAAGGCAAGATGAGCTACAACTCTGCTGCTCCTCTCTGTGCAGGAAATCATTGTCACCATAGAAGCTGCCTATGCAGACAAGAAACTGATTTTGCATCCTTTGGACTCCAGGTGGGTACCACAGCTCCTTGAGGTCTCATTGCATCTTTCAGTCCATGTCTGAGAGCAGCACTAAAAGAGCATCTCTGCAGCCCTTATTAAACTTTTTTACTGCTTTTTCCCTGCCCTCCAGGATAGAGTTTAAGGTCTTCAAATGCACAGCTGATCCAAGTGGGGTAAGCTCTAAGCAAGTATTCCTGAGGATGTTCATTGCAAAGCAATCTCTCTGAAAAGTTTTGGTACAATTTTTTTTCAGAATGACCCTTCCATAAGGAACTTCCTGCAGACAGTGATCTCGGCTGCTGGGATCCCAGAAGTGATTTCAAGTGAGTTTTCCCTGTGAGGAAGTTTATTCCCTAAGATATCCAATATTAGATCTCTTAATACCATGCACTGAAAAATACATCCATAGCCATGACAGCTGGGGAGGGGGCAACATTATTTGCAGCATAAAATTCTACTGGATTCATTCAGGGAATGAGGAACACTTTGTAAATTACTGGGATAAAGGGAAAATGAATTTTCCACCAGGCTTAAAGGTTGGGGAACAACTAGCTTTTGGCAATGGGCAGATAAGAAACAATAAGCAAGGATGGCTGTACCCATAACTAGGTGTGTTTACTGATTCCATAGGGATTGAACCAGCTTTGACTTCACTGATGAACAGCAAAGGGCTTCATCTATTTGAGATTAAAAACCCTGAGATCATTACAAGGAAGGTAAGCAGCATCCAGAAATAACTCTCAAAGCTTTTTATTGGGAATGTGCCATAAACTAATGCAATACTTTTCTTTTTTTGGTCCTTTTTAGGGATATGTAATTGTACAACTTGACTTTAGCTTCCCCAATCATTTGCTGCTTGATTTTTTTGAGAAAAAATTGTAGAGCTGATCCCTTCACAAAGGAGCAACAGAAAGATGGTGTGTGAACCAGCTTAGCTTCAATTTTCATTCAATTTCACTTCCATGGAGCCTTTCTTCTGCACCTCTTTCGGGATCTTTAAAGGACTTGTGTGCTCAGGAGTAAGGGTTNTCTTTCGGGATCTTTAAAGGACTTGTGTGCTCAAGGAGTAAGGGTTGGACCCTAAAAGTGCATGGACAGCATTCATGGGAAGGTGGCAGAAATGGGCTTTGGGCTTTGCCTGCCTTTTGGCATCTCTTCTGTTACATTTTGGAAATGAAGCACCTTCTGTGTTGAGGGTTTTGTTCTTACCATGAGCCCAGAGACTCCTTGTTTTGACTTTCTCACATGACCTTCCTAAAATCCAAGTAAGTTCAGAACAAGTTGTTGCTAGAAGAGCTGAGTATGGCTGAAATAAATCAATGGGCTGTGAACTTAGAGTGCAGTAACAGCAGAGCCCTGTGTAGACTCTGGGTGGAGCTGTAGGCAAATTGTTAAACTAATCTCACCAAGACAGTGGGATCAAACCTGAGAGAAGCAATAAACGTCATATGGAAGCCAAAGTGATTATTCAAGAAAGTGCAAGTG
>VZTY01031803.1:54047-70466 GCA_013400935.1 Turnix velox | reverse complement strand
AACCCAAACCATCCTATGACCCTGTGACATCCCTGTACAAGTTATTCAAAAGGCGCGCTCAAGAAACACAGTTTTCATTACAGTTTCCTTAAATCCCTTCAGTCAATGTAGCCCTGGAATTGGCAAACACATGTTTTTTGCCATTGTCTCTATCTTGTCCAGGATGAAGCATCAGCTGAAACAGGCACCGAGGTGATTTCTAAAATCCTGGTTGTCATGGAGACAGGAACAGGGTGACCGCCTCCTGGTTGCAGGAGGAGAGAGTGGGCTACAGCAGCTTCTCACAGATATTCCAGAGACTTTTGGGATCCACAGAAACACTCTTTATCATGGAGGGCAGTTAAATCGTAACTCTCTGAGGCACTTGCTGCAGTAGTGAAAAAGAACTGAAAAAAAAAAATCAAAGACTGTTTCTTATCTTTTATTCAGTGCTCTTGACCAGTTTGATTTCTACAGAGGACAGAGATAACCCCACATATATTCATCCTCTTCATAACAAAAGCTTGGCCAGGATAGCAGTAATGACCTTTATTGGATAACACAAGGAATCAGAGGGGATGTCCCTGTAAAATCCTAACTCCTTTATGGAAAAGGCTACCTGAAAGGGCATGTTTTAGAAAATCTACTCAAAGTACCCAGTGGCCAAATTTCCTGAGCACGAAAGGTTTCTGAGACTATTATCCTGTTAATTGTGGTAATTAATATTCCCATAAGCACAGTTTTCCCACCATTAATAGAGCCAGTAGCTAGAAAGATTTATCCATTTCTTTTTTTTCTTCAAAAGAAAGCTCTTATAGAAAGCTTTTTTGAAAACTTATTCACCATTTGGAAGCAGAGAAACCATTTAACTTTCCCCTAAGAGGAAAGGAGTAATCCTTACTTGTGCTTTGCCAAAGTTGCTTTATAATCCAAGTCCTTGGGGGCACAAACCTCCACAAAGTGGGACACCCAGCTGACAGCTCCTGTGGTGGGACAGGTGCCCATCTCAGGTGCTGTGTGACTCTGCATTTAGGGGAATGTGGCCTTAGGCAAAAATTAGCATCTCAAATGAACTGATCTGATAGAAACTTGCACTGGCTTTGAACCTGTGCTAAACTGGCAGAGCTGGCTTGATGAGGACCAATCCTTCCAGTACCCTGTGCCAGTCCCAGACAATCATAGAATGGTTTGGGTTGGAAGAGACATTAAAGATCATCTAGTTCCAACCCCCCTGCCATGGACAGGGACACCTCCCACTACACTGGGTTGCTCAATGCCTCATCCAGCCTGGCCTTAAACACCTCCAGGGATTGAGGGGGCATCCACAACATCTCTGGGTAACCTCTTCCAGTGTCTCACCACCCTCACAGTGAAGAACTTCTTTCTTCTCTCCAGCCTAAATCTCCCCTCTTTCAATTTCCATCCATTACTCCTAGTCCTGCCATCACATATCCTATTAAAAATCTCTGCCTCAGCCTTTTTGTAGCCCCCCTTCAGGTATTGACAAGCTACTCTGAGGTTCCCCCTGAGTCTTCTCTTCTCCAGGCTGAGCAACCCCACCTCCTTCAACCTGAAGTGCTCCAGCCCTCTCATCATCTTCATGGCCCTCCTCTGGACCCCCTCCAACACCTCAGTGTCCTTTTTATCTTGAGGGCTCCAGAACTAGAAACAGTAACTCCAGTTGGGGTCTCTCCAGAGCCAAGTAGAGGTGCAAAATCACCTCCCTTGACCTGCTGACCACACTTCTCTTGATGTGACCCAGGATTCAGTTGAGCAACATGGTGTTGCTCCCTTTCCCATATTGAGTGCAAGCCCTTTTATTGCTACCTGTAAGGTTTTAGTGCTTCCATGACTGCTCTTACCTTGATCAGCTGCCAAAGAAACTGCTCACTCCAGGAAGGTCTATACTTTGACAGCTCAAAGCAACCTATACTTTGCTCACTGAAAGCAACCCATGCTTTAACAAATCAAAGCAACCCCTACTTTTAAGGAAGCAAAGCCTGAACAAACGTGCAGTTATTCCATATGGATGAAGAGCTGTGGGCACCTCCTGACAAATTGCTGTGCTGGTTACAGCACAAAAGCTGCCTCTTTGCCACCATGGCTTTGCTGAGCCAGCTGCCCAACCACTTCCAGCTCAACTGTACTCAGTTATTATCCTCAATTCCTTCATTTCCCTGCCAAGATCTGTCCCTTCTCCCCCTCCTACCATGATTTGTTGTTGGTGACTCATCCTAGGGAAGACTGAACCTTCCTTGGCTTGTTCTGAGAGCCTCAGCTGTATGGGGCAAGGGAACTTAAGCACAAAAAGGAACCCAAGGCAGATTAGAAATTTCCCACAGGTGAAGGTGGACAAAGAGAAGTTAGGAGGAAAAAAGGAGAAGAGGTTCAGTGTGCTGCCATTTGAAACACAGATCAGCTCATTCTCCTGATAGTTCACAGTTCACAAACCTTGAAGCAGTGAAGTTGGCCTGAGAGGTGAAACTTGAGGTTTAAATGACATTTTTCAGACAGTTTTTCTGGCACAGAGTGCTCATTGCATGTCACATTTGGCATGAAGCCTCTTCTGCTGCCTCAGCTAAACTATCTCTGCTTGATCCCCTCTGCCACAGCACCTCTCTCCTTGAGGGATTTCCNAGGAGAAGAGTTTCAGTGTGCTGCCATTTGAAACACAGATCAGCTCATTCTCCTGATAGTTCACAGTTCACAAACCTTGAAGCAGTGAAGTTGGCCTGAGAGGTGAAACTTGAGGTTTAAATGACATTTTTCAGACAGTTTTTCTGGCACAGAGTGCTCATTGCATGTCACATTTGGCATGAAGCCTCTTCTGCTGCCTCAGCTAAACTATCTCTGCTTGATCCCCTCTGCCACAGCACCTCTCTCCTTGAGGGATTTCCCTCACTCCTAAAGAGAGAGAAGAATTCATCTGCTAAATTTGGAGATGAAGCTCTTCCTGGAGAAACAGGATCTCACATTTCCCAAAGTTTAGACTTTGTAGTGAAAAAGGGATGTTTCCTTTCCACAGGACCAAGTTGATGCAGCTGTTTCTCCCCAGAAAAGTGCAGCTTGATGGACTGGAGAAATGAAAGGAACAATAAAAGTGGAACAAAAGCAGATGGAGAAACGGTTGAAGTGATTAATTGTGAATCAAGGAGTGGCAATCCATTTGCCTGTGTAATCTGCAATTTGCATAATCCTATCCTGAAAGCCAAATTGTTCCACCAGTTTGCATATTCATGCTCCATTCGGGCAGAGACCCAACTTCTCCAGGATCTGAGCACCTGCTAATGAGATTTAGCTGAGCCGGGGTAGGGGGAGGAGGGGGAGGATAATTCATGTGTCTAAAGCTAAGCCTGTCATTTTGCTGAAAGAACAGTTATCCCTGATGGGTTTGGAGGAAGAACACATCTGATCTGACCATCTAGGTGGTAAATCATGTCAAAGTCTCACTTGCTACCTTCTAGTAGAAGAACCTGTGCCTGGTAGATGAGGCTCGGGGTGGGGGGTGAGAGATGGAAGTTCTCATTCCTTACCCTCAGGTAGAGTTAAAAAGATCCAACCAAGCAAAAAAGACCTATACAACCAGCCAAATCCAAAACCTCAGCAAATTGGTGTGAGATAAATAAGCTTTCTGAACCAAAACTCCGTCAATTCTAGGAGTTTTTTTTTCACAATTTCTCCTCATCTTTTCCAGAGCCCAGTGTTCAGAAAGTAGTTTCTGTTCTTCATGATGGTTCCCTGAACCATCTCTTGTTGTTCAAACCTGTTCAGACCAGGTTTCTGTTTCTTTTTACAGCCCACCTTCACATGTCAGCAGCCACAGCTGTTCCTTTTCACATCCCCCCCACCCATCCTGAAGAAAAATAGATCCATAAAGGCATTTTGCTTTTCACCGGAAAGTAATGTAAAAAGCCATGCCTTTCCTGTGCTTGTATAAGAAGTTTGACAAAGCCCCTGAGTGACAGAGTGATAAAAACTCTTCTCAGTTACTTTAGTTTCTTAAAGCCTCCCCAAAGCAGGTTGCTAATGGGAAAGTTTCTGGAAAAGAGAGAAACCCAAAGAATATTCTCATTGACACATGCTTTGACCAAATGACTATGTAGCACTATGCTTCTGGGAGTGGGCAATATCTTTCACAAAGATATTCAGAGCTCTGAAGTTTGATGTTCCTTTAGAGGAGGACCACAAAGATGATGAGATGGCTAGAGCACCTCCTTTATAAGGACAGGCTGAAGGAGTTGGTGTTGTTCAGCCTGGAGAAGCCTCAGGGGGGACCTCAGAGGAGCTTATCAATACCTGAAGGGGGCTACAGAAAGGCTGGGGTAGGACTTTTGAATAGGGTCCAAGATGGCAGGACTAGGAGTAATGGATGCAAATTGGAAGAAGGGAGATTTAGGCCGGAGAGAAGAAGTTCTTTCCTGTGAAACACTGGAAGAGGTTGCCCAGAGAGGCTGTGGATGCCCCCTCAATCCCTGGAGGTGTTCAAGGCCAGGCTCGATGAGACATTGAGCAAACTGGTCTAGTTTGAGGTATGCCAGCCCATGTCAAGGGGATTGGAACTGGATGATCTTGAAGGTCCCTTCCAACCCAAACCATTGTATGATTCTGTGATTCAGGATGAGAAGCTTCTCTGGAAGCTTTTGCTGGGGGTGACTGCTTGACTTAGGGACAAGGCTGAGAAAACCACAGCTGCAGGAGGAAATCAGAATGTTTTTATTTAAAGCTGGAGTTGCTTTTCCTGTCTCAGACACCTCTGGAAGACTGTGATTGTGGGGGCACAGGCTTTCTGTGACAAAAGAACTCAATTCTCAATTCATGCAGATTTCCTTGAATCATACAGACTGACTAATTTCTTTTATTTTACCATAAAAAAACCCACAATGAAAAAAAGAAATGAAGAATGGCCCAAGTTTCTTCATTTCTTTGGCATCTCTTTTTATTTCCAAGTAAATCTGAGAGTGATGGAAGTGGAAACACAACAGGACCTAAAAACAAATGGAAAGATCTGTCACCATTTTTCTCACTTTCTTCTTCCTTGCTAGAGACTTCTGTTTTGATCACTTTCAATAATAATACTTGTAGAAAATCCTGGAGAAGAATACCCATGGCCAATGCTCAACCTTGGGGTCATTCATTCTCCAGTACAGAAGTCTGGCTGTGTTGGGAGTTGTCATTAGGTGTTATCATAAACAAGCTTCATATCTCTTTGTGATTTTGAAACCAACATTGATTATTTAGCTGCAGTGGGTTTTTTCTTCACAAGCTTTGTCTCTCAAAAGAGGAAAAAAAATCTTTCTCCTGCAGTTATCCGAGGGCAGAAAGCAGTGAGACTGTCTCTGATCTGACATCTGGCTGTAATTCATTCCAGGAGACTCTAATTAATCCCCATCTTGAGATTTTACCTATTTCCCACACTCGTTGAAGTAGCTTGGACCAGTTTAAAGGAACAAAGCTTGCATTATAACTTCTAACAGACTTTTCAGGTCAATCAGTTTAGTTGAACGTATGTCTATTTGGCTTTATAGGGACATGGAGCCATAGGATGAGGGGCAATGGCTTGAAATTAGAGCAGAGCAGGGTTTGGGAGACATTAGGAAGAAGTTCTTCCCCATGAGGGTGGTGAGACACTGGAAGAGGTTGCCCAGAGAGGTGGTGGAGGCCACATCCATCCCTGGAGACATCCAAGGCCAGGCTTGCTGAGGCTCTGAGCAACCTCTTCTAGTGCAGGATGTCCCTGCTCACTGCAGGGTGTAGGACCAGATGGTTTTTGAAGGTTCCTTCCAAATGAACACATTCTGTGTTTCTATAATTCTATGACTTGTTTATAAATCAAATAATAGAGATATTTCCAGCATTATCTGTATTTATAAGACATCAGCAGCATGCTTTAAAATCTCTCTATAGCAACGTTGTGATTCTGTGATGTTACACCATTGCTGCAATGTTAATCAATGGGACAAGTCATAAGCTAAGCATATAATGAAGTTACTAATCAATTAGCACAGCTTGAAGTGCACATAGGCATTATGTAGTTTATGGATTAAAATATCACATTGGCACAGAAAAGGTAATGCTTTTTGGATAAGGGATCCCTGACACCCGTACTTTATCTTGTTTCCAGAGCTGAAAAGTTCATCTGTAAATAAAGGCAAAGAGCAGGATTTGGCTTTTGTTGTAAAATGTAATCCCTGATTTCTAATAAAGGATTCCAAACAGCTATTCTGCCAATATCTAGCATTTTCTGTAGTGCTAATAGGCTGCTAAAAGGAAGAATCCCATTTAAAAAATTCATATTTAACTGGGTTTTTTGGATTTGCCTCAATCTAGCTGTTGGTAAGTCCTCTTTTAAAACCAAAGGGAGCTGGGGAGTGTGTGTTTAAATCCCACCCAGCTGCCAAGAGGACTGAGCACATCTCTTCTTTGGTGTTCCTTGATGAAAGCTCTTCCTCCACACCAGACTAGAGGGATTTTAAAATCTCAGTAGCCCTTTGCCTCCTCCTCTCCCCAACAGACACACATCCAGGGCACATTTAGGCAGGAAACAGCAAATCAGGAACACAGATAGATTCAAACTGCTAAATACATGAGTGAGCCTGAAGAGGGGTGGGGTTCAGGAGATCAGCCTCCTCCATCTTCTTTGCTTTTTTTTTTTTCCTCCTGGCTGCTGTGATTTAAGATACTTAAGATATAGCTTTCTAGTTTTCTGCTTTAGCTTTCTCTCCTCATATCACCTAGCTAAAATTAGTCTCTGTATTTGGGAATCTCTGCTTCTCTATCATCTCACACACCTTCTGCAGGAGGTCACTTCCTGTGCAGAGCTCATTTTCCAAGGACTGGGGTGAGACTCTGGTGACTGGTTTGCAAATAGACTGAATAAAAAGTGCTAAATCACACAATCACAGAATCAGAGAGTGTCAGGGATTTGAAAGGGACATGGAGAGATCATCTAGTCCAATCCCTCTGTTAGAGCAGGAACACCCAGGGCACACAGGAAGGGATCCAGGTGGGGTTTGAATGTCTCCAGAGAAGGAGACCCCACACCCTCTCTTGGCAGCCTATTCCAGTGTCTCATCACCCTCATGGGGAAGAACTTCTTCCTAGTGTCTAATCCAAGATATCCTCACCTGGCTATCCAAAATTAGTGGATACCTTTAAATGTAATCTCATTATGTTTCTCTTCCCTGGCTGGAAAGAAGGCTGTATAATTGCTTCTTACCTCATTGAGGTGGCAAATTAAAACCCAGATTGAATTAGTGGACTGCTCAGCCACTGTGGCAAGACACAGCAGAAGAAGGGAAAAAAAGTAAAAAAAAAGCCTACAGGAAATTAATAATTCTGCCTTCAGAGCAAGGTTTGAAATATGTGGAGCAAACTGTGAGAGGAGAGAACAACAGAATGCAGAGTATCTGGTGGGGAGCAGGGTGGAAAATGTTGCATAGTTTCATGAGGATGCACATTGAGATGAACAGATGAAGAATGTCCCAAGGGGCCTGAGCTGGGGACCTTCAAAGACCGTCTTGTCCAACCATCTGCTGTGAGCAGGGACATCCTGCATTAGATCAAGTTGCTCAAAGCCTCAGCAAGCCTGGCCATGAATGTCTCCAGGGATGGAACCTCCCCCACCTCTCTGAGCAACCTGGACTAGTCTCTCCACCCTCATGGGGAAGAACTTCTTTCTTATGTCTCATCTAAACCTGCCCTGCTCTAGTTTCAAACCATTTACTCTCATCCTATTTCAAACAGCCCCTCCCCAGCTTTCCTGTAGCCCCTTCAGGCACTGGGAGGTCTCCCCTCGTGCAGCCTTCCCTTCTCCAGCCTCAACAGCCCCAGCTCTCTCAGCCTGTCCTCATAGCAGAGATGCTCCAGCCCTCAGATCATTCTTGTGTCCCCTTTTTGGACCCTCACTATAAGGTTCATGTCCTTCTTGTGCTGAGGACTCCAGAGCTGGATGCAGTACACCAGATTGGGTGTCACCAGAGCAGAGCAGAGAGATAGAATCACCCATTCTTGAAATACAGGGACAGCTGCATGCATGGGAGTTGTGCCATTTCTGCATCTAACTTCTTCTGGAAGTAAAGGGAAAAAGGTTTTGTCCTGTGCCACTTTGTGCTGTTCCAGGGTTGCTGTCTAGAAGATGGATAACCTACCTGCAAAGTGGGATGACTCCTTCTCCTGAGGTCCCTGGGTCTTTCCCCTCATTACCAAGGGAGGTCAGATAATTAGCTGAGGGAAAGCTATTTCACTTTTTTTTTCAGCTGAAATTATGAGAAGTGAACCACAACCTGCCTTGGCTTTATAAATCAGTTCAGATTTCCTGCGTGTCACCCTTCGGTGGGGATTTGAAGTCACTCAGCAAGGAACATTCTTATTCATGAGCATAAAAATATACTCATAGTAGGAAGATGAAAGCTTTGACCTCTAGTCAGACTTAAAATGTGATTTGGTGGCTGATTTGTGTGGTTCATAACAACGGATGCATTACTGCTGTCAAAGGTAAGCAACACAACCATTCAGAATGTTTCAGACCTTGAAGGATGTTTCTGGAGCAGTTTATTCCTGAATGATGCCAGCAGTAAAGACAAATGGGCTTTGACAGGGGGAGAAAGATCCTCAGAAACTCCAGTCCCCTCATTTCAGTGGGAATTCTGGCAAGAAAAGGTTTTATTCCTTCCAGGCTCCTATGGGATTCCTTCTCATAAGCAAATATTTTTCATTCCCTTTGATGCAACCCCAGCTCTGGTCTCTCAGCATTTTCCATATGTAATGATCAATGTGTATTTTCCTTTTATACTGAATAATTAACATCTCTCATTTAGTGTTTTAAAATCACAGAATCATAGAATGGTTTGGGTTGGAAGGGACCCTAAAAATCATCTAGCTCCAACCGCCCTGCCATGGGCAGGGACATCTCCCACTACACCAGGTTGGTCAGTGCCTCATCCAGCCTGGCCTTAAACACCTCCAGGAATTGAGGGAGCATCCACAGCCTCTCTGGGCAACCTCTTCCAGTGTCTCTCCAACATCACAGTAAAGAATTTCTTTCTTATATCTATCCCGAATCTACCCTCTTCTGCTTCATAGCTCTTTACATGTTACTTTGGGATAGTCTTAATTCCTGCTAGGGATTTTTAGTGAAAAGCCACTGTCTGGGCTGAATTTCAGCCAGCTTAGGTCAGGGCAAATTTTGAAAGGGAGCCTCAACATCTGTCCTAAAACCCTACAGAAGAAGAAGGCATTTTGCAGAAGGCAAAGGGGACAATTCATAAGGCTTTCTCTTTGGTTTGGATTACTAATTTGCACTAGATTTAGTAATTTTACTGAAACTACAGTGACCCAAGCACACACAAATGGACAGGAGGAATAAAATTTCGCAGTGTCTGAGTCCTACTCAAGCTTTTCATAGTTGCACCAAGAAACTCATTAATCTCAGCAAATAATAGAATCATAGAATGGTTTGGGTTGGAAGGGACCTTCAAGATCATCTAGTTCCAGCCACCCTGCCATGGGCAGGGACACCTCCCACTACACCAGACTCCTCAGTGCCTCATCCAGCCTGGCCTTAAACACCTCCAGGGATTGAGGGGACATCCACAACCTCTCTGTGCAACCTCTTCCAGTGTCTCACCACCCTCACAGCAAAGAACTTCTTTCTTCTCTCCAGCCTAAATCTCCCCTCTTCCAATTTGCATCCATAACTCCTATTCCTGCCATCCTGTACCCTATCAAAAAGTCCTATAATAAATAATGTTCTACCATTCCCTCATACCTCATCTTATTCATTGCATGAGATTTTAATGACAGCAGCAAAGCAAATTTCTCCCTTCCTGACAGCACTTCTGCACAAACGGTGGAAATTATACACTGGTGGTTTCATTCACTTGTAAATTGTTGGGCAGCTTATCAATTTTTATTTCCCCCTTTGAAGAAACTGAATGCTCTTTCTATCCCTGTTGCTAAACAGAAGAGCATATTCGTAGCTCCAGCCCATGAGAGAGAAAAAAATCCCTCTCCTTTGAAATACAGCTTCAGTGATAGATCCTCTCATCCAGCACTTTCAGACCCTCCCAGCTGTGGTTTCTAGGCTGTGTAAGATCCTAAAGCAGCACCTGCAAGTGTTAAAAACTCAATAAGGAGCAGCTCTCCAGTAAATGTGGTTACAAAACTGAGTCTCCCAAGACTTTGTCCTGGGGGGAACTTGCAGACCACCCTGCCAATGAGTGAAATAGAACAGAATCATACAATGTTTTGAGTTGTAAGGGACCTTCAAAGGCCATCCAGTCCAACCCCTGCAGTGAGCAGGGACATCTCACACTAGATCAGGTTGCTCAGAACCTCATCAAGCTTGGCCTTGAATGTCTACAGAGACCATTTCACTGGACAACCTCTTCCAGTGTCTCACCAGTCTCATGGTGAAAAACCTCCTAAAGTCTGGCACCTCAGAGAAGAAAGACACCTTCCAGAAGTCATCATGTTGGTTAGATAATCAGGCTGGTGGCCTCCTCTCCTCGGAGGGTCATGGCAAAGTCACAGCAACATGTCTAAAGCCTCCATGGAGGATTGAAGACTTTCAGAGTCACCTCTGGATGTCCACGTTTGCCATCTGGGTGGCAACCAAACCTTCTCAACCTCCATTGTCTTCACAATGTGCCTCCAAGGTAATTCAAGAGAAACAATTCTAAATTAAAAAAAAGAAGGGGGGTGGGGAGAGATTGCATTTGCTATTAGACTAGGAGCAGAGGGATAAAAGGGACCTCAGGCATCATCAAGCCCACTTTGGTGGTATTGCAAGTGACCACATGATATTGCTTGCTTCATAATTGTTCTTAAACTCCTAGAATGTTGCCATTGAGCAGCAACAATAAATATATCTCTCTGACTTCCTCAGGCTGTAAGATAATAGCCACCAAGTAAAGTTTTTTACTGAAAGTTTTTAAAGTTGTATAGAAAGTTTTTAAATGGCTTAGACATGTTTGGAAGGTTGTGTCAAGGTTCATTCACAGACTGAAGGAATATGGCTCTTCCCCTGGTTAAATCAGCCCCTGTTCTCTTGGGATGCTCTGACAAATTTAGACTTAAAATGTAAATTTTCTTATTTCCTTTCACTTACTTTCAAACAGCCCTTTCTCCTTCTCTGAAACTTTGTGCTGGGGGTCATGAGCTGGTTTTTTTGTGGTGCAACACAAAAGATCTACCTGAACCTCCAGGCATTAACTCTGATGGAGAGAAAAGTTTCTTCCCTGCAGTTTGATGTTTTATTTCACCCAAACATATTCTTCTTCCCCTTTTTTTCTCTTTGAAGAGGGACAATGTCTATAATAGAATCATAGAATGGTTTGGGTTGGAAGGGACCTTCAAGATTATCTAGTTCTAACCTCCCTGCCATGGGCAGGGACACCTCCCTCTAGATGAGGTTGTTAAGTGCCCCATCCAGCCTGGTCTTAAACACCTCCAGGGATTGAGGGGGCATCCACAACCTCTCTGGACAGCCTCTTCCAGTGTCTCACCACTGTCAGCAGCAGGATGAAGTCCATGGATAGTGTCTTAGGGCAGGAAGACTCAGAAATTGAGCTTTTTACTTATGTCTCGTGGTTTGTCATACATAGAAGACCTCCAACATTTATCTCCCTTCCAGTTAAAGCAGACACCTCCACTATAATGGGCAAATGCAATAAATAAATTGAAATCCATTGATCCTAGGCTGAACATGATAGATACTAATCCTTCACGTAGTTTAAACTAATAGCTACAGATTAAATTAGACCTGACCATGATTATATTAATTTTTCTTTACAAATAAGATACTCTTCTCCTCTGCCAAACTCCATAACCTGTGGCATATAACATTTCTCTTTTGGATCAATTTCCTATTGAGAAGCTGGTACAGAATTCAATTAACCCATTTCATTATCATTCCTTTCTGTGGCTTACTTATTGTTGAGACCCCAACTGGAGTTACTGTGTCCAGTTCTGGAGCCCTCAACATAAGAAGGACTTTGAGCTGTTGGAGGAGGTCCAGAGGAGGCTACAAAAATGATGAGAGCATCTGCCTTATGGGACAGGCTGAAGTAGCTGGAGAAGGCTCAGGGGGGACCTCATAGTGAATTCTCAGTACCTGAAGGGGCCTACAGAAAGGCTGGGGTAGGACTTTTTAATAGGGTCCAGGATGGCAGGACTAGAAGATACGGATGCTAATTGGACGAGAGGTGATTCAGGCTGGCGATAAGGAAGAAGTTCTTTGCTGTGAGAGTGGTGAGACACTGGAAGAGGTTGCCCAGAGAGGTTGTGGATGCCTCCTCAATCCCTGGGAGTGTTTAAGGCCAGGCTGGATGAGGTACTGGGCAACCTGGTCCAGTGTGAGGTGTCCCTGCCCATGGCAAGGGGGTTGGAACTTAGAACCATAGTTTGGAACTTAGAACCATTAGTTTGGGCTGGAAGGGACCTTAAAGACCATCAAGCCTATGGCAGGGAGGGTTGGAACTTGATGCTCTTTAAGGTCACTTCCAGCACGAACTGTTTTATGGTTCTATGATTTTTTGATAGGGTCCAGGATGACAGGACTAGGAGTAATGGATGCAGGGGAGATTTAGGCTGGATATAAGTTCGAAATTCTTTATGGTGAGGGTGGTGAGACACTTGAAGAGGTTGCCCCAGAGAGGTTGTGAATGCCCTCTCAATCCCTGGAGGTGTTTAAGGCCAGGCTGGATGAGGCACTGAGCAACCTGGTCGAGTGGGACATGTCCCTGCCCATCACAGAGAGTTTGGAACTAGATAATCTTTAGGGTCCCTTCCATCCCAAACCATTCTATGATTCTATGTAAGACATGACAAAATGAAAGCCTTCAAACCCCACAGAGGGTTGATCTCAGCGTATCCTTAGAGCTGTGTTGCTTTTCTTGAGTTATCTAAACCATTCCCAGAAGGGAGATGCCAAAAAAAGAACCTTCATCTCCATTCAGTCATGCAAATAGTTTTGACTTGTTTCTTGCACGCTCTTAAAACATAATTGGGTTGATCCACCAGCAAAACAGGCGATGGTGGTAAAACATCTTCATCAGGGGTTATAAAACCTGTGATCCAAGGAGCTGGAGTTGTGGCTCTGGAGATTCATTAAACACTCTCCTAATTATCCTCTCTATCATCAACATGTCAGTTTGCACATCGGACTTTGCTCACACCCTCGGGCTCAGGCTTTACCTTCATGCGCCAGGAACTTCCCCACACCGAGGAAATGGAGACAACAGCTTTGAAATTAAACCAGCATTTGAATCATCTATTGATCTGCTGCTGTAATGATGTGAAGCTACATCTTCCACCGTGGCCATCTGTAGCTCACAGTGGAGAAATCATTTTGACTGCAAATTGCTATATTTTTTTTGTTTTTACCAAGGAGGCAATTACGGAAGGGATGGGAAAAGCTTCTTTTGTCATTTTCTTGTTTAGGAAGAAAAAAAACAAACCCCACACATGTAGAATCCAAGGTGAATAGGATTAAGCCACATTATCAAAGCCTCTAAATTAATTAATCTGGCATTTGGGGGATTTGCAACCTGAAGGAGATCAAGCCAATCTTTTCTTTCTCTTCCTTTTTCACTGCCAGCAGCTGGAAACTGCTGCTGAGATCTCCAGACTCTGTTTAAAGACATATTCAGGAGTGGGGGGGATGTGCAACATGAACTAGATCAAGATCAAGCCAATCTTTTGTTTCTCTTCCTTTTTCACTTCCAGCAGCTGGAAATTGCAAAAGTAGGCTTTACTTCACCCGAATATATTCTCTTTCCCAAACCTTTATTTTTTTTAATCTTTGCATAGGCACAATGTCCATAGATTATAGAATGGAATCATAGAATGGTTTGAGTTGGGAGGGAGTTCCAACCCCTCTGCCATGGGCAGGGACACCTCCCACTACACCAGGTTGCTCAGTGCCTCATCCAGCTGCTGGGATCTCCAAACTCTGTTTAAAGACATATCCAGGAGTGTGGGGGATTTGCAACCTGAACTAGATCAAACCAATCTTTTCTCTCTCTTCCTTTCTCACTGTCAGCAGCTGGAAACTGCTGCTGGGATCTCCAAACTCTGTTTAAAGACATATTCAGGAATGTGGGGGATTTGCAACCTGAACTAGATCAAGCCAATCTTTTCTTTCTCTTCCTTTTTCACTTCCAGTAGCTGGAAACTGCTGCTGGGATCTCCAAACTCTGTTTAAAGACATACTCAGGAGCATGGAAAGGACCCATCATTTATTTCAGCATGTTCCAGATAGGTGGTTACTTTGAGGAGTGAGATTTTCAGGCTTTTCCGCCCTCCTGCTGTGCATTTACAGCCCACCAGGTCCAGCAGAGCAATTCATCTGACTCACAGGAGGTCATTACCATGCTTATGTTGAAAAGCAATTAATTTTAGCATGTTGATGGATTTGAGTAAAGCAGCACAGGCAGGTGTCAGTCAGGTCAGATCTCTTGTGTGCAGTCCAGTGGGGAATACAGCCCCTTTGTCCACACAGAAATCAGACATCACAGAGGGAGCAGCAGGCTGTGAATGAGAAAATCTGCCCTTCCAAGCTCTCTTCTGATCCCCATTTTTTTAAGAAACTTAATTCATTTCCAGCAACCCTTTCTATCAGGCAACTGATATAAAATCATAGAACCAGAGATTTAGAATAGCCCTTCAGAGGCCATCTAGTCCAACCTCCTGCAGTGAGCAAGGACACCTCACACTAGATCAGGTTGCTCAGAGCCTCAGCAAGCCTGGCCTTGAATGTCTACAGAGATTTGGCCTCCACCATTTCAGTGGAGAACCTCTTCTAGTGCCTCCAGGAACAAGGCATCCACCACCTCTCTGGGCAGCCTGGGCCAGTGTCTCACCACCCTCATGGGGAAGAACAAATTCCTGATGTGTCATCTAAACCTCTCCTGTTCTAGTTTAAAACCATTGCTCCTCATCCTGTAGCTCCACAACCTTACAAACAGTCCCTCTCCAGCTTTTTTTGTAGGCTACTCTAAGGTCTCCCAATAACCTTGTCCTTTCCAGGTTGAACAGCCCATATTTTCTCAGGCTGTCCTCATAGCAGAGGTACTTCAGCCCTTGCAGAATCCTTGTGGCCTCCTCTGGACCCTCTCCAACAGGTCCATGTCCTCCTTGTGCTGAGGGTTCCAGAGCTGGACACAATTCAGTTATGGAGATAAGTCCATCAGAGTAGAGTATGTTGTTGTGTCTGTTACCATCCAACACTCAGTTCAGATCCACCTTTAATGCCTTGCTCACTCTTTTCATGGAGATCTTACAAGTGGTTTGTCTTGAAATACACAATTTACAGTTATTTCCAAACCCCAGTATTGTGCAGGTCATTGGGAAGACATCTCAGTGCTGGGAGAGATTCTGCCCTGATGTTGTAAATGGCACTGAGAATTGAACTGAGTCAGTGCATTGGGAAGTGGTGAAAAATGTGTGAAAATACATTGAATTTTGATGAGTCATTGACACAGAGGTACTTACTCACCATGTCTGCTTCCTCCACCCCAATTAGCAGAGTTTTTCCCAAAGGAGGAGTGTCTGGGGCATCACTAGCATCTGCACTGTGATGTTTTCGTCTTGAAGGAGAAACCAAACTATAGAAACTAATGAAGGATGAATCTTGCTTTTAGGAACATTGAGGCTGAACCAAAACTAAGACACAGTGAAGGAGGACAATGAAGTTAAAGAGGGACAAAGTCAAGACAATGCTCATCACCACCTGAACACCTGTAAGTAGCAAAACAATTTGGTTCTTCCTAAGTATGTCCAGGCATTAGTCTTGCCTGTGGCACCTCCAGCACGAATGTCAGCATATTAGGAGATGAAGTTTTAAATACTCTATTTATTGGCACATTATTGTATTTTATGGTAGGAAATGAAGTGGAAAATGCAGGGAAAATGAGAGTAAAGCTGTTAACATGTTTTCAGATGAGATAGAATCATGCTGTAAAGTTGACACGGTAGACTCATTACCTTCTTCCTCTTGCAAGGGTTGTTCTACCAACTGCTAGGAGTTAGTTAATTGGTTACTGTGGCCTACTGCACATTATTTCTTAATTAGTTCTGCCTCTATCATTTGAGGACAGTGAGGCAAGGTCCTGCTTCGGGGTTGGGGCAGCCCCAAGCACAGATCCAGGCTGGGTGGAGAGTGGCTTGAGTGCAGCCCTGAAGAGAATGATTTGGGGGTGTCAGTGGATGAAAAACTCAGCATGAGCCAGCAGTGTGCACTTGCAGCCCAGAAACCAACTCAGTCCTGGGCTGCACCAAGAGGAGTGTGACCAGCAGGTCAAGAAAGGTGATTTTGCCCCTCTACTTGGCTCTGGTGTGACCCCAACTGAAGTACTGTATTGTATAGCTCTGCAGTCCTCAACATAACAAGGACATTGAGCTGTTGGAGCACGTCCAGAGGAGGCCATGAAGATGATGAGA
>VZTY01031803.1:10827-48875 GCA_013400935.1 Turnix velox | reverse complement strand
GCCAGGGCAAGGAGAGACACAACAAGGGACAGTGGCTTTAAACTAGAGCAGGGTAGATTTAGGATAGACATTAGGAGAAAGTTCTTCCACATGAAGGTGGTGAGACACCGGAAGAGGTTGCCCATAGAGGTAGTGGGGGTCCCGTTCCTGAAGACATTCAAAGCCAGGCTTGCTGAGGCTCTGAGCAACCTGATCTAGTGCAGGATGTCCCTGCTCACTGCAGGGGTTTGGACTAGATGGCCTTTGAAGGTCCCTTCCTACCCTATGATTCTATCATACTGGAGAACATGAGAGTGGATCCCAGCACAATCAGCATGGACATGCTGCAGCTACCACTTCCCTGTGCTGTGTCTGAAGCCACAATGATACTTCCAGTAAGGTCCATTCTTCACTCTGAAAGGTGAAAAATGTATGTTAAGGTTCCATAATTTTAATGTCAGTTTTTCCTCTGCTTTATTAAGGTTCGATGTATTTCGAGGAGTTACTATTATTCAGTGGGCAGCCAAGTGGTAAAACCTGAATGTGGTCATATGGCTGTGAGTTATCACTGCAGAGCAAATCATTTTAGGAAGTATTGCTGTGAGGACAGGCTGAAGCAGTTGGGGTTGTTCAGCCTGGAGAGGAGAATTCTCAGAGGGGACCTCAGTGTAGCTTCTCAATACCTGAAGGGGGCTACAGAAAGGCTGGGGTAGGACTTTTTAATAGGATATGTGTTGGAAGGACTGGGAGTAACAAATATAAATGGGAAGAGGGGAGACTGAGGGTGGAGATAAGAAAGAAGTTCTTTGCTGTGAGGGAGGTGAGACACTGGAAGAGGTTGCCCAAAGAGGTTGTGGATGCCTCCTCCATCCCTGGAGGTGCTTAAGGCCAGGCTGGATGAGGCATTGAGCAACCTGGTCTAGTTTGAGGTGTCCCTGCCCATGGCAGGGGGGCTGGAACTAGATGATCTTGAAGGTCCCTTCCAACCCAAACCATTCTATGATTCTATGTGCTGCCTGTTGCCTCCAGTTGTGGAGGAGCTCAGTTGCTCATCCGTGAACTCTAGTAAGAATTTCTAACTTTTGGTGGAGTTTGCATGAAACCTGGAAATACAGCAGGTCATAAAAAGTCTTGGTTGAGTCTCTGGGAGCTGGTGTTTGTGAAACTGGTAACTTTACCATCACAAGTCTTTGCTTTCATGGGAGGCAAGGATTTTCTCCTGGTATTTTTGAATAAACAAGACACTGGGTTTTCCATCAGTGATCTGGGTCATTTCACTACAGTGGTTTCTGAGTGGCAAGGGAGAAAACCTGGGGAAGGAGAATGCTGCTTACAGCGCCGTTGTCATAAGAATTGACATCCCAAGTGTCAGAAAAGTCACTTTCTGATTAGTTGAGACATATGTTAATTAATTTGGAGCACAATTTTGGATCATAATGAAAATTCATGCAAGAGAGGCTGGCAACAGGGTATTTTAATTACAGTAAAGCAATCTACAGAACAGAGAAGAGTTACTTTCCTCCAACAATTACCCAGTTGTACACACTCAACGAGCACTGTGAGCTTTTAAACTCTTACTGATGGCATCAAGGGTCTCTCCTTCCTATTTTTCTTTTTTAAGATTGCTTTTAAGTAGGTTTTGTGTGGTTGAGGTAAAGGAGAGGGGAAAAAAAAAAGAAATAAGAAATCATCTTAATTATAAATGTATTTACTTTTCAACTGTCCTTTAAACTGCAAATTTCCAAGTCATCCCACCTAAATGAAAAAACCTAAATGCTTGCACTGAGGTTCATAATAGTCCCTGGAGTGATGCCTTCATTTGCAGGTCATGCTTTTATCTCAGCTCATCTTGCCAGGGAAAGGATCATTTAAAACTGAGTGGAGGATTAGATTATTCAGGAGCCAGCATGAGGGGTTGTATTCACTGTGGGTTATTTCATTTGCTGAAAGCATCATTACAAGTATAATTTTTTGATGTAAAAATTCCTTTTTTTTTCTTAAACCTGCATAATACCTGAAATTTTCAATTTTAACAGGAAGCAGAAGAAAACTGGGTTAATCATAGAATCACAGAATAATTTGAGTTGGAGGGGACCTTAAAGATCATCTAGTTCCAACCTCCCTGCCATAGGCAGGGACACCTCCCACTACATCCAGCTCTTCAGTGCTTTGTCCAGCCTGGCCTTAAACATATCAAGATCCCACAAATAGAAAAAAAATGACCTTTCCATTGCTCTAGAAGAGGAATCAAATTAAGCACATTTTTGGATGAGATGAAATAATTTCTCATTTTTTGGATGAGCTGTGCACATGCTGGATTTTCATTTTTAATTGAATCTTCTAACATAATTAAAGGACAAATATAGATGCAAAATCATAGAATCATGGAATGTGTTGAGTTGGAAGGAACATCCAAAGGCCATCAATGAGCAGGGACATCCTGCACTAGATCAGGTTGCTCAGAGCCTCAGCAAAGGCTGGCCTTGAATGTCTCCAGGAATGGGGCCACCACCACCTCTCTGGGCAACCATCCACCTCACCATTTTCTGTGGTTCCATGATTCTTATTCCATCACACCAACCACCCACCCTGACATGCTGAAAGAGGAGCTTCCCTCTCACAGCAACCCATCCCCAGTCTTTTTTTTTAGAAGAAGGAGCAGAGCAACACCAATTAGACCCATAAATCCTTGCAGGAGTGTCATTTTGTGTGGAAAGAAGCTCCTAATTAAACATTTGTATGTAATTTCCCTCCTATTGCAACACTTCATCACAGCCTCCCCATCTTAAAATAAACTAGCTGGTGACTAACTGTGTGAAGGAGGGATTCAGATTCAGGGTTTGTTTCCAGGGTTATCCCCCTAGAAATTATTACAGTTTTGCAGAAAAGGAAAAAGGGAACTTTTTCAAACTTTTTCAAGAGGAAACTTTTCAAAACATCCATTAAGTCTCTCTGCTTTCAATAAACTGTTAAAAGGATGGACTAATTCATTTTTCTCTCAGCCTGAAAAATAAAGCAATGAGGTATAATTCACATTTGCAGTCTTTACACCTGACCAGGAAACCCAATTTATCCTCATCTCTACTTTAAAAATGTGCTTCTGCACAACTCATTTTCCCAGTACTTCAAGATGTGACATTTTCAGGAATCTTTTTAAAAACAATTTGCCCCATAAAATGGAAAAAAAAACATAAAAGGGAAAGGAGAGGCAAACATTTCTATTTTCCTTGGCAGAAAAAGCAGATGTGAATCAGAGAATCATAGAATGGTTTGGGTTGGGAGGGACTTTCAAGATCATCTAGTTCCAACCCCTCTGCCATGGGCAGGGACACCTCCCACTACACCAGGTTGCTCAATGCCTCATCCAGCCTGGCCTTAAACACCTCCAGGGATTGAGGGGGCATCCACAACCTCTCTGGGCAACCTCTTCCAGTGTCTTACCACCCTCACAGGAAAGAACTTCTTTCTTCTATCCAATCTAAATCTTTGTTCTTCCCATTTGCATCTATTATTCCTAGTCCTGCTGTCCTGGACCATATTAAAAAGTCCTACTCCAGCCTTTATGTAACCCCTTCAGGTATTGATAAGTCACTCTGCGGTCCCCCTAAGCCTTCTCTTGTCTGGGCTGATCAACCCCAACTCTTTCAGCCTGTGCCCACGAGGGCTCCAGCCCTCTCATCATCCTCATGACCCTCCTCTGGACCTGCTCCAACAGCTCAATGTCCTTNCAAGCCTGTATCTGTGCTTGGGGCTGCCCCTGAGCCTTCTCCAGGCTGAACAACCCCAACTCCTTCAGCCTGTCCACATAAGGCAGTTGCTCCAGCCCTCCCATCATCTTGGTGGCCTCCTCTGGACCTGCTCCAATAAGTCAATGTCCTTCTTATGTTGAGGGCTCCAGAACTGGCCCCAGTAACTCCAGCTGGGGCCTCACCAGATCCAAGCAGAGGGGCAAAACCACCTCCCTTGACCTGCTGGCCACACTTCTCTTGATGCAACCCAGGATTTGGTTGGCCTTATTGGTTGCAACCACACACTGGCAGCTCATGTTGAGTTTCTCATCCACTGACAGCCCTAAATCCTTCTCTTCAGGGCTGCACTCACGTGCAGTGAGTGCAGAATTGCAGAGATGCTTTCCCCACACTGTCGTGAACCCTGGTGTGATTTCTGAGCTTGTGGTTGCTGCTTGTGGCACTTTGCAAATTATTCATCCCTTTTCTCAGCTGAATGTTACCTCTCCCAGTGCTTTTGCCATTGTTGAGCCTCAAGCCTAGTGCAAATGCATGTTTCTCTGTGAAGAGCTGTTCTTTTTTGTTTCTTTTTTTTTTTCCCTTTTTCCCTGAGATTGCCTGGTCTGCTTGCCCCTCTTTTTGTCTGTTTGCTTTCAGCTCTTGACCCAACAAACACATTTACAGGCAGAGATGTCTTGTCTGACAATGAGCATGAAATGAATAGTGCTTCAAATTGCTCCAGTAATCACTGCCTTTTGCAGGGGGGGAAACTTCAGCCTTAGATTCATTCGGTCACTGGACAAGAATAATATCATGCTACTGAAGGCCCCTGTGAAACACCTCCTGTTCCACAAGGCAAATATTGAATTCCCAGCATTGTATTTGCAGTAAATGGTGTGTGAGCTGAAACATGTTTGATTTATACATTGAAGCTTTGAGCCCTGGCGGCTCTAGAGCTTCTTTGCACTGCTTCAGCAAACACAGACATCTCTCTTTCTCTCTTTTTCTTTTTTTTTGGACTAAGTAGATGGTGAGGCAAAGGTCATACATGGCAGGAGAAACCATGGTTGCTACATTCCTTAGCAGAAAGCATTGTGGTGATCCTTGTCTGTGGCTCAATACCAGGCATGGATGTCACAGCAGCAATGATTGGTACCTGGGCAAGGATTGGTATAATGTCCTACCTCCATCCCCTTACCAGTAAGACACACAGGAAGATGTCTTCAAGGAAATAACCAGATGTGGTTTGGG
The DNA here is from genome assembly GCA_013400935.1 of Turnix velox. NCBI lineage: Eukaryota > Metazoa > Chordata > Aves > Charadriiformes > Turnicidae > Turnix > Turnix velox. Next base: position 43,917 of record VZTY01031803.1, on the reverse strand, counting down.
TTGGAAGGCACCACAAAGATCATCTACTTCCAACCCCCCTGCCATGTGCAGGGACACCTCCCACTAGAGATGCTCAATGCTTCATCCATCCTGGCCTTAAGCACCTCCAGGAATTGAGGGGGAATCCACAACCTCTCTGGGCAACCTCTTCCAGTGTCTCACCACCCTCACAGTAAAGAACTTCTTTCTTCTATCCAGCCTAAATCTCCCCTCTTCCAATTTGCATCCATTTTCCTCCTAGTCCTGCCATCCTTTCTTGCTATACAGGCTTTCTGTAGCCCCTTTTATGTACAGAGAACCTACTATGAGGTCCCCCCGAGTATGGCCTAGTTTGGAAGGGACATTTCAGATCATTGAGAGCAACCATCAACTTAACTCAGGCAAAACCCATCACTAATCTAAACTATATCTCTAAGCAAAATGACTACATGACTGATATGACTACAGCTGGTGGGGCTGGACCCAGGCCAACATCTCCCCCCACCTCCACCCCACTCATCAGCTTCAATGTGGTGGCTGAATGATGCCCAGAGCAGAACAACTGACTTTTGCTGTTACAAAGAGGATGCAAAACCACTTACTTGGACAAAAGGATATCAGTGTATCCTGCATTTTAATGTCAGAAAATTTCCCTTGGTTGACAGTGTTTGTTCTGCTGGACAGCATTCAACAAAATCTCTCCTGCTTCCCTGCAGCTCTTAGCACTTGTCCAATCTATTTTTCTTAGGAATGACCAGACATCTGTATCTGCAGTTAGAATTTCTTGGCAACCAGAAATACACTCAGGAACCATGTTTCTTGGTTATGCTTTAACTTTTTTATTAAGCAATATAGACCTTGTTCCTGGGGAGGATGAATCCTTATGTTTTGGTGGCTTTTCTTGGCTTCTTTTAATTTTTGTCTGGAAAATCTCCTAAAAAGTCTAAGCATATTTGCATAGAAAAATTTTATTTATAAACCTGTTGGGGTATCCAGTGCTCATGAAGTGCAGAATCTACCTGAGCCCTAGAGAATCTCTGCCTGATGAGGGAGTAGTACCCAAAAGAATCATAGAGTGGTTTGGGTTGGAAGGGACCTTGAGATCATCTAGTTCCAACCCCCCTGCCATGGGCAAGGACACCTCCCACCACACCAAGCTGCTCAGTGCCTCATCCAGCCTGGCCTTAAACACCTCCAGGGATTGAGGGGGCATCCACAGCCTCTCTGGGCAACCTCTTCCAGTGTCTCACCACCCTCACAGGAAAGAACTTCTTTCTTCTCTCCAGCCTAAATCTCCCAGCTGCTCTTAAAGAAAACCTAACATTCATGCATGATGAGCAGTTCTCCTCCTCATGTTCTTGGCTGTTCTTGGCTCCCCCATCACTAATCTTAAAGCAAGACAAAGAAATCTTTGAAAAGCAGAATTTTTGAATGTAGGGTGCATGAATCTTGGGATCAAACCTGCTAAGCAAAGGATGAACAGACAGCTGAGTGTGGTGTCTATCACCCATTATAGGGAATAATGGAAATTTAAGCAGACACCTTGTGTTTTCTTCTGTAATGACTGCAAACTCATGAATTAGCTTCCAAAGTTTTCTCCTTTCTGAGGACTGAATTATGTGCATTTAAAAGCAGCAGTTGAATGAGTTATGCCCTTTGGATTCAAGCTGCACTGCTTGATCACAGGCTCACAGTAACCTCTTGCTACCTGTGCTGTTCTCCAAAATAAAAGAACTGGGATGATTAATGTGTTTTGAATCAATTCTGTTGCTGGAGGAAAGCAGGTCAGGATCTCTGGTTTATTGGCCAGGCTGCCTTTGGAGCATTTGGCATCAGCACTGCCCAGGGGAGCACCCAAGAGTTCATCAGAAAGAATGAAAATAGCAGTCAGAGGGGGAAAAAAGAGAGTGGGGAAGTAGAAATTAGCAGAGATTTTTTTTTTTCCCTAATTTTCTTGTTCTTAACTGGTTTGCATTCACTGATGCTCCCTGACAGGGCACAGAGATGCAGGTAACTATGGTAATTAAGGCTGGCTGCAGTTTTGAGGAGAAATTTGGCTAGGAATGGTTTCTCCATATAGAAAAGATGATTCATTTAAGAAAAAAAAAAGAAAAAAAAGAAGGATTCCAGGGTGAAAATCAACAAGGCAATAATACACAAGAAGAAATATCAACCCTTCAGCCACAAGAGCTCTTAACACAGCTCTGAATCCAAATACCCACCTCCCAAAGACACCTGCAGCTGAGCCAAAATCCTGAAAGACTACAGGAGGTTCAGGCTTGCAGCTTTCCCTCATCTGCTGTCAAGGAGTAGCTGATCAGAGCCCAGCAAGCTTTAGATGGAGGAAATTTCCCCACTTAGCTCATTAGTAGAAATCCCATCAGTCTGGACGCTCTGGCATCATGAATTGAGGCAGAAACAAAGTCTGTTATCTGTCTTGTTTGTTTGAAGTTGTCTCTATTTTGCACCTTTCTTGTCTTCCTCACACAGAACTAGAGGTTTAAAGAGCTAAAGGACTGAAGGAACCACAGCAACCCCACAGACCTCACAGTGTTCCCTCTTAGTCCCAGGACCACCAACTAAGATCACATTTTTCTCTCCAATTAGAGAACCTGTTGCATTTGGGCAGCTCACAGGCTCTTGTAGGAAGCCAAAAATTTCAGGGTAGAAATTCTGACAGTCTGCCAGCTTGATAGGTGCAAATCTTGAGCTTACTTTGGTCCTTCAGAGAGTTGTGAGGTGGATGGATCTGATTCCTGTAAACTCCTCTATTGAAATCAGTCACAGAATGTTTCTTCCTCACTCTGGCAGCTGAGTTTCCTGGATTTTGCTGCTCCTGGAGTTTCTTTAGCTGTGTTTATTTCAAGGGGATTTAGCAGGAGCTGTGGCAATCCCCTGACATCTTCATTAGCACCACACATTACAGCCCAGGTTGCCAGGTCATCTGATGGAGAGAGATAAAGTGATTGGGCTGCCCTGTTCCTCTTCCATCGTGCTTTAACATGAATCCCATCACTTGTGAGTGGGGTTTGCAGTGATTAAAAACCCATCTTGTTTCTCTGTATTTATTATAGATCACCCTTCAGCAACAAAAAGCTGGTTGCATTTCATGGACGTAGGCTGAAACCCATCTCTCACCATGCCCCCTTCCCAGCCACCCTTATTCTCCTCACTTGCAGCCTGCTGGATGTAATTGGCATTAACAGAGCATTAACAGATTGCCAGGAAGCATCCAAACCCCCTCCACCAACCAGCACCAGGACTTGAGGGTGCACGTAGGGAAGAGAATTAAAAGGATTTGGGATAAAATGGGTTGCTGGCGTGGCAGCCTGATTAAGCAAATAGTCAGTGTCAGAAGCCACTTTGCCCTGGGGGGGAGAAAAGTCGATGTGCTGTCCTGGAAATGTCAGAGGAATAGAGATGAGCTGCACCTCATCACAAGACTCTCTGCACCAGCTGCAGACGCTTCTCCAGGAGAGCATCTTTCCCCTAAGGGAGGACCAACAAGCTGTTCCCAGGAGCATTTTCAGCAGCTGAAAAACCTGGGAGCAGTTTCTTTTATCCCTTGGACACACAAAGGATATCTTCATTTTCACAGACAAATCAAAGTTTCTCTGCTGGAGAAGTCAGAAGTGGGAGCAACATGTATAGGATTGGGCTAGATGATCTTTTGAGGTCCCTTGTAACCATAGAATGGTTTGGGTTGGAAGGGACCTTAAAGATCACCTAGTTCCAAATCCCGTGCCATGGGCAGGGACACCTCCCTGACATTCTGTGATATTTGGCAGCCAAAAAATCTCCTGAATGCAGAAGCAAAAAGAAACTCAAGGTGCCCTCTGCATTTTTATTTTAGACCAGGACACTTTATCACCTTGCTTTTGCTGACAAGGAGGCCATTTAATTTTGTTCCTCTGCAATAATATTTTCCTAGTGGCCACCTTTGTCATAAACATCATGTGTTACCCCACCTTCTGCTTCATCACTTTTGTGCAGTGAAGAGAAAGAGATATGATTTGCTGGGTCTGCAGTGCCCAAACTATCTCCAGCACAGAGGTAGTAGAGCTCTCTGGTGGGAGCTCTGGGGGTGTTACAGTTGTGTTGTAAACGATGGTGATGATCTTGAAGCCACAGCTTCATTGCACAGTGTTTGCTGGACCATCAGGCTTTTAAGACTTGCTCTTGGGAACAACCCTGAGCAGGTTGTACTACTCCTGCATGCTAATGACATCCAGGGCAGGCACAGGTTTGTATCATAGAATCATAAAATGGTTGGGGTTGGAAGGGACCTTCAAAATCATCTAGTTCCAACCCCCTGCCATGGGCAGGGACACCTCTCACTACACCAGGTTGCTCAATGCCTCATCCAGCCTGGCCTTAAAAACCTCCAGGGACTGAGGGGGCATCCACAGCCTCTCTGGGCAACCTCTTCCAGTGTTTCACAGGAAAGAACTTCTTCTCTCCGGCCTAAATCTCCCTTCTTCCAATTTGCATCCATTACTCCTAGTCCTGCCATCCTGAACCCTATCAAAAAGTCCTACCCCAGGAGACCTTTTCTCTATGTGAGGTCTAGGCTCAATCCAAGAGCCATTACAAAACTCAGCAGATTCTCAGTGCTGCCCAGGAAAGAAAACTCAATGTTCCTCCTGAAATACACATGGTTATCCATGCACAGTAAACAAGCCATCTTGAAAAACAATCCCCCTGGAGAGTACATGAGATGTTTGCAAAGCTCTTCTACAGTTCCAGATGCCTCACTCAACATCACAGTGAGGGTGCCAAGCTCTCAGTGTGCACAGCTGTGCCTTCTTGGCCACCCTCCAAAAGGTCTGCTGGGTGCTCACAACAGTCCCAGCACATGGAGCCCTTCTGAGTTGATCTCAGCAACCTTTATCCCCCAGAGATGCCAACCAGGCTTTCAGGTTCCATATTTGATCAGTGGGTCTGTGATTAGGAGGCATGCATGGAGGGACAGCCATCTGCCAGTCCCTGAAGATCTCCTTTTCCTGCATGTTTCCCAAATGGTCTGACCTTTGGCAACCTTTAAAAACTCACTTGATTGTTCTCATGGGTCACCTCTGAATTTAGAGCATTTGATTTGTTAAAAAGGAGCCTTCTGGTTACAAAGATGCCATGTTATGATTGTGGTTGTAGTTGTTTCATCCATGGAGGGGTTCAAGGCCAGGTTGGACAGGACTTGGAGCAACCTGGGCTGGTGGAAGGTGCCCCTGCACAGGGCAGGGGTTGGAAGCAGATGATCTTTGAGATCTCTTCCATCCTAAAACCCTTCTATGACACGATTTTAGGTGTTGGTGTCCTTTAATTTTCTTACCTGCTTTCATTTCAGGTCCCAGAAGATCTCAATGTGAATTGGGAATACAGGAACATCCTAGAAGCTGGAATCTGCTGTTCCTGGAGATGCATAAGAAGTTCAAAGCTGAAATTTTTCAAGGTTTGAGATTAAGTTGTATATAGAAAAGGTGGATCTAGCTGTGTCCGTGATAGCTGAAAGGAAAAAAAAATGTGTAAAATGAGTTTTTGAAGGAAGCAGATGGTGAATCTTCATTTTAGAGCTGCTGGGGAACTTTGATGGTGAGGCCAATGGAGGATGGGAGTAGGAAAGGTCAGATGAGAAGCTGCCCATTCCAGTAGTGAGCCAGATCCATGCTACATATAGACCAGGAGAAGCAGGAGCAGGAACTGGTGTTTTTATCCACGTCTTGAACATACTGTGTCCAGTTCTGGGGCCCTCAGTTGAAGAAGGACAGGGAACTTCTTGAGAGGGGACAGAGCAGAGACACAGAGATGATGAAGGGATTGGAGCATCTCCCTGGTGAAGAAAGGCTGAGGGAGCTGGGGCTCTTTAGCTTGGAGAAGAGGACACTGAGGGGTGACCTCATTCATGCTTATAAATATGGAAAGGGTGAGTGTCAGGAGGATGGAGCCAGGTTCTTCTTAGTGACATCCAGTGGTAGGACAAGGGGCAATGGGTGCAAGCTGGAACACAGGAGGTTCCACAGAAATAAGAGGAAAAAGTTTGTCAGGGTGAGGGTGAGACAACAGTGTCCCAGGCTGCCCAGAGAGGGTGTGGGGTCTCCTTCTCTGGAGACATTCAAACCCCTCCTGGATGCCTTCCTGTGGGACCTGATGTGGATGTTCCTGCTTATGCAGGGAGATTTGACTAGATGATCTCTTGAGGTCCCTTCCAGTCCCTGATATTCTGTGTTTCTGTGATTCTGTGAACTTCTCCTTTGCCAGAAGTGTGTTCCCTTCCAACTGTGCCCCCAAAACCATGCTCCTTTCAGCCTGTTGGCAACATCACTGAAGGCCAGAAGAAGTCAGACTCTGTGCTTTCATCATTCTGAGCAGTCTTTACAAATGTTTATCTGCTTTGATGCTCATCCCTGGTGATGTTTTAACTTGTTTTCTTTTTTTTAAATCTATACTTTCATCGAACATCCTAATTGTTCCCCTTCTAAAAGCATGGTTTCATTAATTTAATCTCGTGCTGCAGAAAATTTTATGAGATCTTAAAGAAACTTCATACTGTGCCTTAATTTCTTTTGCACATAATTGTATTTATATTTCAACAAATAGACTTGAAGTACATTATTATTCTGAAATGAGTGCTAATGGGTTTCAGCACTTCTATGCAGCTCGTCGTGCATTTATTTCACAGCTTTGATGGCTCACAAAGACTTCCCATTTCTTCATTTACATGAAACAACTGTGAAGGATAAACTAAATGGCAGCTTATTTCATCTAGAGATTTATTTTTCTTTTTTCCCCCCTGAAAACTCTACATAAACAGTCCACTGTTGGTGCTCATCAAATGATTCCTTTGAAAGATTCGCATCTCTGTCTGGATGATAGTTCCATAAATGAAAAACACAAATCTTCATCCATCTCCCAGTCTGAAAAAAAAGAAAAGCAACAAAAGAAATCCAAAATATTGTTGCTGTTTGCATCATGCCAGCATATGATATTTAATGTGTGTTTATGTAGTAGTAGGGTGGACCACATCTGGAGTATTGTGTCCAGTACTGAAGTTGAAGTAGGACAGGGAACTGCTGGCGAGAGTCCAGCACAGAGAAACAGAGATGATGAAGGGATTGGAGCATCTCCCTGATGAGGAAAGGCTGAGGGAGCTGGGGCTCTTTAGCTTGGAGAAGAGAAGACTGAGGGTTGACCTCAGTCATGTCTATAAATATGGCAAGGGTGAGTGTCAGGAGGATGGAGCCAGGCTCTTCTCAGTGACATCCAATGATAGGACAAGGGGCAATGGGTGCAAGCTGGAATACAGGAGGTTCCACCTAAATATAAGAAAAACTATTTCTCAGTTAGGGGGAGAGAAGAGTGCCCCAGGCTGCCCACAGAGGATGTGGGTTCTCCTTCTCTGGAGACATTCAAACCCCACCTGGATGCCTTCCTGTGTGACCTGATGTGGGTGTTCCTGCTCTGGCAGAGGGACTGGACTAGATGATTTCTCCAAGTCCCATCCAATCCCTGACATTCTGTGATTCTTTGATTCTGTGGCTTTGATTTGCAGCAAATTCCTTTCAAGCCAAGTCTCAAAGGAGTGCAGAAGTAGGGAAGAGTGCAGGTGTTCAAGTGAAGGTTGAGTATTACCTACAAGGAGCAGAAGTGCTGTGTTTCAAAGTTTAATATATAGGGAGCTTAGTCCTGAAGATCAGAGAGTAACTGGCTTCTCACATACCCACCTTTGGCATCCTCAGCACCAATATCCTACAGTGTTGTCTTGGCAATAGGGACCTTAAATAAACAATTGCCTGCCAAAGCAAAAAAATGCCCTCCAAATGATCCAATGCAGAGGAGGGAATCATTAGCATAATTTGAAGAACACCCTGGACTAGAAATGGCAGACTGAGGACATAACAGATAAGACTTATAAGGAGAAAAGAGGGACAAAGAGAGCTGAGGGTCTCTTCTCTCCTTCTTGTCCATCTCTGAAACTCCCTGAGCATCCATTCCTGGTTTCCTTGCTCTGGCTTTGTTATTGATGAGTTTTAGATCATCTGGGGCTTCTTGTTTTGTGCTTGTTGAGCACCCAGACCTAGCTGGGATAACAACCTGTGACCTGGTGGCTTCTTCGTGCCACTACCTGTAAAGAGGTTGTCCTCCTGTGTAAGAACTGATCTCAACCCACTTGAATATAGAGACAGTGAAAACCATCTGAATCAGCTTGCTCTTGGGTGGGCTTCACATAAATTACTCTTCAAGGAGCAAAGGAAAATTACTTATCTGGGAGGTCCTTCTTTGTATGAGCTGAGGAACCTCTTCTTCCAGATATCAATAAATAGATCATTTGAGCCCAGGGTGGTGGATGTCTCAGCCTGAGATGCTTTCACAGGGATCAATCACCAAAGCCAAGCCCAGATCTGAAGGGAGTTTCTTTCTCTGGGCAAGAGTATGGCACAATGAGCAATAGGTTCCCTTCAAAAGGATGTTTCTTACCTTCTCATGCTGATGGATCCATGACCTTATAAAAGGAGACATGGGCCTTCCTCTGACATTCTACAGCAACAGGACTAAAACCTGTGCTGCCCAAAACCTGTGGGAGGGAAGGAAGCTCACAGTTTTCTTCTTGTGGACCATCCTCCCTCCTAAATAGCCTCAAAAAAGCCACATTTGGGCTATTTCTGCAGTTTTCTCAAGCCACAGAATCACCTGCCTCCAAAAAAATGGTCAAGCCTTTGAGCTCTCCCTTTCACAGCCAGTTTTCTTCCAAGGAACAGAAATATTTCTTATAAGATAACAATTTGTTGGGGTTTTTTTTTTGTTTTTTTTTATTATTTTTTTTTCTGGAACAAAAGTGGAGAGGATGAATTAATCCACAACAGCATTGATGAGGGGAAGAAAAGTTAATTGAAAAATATAATGAGAAGACTGAGCTCAATCCACCCTGTGTATGCAATGGAAACATTTATATTGACAAAGAAAAATTAAAATTTGCTACAGAGTTCAAACACTCTGTTAATATATGTATGATGATAATGCACAGAATCCTTGGTAAGGAGCCTTAGGGCACACACACTGTCCTTATGCAAATTTTATGGAAAAATACAATATTAAATATGGCAAATTCTCATTTTCTTTAACACAAACCTAGTCTAGTAAACACTTTGGCCCAAGTTCTGCTGAAATTTAAGGCTGTTTCCAGCCTTAAATGTGCCAAAAGAGGAAGCCATGGGGAAGGAGGAGGTTTTTTTTCAAGTTGGGAGCAGAAATCCCATATCCCACCTGAAGCATCTTCTGGTGGCCAGCAAGGCTGTGCCAGAGGGTGTTTCTCTGTTCAGATCATGATGAACATGGACCCTCAGGCCACTATTCCATAGCACAGTCCTACAGAGTCTTTGGTTTGCCATAAAACTTTCAAGGGAACAGATGGGAAGGTGGTAAAGTGAAGCCAGTCTTCCCTGTACAAACCCTAAGGGCATGCTCTTGGTCAGGGTGAAGAAGAGTAAAGGAAGAGAATGAAAGAATGCTGCCAAAACTGCACCCAGAAGTTAGAATCATAGAATAGTTTATGTTGGAAAGGGCCTTAAAGATCATCTAGTTCCAACACCCCTGCCATGGGCAAGGTTTGGTTTGTGTGAGCAGCTTCATGTGTGGTGCTTCATTGCTGGGATCCAGATTCATTCCCATCACATCAGGCTCCTCACTGACATGATGAAGACATTGCCCAGAGAGGTTGTGGATGCCCTCTCAATCCCTGGAGGTGTTTAAGGCCAGGCTGGATGAGTCATTGAGCAACCTGGTGTAGTGGGAGGTGCCCCTGCCCATGACTGGCGGGTTGGAACCAGATGATCTTTAGGGTCTCTTCCAACCCAAACCATTCTTTGATCTTCCCTGTACTCCTTCAGGCACTGGGAGGCTGCTGTGAGGTCTCCCCACAGCCTTCTCCAGTCTGACCATCCCCAACCCTCTCAGCCTGTCTCCATAGAAGAGATGCTCCAGTCTTGTGATGTTTGCCTTTAACAAGCCTCTGGGGCTGTGCTGAGACCAAAAAGTCACATTTCCCACCAAGTTTAGTCCTGAAACAACAGTTTTTTTCCTTTCTCATCCTAATTTGGCTTTGAAGCACTCCTTTAATTTTCAGTATTATCATCACCAGTGGTGTGAGTGTGACATATAAGCAATAAGCCTTTCCCCACACAACCTCTCCCACTGACTCCTGTAACACCCAAGTTGGGTAGTTTGTAACCCTGCCCAATTAATTTTGGGCTTGGTGGCTTTTGCTGAGTGCCAAGTCTTTAAAAAAAAATAATAAAGATCTGCACAGAAATTCATTAGCTTTGCAATGTGGCTGGACCCTCTCCAGACAAATTATTACATTTCTATAGTGCTAAAAATAAAAGGAGATATATAATTGAAACAACCCACACACACACAGAGATTTTACAGAATGTCAGGGATTGGAAGGGATCTGGAGAGATCATCTAGTCCCATCCCCTTGCTGGAGCAGGAACACCCATATCAGGTCGCACAGGAAGGCATCCAGGTGGGGTTTGAATGTCTCCAGAGAAGGAGACCCTCTCTGGGCAGCCTGGAACACTCTTCTCTCACCCTCACTGAGAAATAGTTTTTTCTTATATTTAGGTGGAACCTCTTGTGGTCCTGCTTGCCCCTTGTCCTATCATTGGATGTCACTGAGAAGAGCCTGGCTCTATCCTCCTGACACTCACCCTTTCCATATTTATAGACACGAATGAGGTCACCCCTCAGTCTCCTCCAAGCTACAACTCCCAGCTCCCTCAGCCTTTCCTCATCAGGGAGATGCTCCAATCACTTCATCTCTGTGTCTCTGTACTGAACTCTCCCCAGCAATTCCCTGTCCTTCTTCAACTGAGGACCCCAAAAATGGACCCCAAAAACCCTCCCTCTCCCTCCCATGCTCCTGTGTCTGGTGGCAGAGCTGGCAATTACACACTTTAACACTCTCATCTCATACAATCATAGAATCACAGAGTAGGAGAGGACCTTCAACGATCATCTAGTCCAACCCCCTGCAGTGAGCAGGGACATCAGGTTGCTCAAGCCTCAGCAAGCCTGGCCTTGGATGTCTCCAGGGATGGGGCATCCCACCACCTCTCTGGGCAGCCTTGTTCCAGTGTCTCACCACCCTCATGGGGAAGAACTTCCTAATGTCTCACCTAACCCTTCCCTGCTCTAGTTTCAAGCCTCTGCCCCTCATCCTGTGTCTCCATGCCCTGGCAAACAGCCCCTCCCCAGCTTTCCTGTAGGTTCCTCCAGGACACTTCAAAGCTGCCACCTCACACATCCACTTGTGCCACTACAGCATCATCAGGACCTGTTTAATTTCTTTAGAATAGTTTGAGTTGGAATAGTTTGAGTTGGAAAGGACCTTAAAGATCATCTAGTTCCAACTCCCCTGCTATAGGCAGGGACACCTCCTTCTAGATCAGGTTTCTTATCTAATTATCTTATAAAAAGATAAGATTTCTTGCTCAGATTTTTGAAGGGAGTTCACATCTCCTATCATATTAAAAAGAACCATGGAATCATGGAGTTGGAAAGGGCCTTCTGAAGCCATCTAGTCCAACCCCCTGCAGTGAGTAGGGACAACCTGCACTAGATCAGGTTGCTCAGAGCCTCAGCAAGCCTGACCTTGGATATCTCCAGAGATGGATGTGGCCTCCACCACCTCTCTGGGCAGCTTGTTCCACCACCCTCATGGGGAAGAACTTCTTCCTAATGTCTCACCTAACCCTTCCCTGCTCTAGTTTCAAACCACTGCCCCTCATTCTGTGTCTCCATGCCCTGGCAAACAGCCCTTTCCCAGCTTTTTTTGAGCCCCTTCAGGTACTGGGAGGCCACTGTAAGGTCTCCCCTCTCTGGTTTTCATGGGGTTTTTTTTCTTTCTTTCTTTTTTTTTTTCCTTTTTTTTTTTTGTAAAACCACATCCTTTGTGGCACTGCGGTCCTCCAACCATCAGGACATTGACTCTGCCAGGTAGCCTCTGGGAGATGCCATTTCTCTCCAGCAGGTAGTTAGTGTAATGACAGATTGCACTCTATCAAAGAGGTCTATTTTACAGAGATACAATCTGATAGGAAAAAAAATCATTTTCTCAGGGCTTCTGCTCTATTTTGCCAGGTAGGTGGCTGAAAATTGACAAAATCATCCCAGTTCATGGGTGAAGTGTTATTTTCTGGAGCCAGTTAAATACTGTCCAATATAAACCAGAACAAGCTGCTTTGCATTCCTCACTTTCCTGCCTCATTATTTCCCACTGGACTTTTAACTGATATTTTTCCTCTTCTGATTGTATTTTCAAATGATTCTTTTCTCATCTCCTACCCTATATTACTGTTTCTTCATTAATCCTTCAACCTTCCTTTATTAATTTCCCCCAAATTATATTAAAAATCATCTACAGCCCTCCTTCTTTTCTTCATTAAGATCAGTTCTCTTGTATCTTTTGTCACTTGCTGCCTCATGTTTTTTTAACCAGAATAGTGTCTGATCCTGAATTTCTTTTCTTAACCATGGGGAATGCAGTCACTGGACAAACTTTGGCTTTTGTTAACATTTCTATCACCTCCCAAGACCATACTTGCTTATAAGTCAGTGATAATTGTATTTTAACTCCCAAGCAGCTCCATTGGGATCTCCAGCCTAGATTTACTCAATCTTTTTTTTTTTCCTGGTTTGGGTTGGAAGGGACCTTCAAGATCATCTAGTTCCAACCCCTGCTATGGTCAGGGGCTCCTCTCACTAGCATTGAAATTATTTATAAATACTCTTTATGGTCTTTATGGTTACATTTGAGTGGCAAAAATACACATGTATTGGGTTTTGGTAGCAGTAGGTCCACCCAGAAGCTGAAAGAAGATGCTAGAATGTTCTCCCATTGGTCTGAAGGCAAGGCCACCCAGCTCTTAGACAAGGCCACTGCTGTCCAAGGCCCTCAGCCATAACTTTTTAAAGAAAAACCCTGCAAAACAGTAGCCAGAAAAGAGGAATAAGAATGTGTGAGAGCAACAGCTCTGCATGTGGGTGAAGAAGGATTGGAAGGATGTGGTCTAATTTCCAGAGCAGAGATATCCCTGCTGTCCATAGTGAACACCATGGTGAGACATGTCCCTCTGCAGCCCATGGAGGTTAATGGTGGATGAGATGCCTACCTGCAGCCCAAGAAAGACCACAAGCTGTGACTCTGTGGGAAATCCATGTTGGAGCAGGCTCCATTTGGGACCTGTGACCCTATGGAAGACCCGTAACTGGTGCAGCCTGTTCCTGAAGGTCTCTCTACGAAAGGGACCCCACTGGAGCATTACACAAAGAGGAGATGTTTAGGAAGTCATCTTCTGCCATTGTAATGTCTAATGCCTCATCTAGAGTTACATCTATTAGAGCCTTAGTCCCTGAATTTTGAGGTGTTGTAGTAATGAATGCTCTGCAATTACAACTGGGATGGTGGAAGAAGCTGATGTGGCGTAAAACCTCCCCCTTTCAATAGTTGCTTGGCCTTTTGCTGATCTGCAGCACTTCTGCCCTCTCACTCAAGACTCAGAATGGATTTCTGAGGCATTTATGTAAATACTTCTCTCTTTCTGCTTTCTTTCGGCATTTAGTAAGCCTTGAGCTTGTCTGTGTTGAGCTGAGCAACAACTTTCTGCTGCTTTTTCTGCTCTCCCTGGGACCTTTTGTCTAGTCAGTCCTTCACTGTGCTGCTTCCAGGGCCCTAACTCAGCACATACCAGTGATTTGGATCATTCACCTTCCAGCTTCTCCTTGGCATTTTGCTGATTCTGATGGTCTGTGTTTTGCTGTCCTTATTCCTCAATGTCACTGGCCTTTAGTGCCTCCCTCCTGGGGAGCAGGAGCAGTAGTAAATGGTCTGGGGATGGCTCAGAGACATTCCACAAGGTGGTCTTTTGTTCTTCAAGACTTTGAAGCTTAATCTTCCCACGGGTTTTTTGTTCCCAGGCAAACATTTCCTCGACTCCCCAGGCAAAAAATCAAAACAGTGGATGTCTGATCCAAGCCACAACAGAGAGGAGTTGCCTCCTGTCCCACCTTAATGAAACAAAAAAGATCAAATGAAGTGAAGTCTCCAGCTTCCCTCTGTGATCATTTCTGATGTTAGCTCTTCAAATAACCCCCAGTGTTTGAACTTGCTTGTTCAAATGACCTCTGCTTCTCTGGACTTCCTTTCCTCTTCACTGAAGGTTATCCACCAAGTTCAAAGGCAACAGCCTGGCCACATGCTTGGAACAAAGGGTTCAAGAATCAAAGCTGCTTTCCAAAAATCAATAAGACACCCAGAGGAACCATTGGTTCAGTCACCTCGTTCAGGATCAGCATCTTGCTCTTGAGAGGAAAACTTGGCAGTGGTTGGACATGTGGAGATGCCACCTGGGCTGAAGTCCAAGTGCTGCCTCTCTCTTCAACCCACCTTAGGCTTTTTCCCCAACTTAAAGCAATATCTCCCTATTATGAAATACCTTTAATTAGGCTTCCTTAAAATTTCTGTTTGCTTTTGGCTGTTGCTGCTGTTGCTGAAAAAGAGCAGCAAGATGAAGTCTGGTTGATACACAGAGTAGATAGACATCAAATGAAATACCTGGTCAAAGCACAGTCAGAACAATAAACTTATAGAATCACCATCTGAAAGTAAAGCAAAACACTCATTGCAAAGCTGGATACTGTTGAAGAGGGAGATAGTATAGAGAAGAATCAACCTAAATCATGCTGAATATGATTTGTCTGGACTTTTGGAGACTTCTCTCCCTTGATATCAGAAGTACTGCTGGTATGCTGGCACAGAATTCAGGGCTCTCCTAACCACACAACCAAGCCAAATCTTTAGGTATTGCATCAAAAAGTCCTTAGTGCAACATCATTAAGACTATATATATATATATATATTCATATAGTTTTTGACAGTATATAGGATTTTTGACCCTCTACTTGGCTCTGGTGAGTCCCCATCTGGGGTTACTATGTCCAGTTCTGGAGTCCTCAACATAAGAAGGACATTGAGCTGTTGGAGTGGGTCCAGAAGAGGGTCTTGAAGATGATGAGAGGGCTGGAGCACCTCACTTACGAGGACAGGATGAGGGAGTTGGGGTTGCTCAAACTGGAGAAGAGGAGGTTCAGGGGGGACCTCAGAGTAGCTTCTCAATACCTGAAGGGGCTACAGAAAGGCTGGGGTAGGACTTTTTAATAGGGTCCAGGATGTTAGGACCAGGAGTAATGGATGTAAAGTGGAAGAGGACACATTTAGGCTGGAGATAAGAAGGAAGTTCTTTGTTGTGAGGGTGGTGAGACACTGGAAGAGGTTGCCCAGAGAGGCTGTGGATGCCCCCTCAATCCCTGGAGGTTTTTAAGGCCAGGCTGGATGAGGCATTGAGCAACCTGGTGTAGTGAGAGGTGTCCCTGCCCATGGCAGGGGGATTGGAACTAGATGATTTTGAAGGTCCCTTCCAACCCAAACCATTCTATGATTCTATGAACATATATTGTCAAAGGAGATAAAAGTCTTGCAGTAGCTCCTTATTTTGTGAGGACTGAAAAGTGATCTCTCAACAAGAATTTCAGTACAAAGAACAGCATCCAGATGGCTTGGACTGAAGCAGGTCCCATGTGGATCAGAGGAGGCTGGGATGGAAAAATACAGTTATGATTATGGAGGATGGACAAGTGCTGTAAAAGGGGAAAATGTTTTTAAAAAGGCAAATTTTGAAAGAAATTAATCTGGGGATTTTGAGAACAACTCAGGAGGGACAGTTTGTACCACAACCCTACAGCCCACCTCTTGGAACACAAGGGAATCATAGAATGGTTTGGATTGGAAGGGACCTTCAAGATCATCTAGTTCCAACCCCCCAGGAGCTGATGGTTAGGCTTGTGTTTTCCAGATGACTCAGCTCAACATCTCATGCAGAGACCTGCCTTCTGTATCAAAATTGGTGTTTAACACAAAACATTTCCATTTGACAGCACCACAGTTGTAAGGGATGAGAAGTGTTGGCAAAGGCAGGTGATTTACACTTAAGGAAATGTCTACTTCAGGAAGAAAAAGCTTTCAAAAAGACAAGGGTTCTGGAGATTGTGCAGACACCATGACATGAGAGAGAGAAAAAACATGGACTCAGTGTCTCTCCTTTCCCCAGAACCTCATTAAAAGATATTGCTCCACTTTTCTCTCCTGCTCCTACTGTTTGGTCTCCATTTGATACCCACTTCTCCAGCAAACCTTTCTGTTTTGGGCTGGTATTTATCAGCTTTAATTAGGGAAATGTTAGAGGGGGAAAGAAAGGCAAAAAGGAAAAAAAAAGCTGAAAGCCATCTTTAATGCTTTTTTTTTTTTCTTTTTCTGAGCTGCTTTTTGCATAAAAAAAGAAAGCAGAGGTGGAGATTCTGGTCTTTTGTATCCAACAGATGCATTTTTTAGCAACTAAAGAACAGAGCTCCCAGTGTTTATAAAAGCAAATTATAGAAGCAAACCATGGGCAGAGACCAACCACAGACCCTTCACTGAATAAAATTTTTAAACTCTGAGCTCACCACTAAATCACTAATAGGCCAATCTTCAAAATTCAACCAGCATTTGGGACATTGTTGGTTTTGTTGCATTTTGTTGGGTTTTTTTTTTCTTTGCAAATGGTTTGCCCTTTTTTTTTTTCCTTTTTTATTTTTTTTAAAATTTTTTATTAAGAAGCAGATCTGTCAGCAGCTCCCTTGGGTACTTCTGCTTCTTTGGAGGAAGAAAACTTCAATACACTGTTTTTTATACACACACAAACCCTCCCCCCCCACTATAATGAGCAAACAGCTCCTGTGATGCTGAGCTGCTGCTCAGGAAAACTCCCAAAAAAAGCTTGCAAGCAACTTGTTGGTCTGTAAAAAGACAAAGATGCCAAGCTGATCAAAGCTCCTCAATTAAGCTTATAAATCTCCCTTATTCTTAGAATGGAGAATGAACAGATAATAGTGTAAAAACACCCCTATAAGCCAAGCTGTTGTGTGTCCCCCTCAAAAAATCATCAAATTAACTCCCATCTTGTGCAGAAATAACAGAGCAAGCAAATGTTGGCTAAAAATAAACTGCCACTGAGGGCCAGGAACACAGCAAAGTGTTTAGTCAGATAAATATGCTTAATTAGTTGTAGCAGATTTGGGGGGAAGATGATAGCTTTGTTGCTCACTTATTGCCTGAAGGGCTCTTATTGTGGCTGTATTTTACTCTGTGGAAATTTCCTGTTGCATCCTGGGGTGTATTAGAAGGGGTGGAGAAGGAGAAGAGCTTCTCTTCCTCCTCTGCTCTGTCCTGGTGAGACCACATCTGGAGTGTTGTGCCCAGTTCTGGGGCCCTCAGCTGAAGAAGGAACTGCTGGAGAGAGTTCTGTGCAGGGACACGGAGATGATGAAGGGATTGGAGCATCTCCCTGGTGAGGAAAGACTGAGGGAGCTGGGGCTCTTGAGCTTGGAGAAGAGGAGACTGAGGGGTGACCTCATTCATGTCTTTAAATATGGAAAGGGTGAGTGTCAGGAGGATGGAGCCAGGCTCTTCTCAGTGACCTCCAATGACAGGACAAGGGGCAATGGGTGCAGCTGGAACACAGGAGGTTCCACAGAAATATAAGAAAAAACTTTGTCAGGGTGAGAGTGAGAGAAGAGTGTCCCAGGCTGCCCACAGAGGATGTGTCGTCTCCCTCTCTGGAGACATTCATACCCCACTTGGACACCTTCCTGTGTGACCTGATGTGGGTGTTCCTGCTCTGGCAGAGGGATGGGACTAGATGATCTCTCCTGGTCCCTTCCAATCCCTCATATTCTTTGATTCTGTCTGGTTCTCATCAGGCAGGAATTGATTATAACCCAGCTTAGGAGAATATCAGCAGCTGAGTGTCTTTGACATGATTCTTAAGTGCAGTGCAATAGTTCAGGAAAAAAAAAAAGTTGATTTTCAAAGCAGTTTCTGCTTTATATTGGCTTGGAAGCAAAGGAAAGCTGAGGAGGGGCTGTTTGCCAGGGCATGGAGCCACAGGATGAGGGGCAGTGGTTTGAAACTAGAGCAGTGCAGGGTTAGGTGAGATATGAGGAAGAATTTCCTCCTAATGAGGTTAGTGAGACTCTGGAACAGGTTGCCCAAAAAGGTGATGGGACTCCTCATCCCTAGAGACATTCAAAGCAAGACAGACTTGCTGAGGCTCTGAGCAACCTGATGTAGTGCAGGATGTCCCTGCTCACTGCAGGGGAGTTGTACTAGATGGCCTTGGAAGGTCACTTCCTACCCTAATATCCCATAATTCTGTAATTCACAGAAGATTTATGAGGATTGTGCTGACCTTAATTACTACTCTTTGATTAGAGGCCTCTCTCTGGTAGGTGAATCCCACACAGTGTGACAGCTCTTCATATGGAAGAGTTAAGGGAAGAGGGAATTTAAATTATTTGCTGATTGCTGATATTTTTTCCTGCTGCTCCTGCTCTGCTCTTGGACCTGCCTGATCTGATCTTTCTTCTTTTTGCTGCTTTTGCTTATTTCTTCCTCATCTGCTGATGATTCCTTATAAGTGCCTTAATCAAATTAATTCCAGCAATGTTTTCTATTATTGTAGGGATTTTCTTTCCATACCTAGGGAGACTGCCAGTGTTAGTTTCCACAGAGAAGCTGACTTTTATCTTGATGAGAGCAAAAGAGCAGAGCCCCAATTAGATGGGTTAAATCATATTTCAGTCTATGGAGGAGAGGAGCATCCTCTGTTATTCTTGAACATGAAACCTGGGTCTTCATCCCAGCTCTCACTGAAGTTTCAGGGTTAGTTCATCACTCCACTGCTGGAGAAGTCTAGGAGATGCTGATTTGAGCAGAAGAGCTGATTTTATCTGAGGGAGTCTTGCAAATGAGGAAAATGAGTGCAATACAAGCAGCAAATCCTCTACCTCAAAGAGAAGTCTCAACAATATCTGTATACTGATGAACCCTGATGAAAAAGAATCTCAGCTCCCAGACAGGCAGTAGAAGAAAATCTCTGCTCAAAAATTATTTAGGGACAGAATTAGGGGGAAAACATCCTTCTCTACACGTGGCCTGCAAATCAGGCAGTGTGCTAAGATGTTCAATATGTGATACAGCTTGGGAACTACCATCCAGGAGACTGTGATGTTCAAGTTTGAAGTAACTTTATTACTCAAGGTGTCCAGGTAGGGCTTGAATATCTCCCGAGAAGGAGACCCCACACCCTCTATGGACACTATTCTCTCACTGTGAAAATGTTTTTTCTTATATATCTGTGGAACCTCCTGTGTTCCAGCTTGCACCCATTGCCCCTTGTCCTATCATTGGAGGTCACTGAGAAGATCCTGGCCTGAGGCTGTTAAAATCCTTTCCTCTCAGGGACAGTGGACCTTCCAAAAAGGGTTCTCTGACCTAAGATTTGAGCCAGCTTTAACACATAACTTCAAATGAGCAGGCAGTTGACTGACTGGCTTCAAGGTTGGCTTCCCTACATCAATTATTTTAAAGATCCCTATCTCCCCATCCTGCTTCCTCTTATTGGTGATTCTTCTGTAGATAAAAATCAAAAACAAAAAACAACAAGAGTCAGCAAATGGCAAAAAATGAATCAAATAAACTTAACACAGTGCCTTGGTGCCTATATTCAATTTCTTTTGACTGAAACTGTGCATCTGAGAACCCCACTGTCTGTGGCTGAGAGAGAACTGATGACATCAGCGTTTTCCCCATTATATCACCCTGTGATAATAAATAATATCTTCTGCAAGTCCTTCCAAGTTCATCTGAAGTGGTTTTAAAGATTGTGTGCAGCTTATTTGTGCTTAAATTATTCTACTTTTGCCACCCTGGAGAGCTGAGACAGCAGGAGGCAATTTGTAAGGCAGCTGGAAAATTTTTTTTTCTCAGTTTTAATATTACTGCAATCACCTTCTTGCTCCCTACAAGGCACAGAACTACTGTTGCATTTGAAGACCATCTTACAGAGTTCTTCTCTTCTGGTTGGACTTTTTCATAGGAGGGAAAAATTCCCCTAAAATCTGGGAGGTTTTTATCATTGATCTCAGTGATAGCAGTACTAAGAATGCTTTTAGTTCTCCCTTACTGTTTTTTTCTGGTCATAGAATCATAGAATCATAGAATAGTTTGGGTTGGAAGGGACCTTAAAGATCATCGAGTTCCAACCCCCCTGCCATAGGCCGGGACACCTCCCACTAGACCAGGCTGCTCAGTGCCTTGTCCAGCCTGGTCTTGAACACCTCCAGAGAGGGGGCATCCACAACCTCTCTGGGCAACCTGTTCCGGTATTTCACCACCCTCACTGTAAAGAATTTCTTTCTTATGTCTAGTCTAAATCTATTCCCCTCCAATTTATATCCATTGTTTCTAGTCCTCCCTGGTAATTCCAGGGGCTCCTTGTTCTTCTTTACTGATTCTTTCTTACAGGTGCTTCATGTTTTTCCTTACTGGTCATTCCAGGTGCTCCTTGTTCTTCCTTACTGGTTCTTTCTTACAGGTGTTTCTTGTTTTTCCTTACTGGTTTTTCCAGTTGCTCCTTGTTTTCCTTCATCAAGACTGGGGTTATTTTCTCCTTTTCTTTCCCAAACTCAGTTTAGTTGCCTGAGTTTTGTCTCTGTGTAGTCGGCTAGACTTTGCTCTCTGCCTTTTCTATTTTAATTTTCCATTAAAGCTCTGTATGTGCTGGATTTCCTTGCAGGACACAAGTGGTCTTACTCTCCTCCAGTGTCTGAGTTACACCTATGGACCATGGACTGAGTGCTGATCTAGCCTGGATCTTCTGGAGATTCATGGTAAGCAGTGTTCCTCTGGAACCTACTTTATTTTTTGGTTTTTTGGGTTTTTTTTAATATAAAACACCAAATCCAAGGAAACAGGGGTTGGAATTTGATGATCTTTAAGGTCCCTTCCAACAAACTATCCTATGATTCTAGGAAGAAAAGGGAGTGGATAAAAGAGTGTCTCTGGTTCTTTCACCCCCTGTTTGATGTTTTCTTTGCAACTGGAATGAAATGTAGCTGTGATATTTAGCCTTGTGATGAGCCTTGAAACTTCAGGCTTTTTTTCACCACTGCTGTGAGGATGGGCTGAGAGAGCTGGGGCTGTTGAGGCTGGAGAAGGCTGCACATGGGGAAAACTTACGTCGGCTTTGCAGAGCCTGCAGGGGCTCCAGGAAAGCTGGCGAGGGGCCATTTGCATTGGTATTGAGAAGCTACTCTAAGGTCCCCCCTGAGCCTTCTCTTCTCCAGGCTGAACAACCCCAACTCCTTCAGCCTGTCCTCATAAAGGAGGAGCTCCAGCCCTCTCATCATTTTCATGGCCTCCTCTGGACCAGCTCCACCAGCTCAATGTCCCTCTTATGTTGAGGGCTCCAGAACTGGACACAGTAACTCCAGGAGGGGCCTCACCAGAGCTGAGTAGAATGACAAAGGAAAAAAACCCCACATGTTAATATAACTATTATCAAGATTATGTGCTGATAGAACTGTTTCTGTCTCTTAAGTGTGTGGTTTTTCTCCCTTTTAGTCTAAACAAGTGGCTATTTCTTGAAAAATGAAACATCCTGGGTTTTTTAACAATGCACGGTACAAAGAGCTTTTACATGTTCATTTTAAGTAAAGGGAAAGAATAGAAGCAGTGGCTTCATGTTGCTCAGAAACTTTCATTTTTTATTAAAAGGAACTGGCAGTTTGTTTTCTTTCCCAAGCACAAATGTGTTTCATTTTGCTCATGCTCAAGTAGCGAAAACCTGGAAGAAAAAGCTCAACCCCCTGATGAAAGTGGCTCTCAGGGTTTTTTTGACTAAAATTGTAGAATCATAGTGTTTTGGGTTGAAAAGGACCTTAAATAGCTGGTTCCAACCCCCTTCCATAGGTAGGGACACCTTCCACTGCACCAGGTTGTTCAATGCTTCATCCAGCTTGGCCTTAAACATCTCCAGGGATTGAGAGGGCATCCGCAACCTCTTCCAGTGTCTCACCACCCTCACAGTAAGGAATATCTTTCTTATCTCTGCTCTTCCTCCTAGTCCTGACATTCTGGACACTATTAAAAAGTCCTACCCCAGCCTTTCTGTAGCCCCCTTCAGGTATTGATAAGTCACTATGAGGACCTCCCTGAGCCTTCTCTTCTCCAGGCTGAACAATCCCAACTCCTTCAGCCTGTCCTCATAAAGGAGATGGTCCAAGCCTCTCATCATCTTTGTGTCTCTCCTCTGGACCCTCTCCAACAGCTCAATGTTATTCTTACATTAGAGGTTCCATCAAAACAGCTGGTTTCACTCTCTAGGTGTGAAAAAGGGGAAGTGTTTTTGTCAGAAAATAGTGAAAATTGAGTGTTTGCTTGTGTGTAGTGTGAAATTCAGTGCTAGAGAAGATTCACAGACACTGAAAAAAGGCAATGTTGATGGCTTGAGTGATAAAATAATGGTTTTCTCAAAAATCCCATCTGTGGGTTTTACTTTCCATCACTTAAGAGGCATAAATGAAACCACATATACCTTGAATATATGTTTGTAAATAAATGTATGCATATAATTTATGGGGCGAAAACTAGGTTTATATTTTTCCCATTAATTTGGAATATTTTCCCATTCATTATAGTTGTATTATTGGTTTCCCAACTCCACATTCCTCACTTCCATAATTTAAGTTATTGGGGAGTGAAATTTCCTTAGACCACAATTCTTGTTGCAAGTCAGGCTATTTATCAATAAAATGGAACTTTTTCATTAAGGGGAGGGGAAAAAGAATCCCTGGACAAGCCATTCCTCTTTATGTTTGCCAGGCAACCTGTGGGTGAAAACTTCCTGAGTTGTGGTAATTTTCTTTGTGCATCCCATTATCCAGCAGCAGCAACTGTGAGATAAATGGGCTGATTTATCCCTCCTTCATCAGCTCTCAGCAGAATGGTTCCTGCTGATGTGCCTGGTATCTCCTCCTGGGGAAAATAAGAATCATAGAATGGTTTGGGTTGGAAGGGACCTTCAAGATCATCTTGTTCGAACCCCCCTGCCATGGGCAGGGACACCTCCCACTACACCAGGTTGCTCAGTGCCTCATCCAGCCTGGCCTTAAACACCTCCAGGGATTGAGGGGGCATCCACAACCTCTCTGGGCAACCTCTTCTAGTGTCTCACCACNATTCTATGATTCTGTGGCTATAAATATGTAAAAGTTGAGTATCAGGAGGATGGAGCCAGGCTCTTCTCAGTGACATTCTATGGATGGACAAGGGGCAATGGGTGCAAGCTGGAACACAGGAGGTTCCACATAAATATAAGAAAAAAATTTGTCAGGATGAAGGTGACAGAATATTGTCCCAGGCTGCCCAGAGAGGGTGTGGAGTCTCCTTCTCTGGAGACATTCAAACCCCTCCTGAATGCCTTCCTGTGTGACCTGTTCTGGGTGTTCCTGCTCTGGCAGGGGGATGGGACTAGATGATCTCACCTGGTCCCTTCCAATCCCTGACATGTTGTGATTCTGTGTTTTAGGTGCAAAATCCAAAGAGGCAAATAACTGGGGAGGAATCTGTATGTTCTCTGAAATAATATTGGTAGCTGGATTCCTAAACTAGCATAAATTATGTGTGAATCCAGACCAGGCTTGAGTGTGCATCTCACCCTTACTTCTGCTGGGAAAAATCCTTGGTTTCAAAACCTTGTCCAACACCTATTATCAGAGAAGGCAAAATGGATTATTTCTCAAAACAAAATAAAATCCTGCACCTGGAAAAAAAAAAGATTTTTGAATCTTTCATTATTCCATATTTTATGAGGTATTTTACGACAGTTTTCAGCATTACATGTAGTTTTTTATGATCTTGGATATAGCCAGGCTGTGATGGTGTTTCCATAAACTCAGCCCAAGAAAGCAGCATTAATCTCATGTTCCTCTTCATAGAAAAAACAAGGTCATTTTTGTATCTGCAGTTCTGGCAGAGCAAAGAGAAGTCCATCCTAATAACACTTTATAGAGGTAATAGAAGAGGAAGTAAATGGGAAAAAGGGAAAGTAGAGAACAGCAAAGAAAATTATATGATACAGGAGCTGAACCCAGCAACTGGTGGTATTTTCCACTCTTCTTTTTGTTTTTTTTTTTTTAAGGAGAGCTTTTTAATTAAAACAACTCCAGCAAACCCCAGGCTGATCAACAACATGACACTGGTTGCTGTGGCCCAAATTAAACCCCCTCTAAAAGGTTACGCTCTGCCTTTGATTTGGGGCTGATGCAGGAGGCTTGGCTCCCGTACAAAGACTAGTGATGCTCATAAATCTTCTGTGGATGCTGGCCCTGTTGTGGGAGTTTTAAGTCCTTCAGATTGGTCTGTGTGTTTGCTGACCTTAAAAAGGGGCATTTTGATGCAAATTCTGACCTACACTTTAGCCTGTGAAGAAGTCCAGGGCTGGTCAAACGTTGGAGCAGCCAAGCTGTAGCTAGGGTGATTTCATCTTGATGGCCTGGCTAACAAATGAGATAATCCTTGGAAACAGAGTTTCTGATCTAAAGCCCTTTTGGCAGCTTTTGGAGTTGGTATTAACAGGCCTTGGACTTGGTCCCTGTGGCCTCCAGCATTTTCTGCAGTGCCGAGGGAAAGGAAAATAGAAAAGGTCCAAGATTTGGTCTGAACAAGAAGTTAAAACCCAGATTGTGTAGTGGAATAAGGCAAAATTGTCATGGTAGAAGTTGATTTGAGTGTAGTTAGACATTCTCACCCTCACATGCTTCCATCTTTTCTTGATAGAAGAGGATGTAAGGTTTGGAAAAGGACTTCTGCTTCCCTGAAGCCTCTCTGCAGAGCAGGACCCTTCCAGGTTGTGCTTCCACACTCCTGAGGTGCTGGAGAAGGTCCAGAGCAGGGCGATGAACCTGGTGAGGGGTTCTAGAGAACAAATCGTATGAGGAACAACTGAGGGAGCTGGAAGTATTTGGTCTGGAGAAAAGGAGGCTGAGTGGAAACTTCCTGCTCTGTACAACTCAAGAAAGGAGGATGTGGCCAGGGGGAATCTTCTCCCAAGGAATAAGCATTAGGACAACAGGAAACAGGCTCTTGTTTTACCAAGGGTGTCTTAGGAAGACTATTAAAAAAATCTTCATGGAAAGGGTTAGCAACCATTGGACTGGGATGTCCAATGGAGTGTCATCCCTGGAGTATTTAAAAGCCAGGCAGATGTGGTGCTGAGGCTGGATATAAGAAAGAAATTCTTTGTGGTGAGGGCAGTGAGACACTGGAAGAGGTTGCCCAGAGAGGCTGTGGATGCCCCCTCAATCCCTGGAGGTGTTTAAGGCCAGGCTGGATGAGACATTGAGCAACCTGGGGTAGTGGGAGGTGTCCCTGCCCATGGCAGGGGGGTTGGAACTAGATGATCTTGAAGGTTCTTCCCAAGCCAAACCATTCTATGATTCTAAAACCACCAGCAATTTCTACCCCCTTCCTGTGACATCCCCCCATCTTGTACCAACAGTTGCAGTCTGTCCACTCAAGGGAATAGCATTTATTCTTTCTATTTTCTTTCTTAACAAAAGGAAGTTTTAAGGAGGGGGAAAAAAAAAAAAGGAAGGCACATGATGTGTCCCCTGTGACTGCTCCAATTGTTATGAAATGTGCAACTTTAGCTGGTGGGGAATGAGCTGAATCTCAGGAAAAACCCATCCAAGAGCATGAAAGCGAAGGGTTTCTAGGACTGCTCTTTCAAGATGAAAGGGAAAACTTAAAGGAAGAGTTTCTTTAGGAAAAGAGTCTCCTTTGCAGAGCCTGAGAGCTGATTATAGCTCCCTGCCTCTGCCTTCTTGGGGCCACATTTGAGAGGTATCAGCCATCATGAGCTGGTTGGTGCCACTTTTCATCTCTTGTTTCTTGTTATGAACACAGGAGGTTTCAGCCACATCTTAGATTTTTAAAAGAATTGAACCGCATTTTATTTTTAACAGGAATTTGGGTTTAAGAAGTAGCAAGTGAAAAGGCAGTGGGCTGAATCTGATGGAGAACAGCAATAGAAAGCCTAGAATGCCCCTTTTTCAGTGATAGGAGCAGAAATTCAATGCTATTTTGCCAACTCATAACATTTCATCGAGTTTCTCATGTCAGATGAAGTCTGGAAATAGTTCTGCACTGCCAGAGGTGTATTCATTCTCACTGGGGTTCACATGGAGGATCAGCAGCACTCTGTCCTCCAAATGCTCTTCCATGTCCAGTGCTAGGGGAAGGGACACTTAATCATGCTGCTCTCTTAAGTCTGGCTTTTGGGAAAATTGTGAAAATAGTGCAGAATTATTCTCTTCCTGGCTGGAAATAAAAAAAAAAAAAAAAGAATAGTCTTCTGCTCTGAGGAGACTGAGCACAAACTGTAATGCAAAGACACCAGAGAAAATTTTCAAATCCCCTGGTTCCACCTGCCCTCCCACATCTCCAAGAGGATGATTTCCCATTTTGGTTAGAAAAATTTGGAATGCAAGGAAAGGAGGTTTGAAAACAAAGAATCAAAAGGTTCATCCAACCAAAGGAGTGGACTAGATGATCTCCTGAGGTCCCTTCCAATCCCTGATGTTCTGTGATACTGTGAGTGAACCAAAGGGAGTGAAGGGGCAGAGTCAATGGTTAATTTTTCTTAAAATTGAGGTGTTTGTGTGGTGCAGAAAACTGGCCTCAGTGACCAGAGGAACCTTTCTAGCCTGCTAGTCCATGATTTATCTCTTTTAATAATTACTGCTGGAAAGGTGAGCACCTAATTTAAGCCCCAAGGCTCCTTTGATGAGCAGTGAAAAGAGATGGGCATCTCCTGAAGGTGGCTCATCATGCCTGAAGGCAAGTCTATCTAAGATGCAAGATTTGAAGGACCACAAAAAAAAGCTGGATGTTCAGCTTAGGTGGGGCACCTCATTTTAGGCAGACATAGTAGAACTGATGAATCTTTTCAGTCAAATGGATGCCTCCCCTTTGGAGGTGTTTAAGGACAGGCTGGATGAGACATTGAGCAACCTGGTGTAGTGGGAGGTGTCCCTGCCCATGGCAGGGTGGTAGAAACTAGATGATTTTTGAGATGGAGGAAGATTCTTTGATGGGTTCTGTAGTGGTAGGATGAGGGGCAGTGGTTTGAAATTAGAGCAGGGCAGGGTTAGATGTGACATGAGGAAGTTCTAGCCCACGAGGGTGGTGAGACCCTGGCCCATGTTGCCCAGAGAGGTGGTGGAGACCCCATCAAACCTGGAGACATTAAAGGCCAGGCTTGCTGAGGCTCTGAGCAACCTTATCTAGTGCTGGATGTCCCTGCTTACTCAAGGGGTTGGACAAGATGGCCTTGGAAGGACCCTTCCAACCCATCTCATGATTCTATAATACACAGCTCACAACCTTGGCTTCAGCTTGCACTTGACTTTTGGACACTAGCAGTAGTCATGGATGATGGGGAAAGCAGATCCTCATTCACTGACTGACACATCAAACATGATGTGGGCAGTGAGACTTGCAGAGGAAAAAAAAAAGGTCCCACTGTTTGTTTGCTTAAGATCCCTGTGTGTTTGATTTTTTCAAAGCCTGCTTGGAGCCAAGCAACGAGAATCTTTAGAAGAGCAGAACTAAAAATAGCTCCCCCAGCCCAGTTAAAATAAACTGCAGATAATCTCCTGTGGCACAATTATGGAGAGCAGCAGAGCAAAAAGCACAGCAAGCTCCAGCAGGGACTTGCTGTGCCTCCTGGATGTGGGCTTGATGTTTTTTCAGGTAGCACTGACTTGTCTGAGAACATCAGTTTGAATGTTATCTTTTCATAGAACTGTATGGTTGGGAAGGAGCTTCTAAGATCATCAAGTCCTTCAGTGAACAGGGACATCCTGTGATTCTGTGATCCTGCACTAGATGAGGTTGCTCAGAGCCTCAGCAAGCCTGGCCTTGAATGACTCCAGGGATGGGGTCTCCACCACCTCTCTGGGCAACCTCTTCCAGTGTCTCACCGCCCTCATGAGGAGGAACTTCTTCCTTATGTCTCACCTAACCCTGTCCTGCTCTGGTTTTCAAACCACTGCCCCTCACCCTGTGGCTCCATGTCCTGGCAAATAGCCCCTCCCCAGCTTTCCTCTGCTTCCACGCCAATATAAAGCAGAAACTGCTCTGAAAATCTACTTTTTTTCCCCCTAAGTTATTGCACTGTACTTAAGAATCATGTCAAAGACACTCAGCTGCTGGTATTCTCCTAAGCTGTGTTGTAATTAGTGCATCAATTCCTGCCTGATGAGAGTCAGACAGAATCAGAATATCAGGGATTGGAAGGGACCAGGAGAGATCACCTAGTCCCATCCCCCTGCCAGAGTAGGAACACCCACATCAGGTCACACAGGAAGGTGTCCAGGAAGGGCTTGAATGTCTCCAGGGAAGGAGACCCCACACCCTCTCTGGGCAGCCTGGGACACTCTTCTCTCACCCTCACCCTAACAAAGTTCTTTCTCCTATTTCTGTGGAACCTCCTGTGTTCCAGCTCACACCTATTGCCCCTTGTTCTATGATTAGATATCACTAAGAAGAGCCTGGCAAAAGCACAGCAAGCTCCAGCAGGGACTTGCTGTGCCTCCTGGATGTGGGCTTGATGTTTTTTCAGGTAGCACTGACTTGTCTGAGAACATCAGTTTGAATGTTATCTTTTCATAGAACTCTATGGTTGGGAAGGACCTTATAAGATCATCAAGTCCTTCAGTGAGTAGGGACATCCTGCACTAGATGAGGTTGCTCAGAGCCTCAGCAAGCCTGGCCTTTAATGTCTCCAGGCTTGATGGGGCCTCCACCCCCCCCCGGGCAACTTTTTCCAATGTCTCCCCACCTTCATGGGGGAGAACTTCTTCCTTATATCTCATCTAACCTCTCCTGCAGTCTAATCCTGCAAAGTGCCCCTGTTTTATGAGGCAAATCCAAAGCTCACTCCCTGCACACTCATTTCTTTTGTTTCTCTTTGCAATCAACAGAAGCTGCTGATGCTTGACATCTTGGAGGGAGGAACAATGTCCCATCCATTTAATTGGAAAGACTGGTTGTTGCCTCTGTGCCAGCAGAGTCCTGCCCAAGCTGTGAGCAATTCTTTTAGTCAAGGTAGGCACAGAAAGGGAATGCACTGAAGGTCATGGGATTATTGCTCCTTACAAAAAAGAAAAAAACCAAGACTTTTGCAAGCAGTTTGGCAAGGGGGATGAAAGGCTTTGTGAAAAGCTGCACTCTTATTGACATATCTGCCAGGGTTTCACAAGTCCTGCCTTCAGCATGAATTCTCTGGCCTTCCCTGAAAGGCAGGAGAGGAAGGGAGAGATTGGGAAGGAAAGAAGAAAAGAAGACTTGGGGTTTTTTTCTTTTCTTTTTTCATAGGGATTTGTTATGGTGCTGATGCATTTCAGGTTAGTCAAGAGTAAAGGCTTGAAATGCTCTGATTTAGAAACACAAAGAACTAGCAGGTGTGGAAAAGGGAGGTGGCTGGATGGAGATAAGAAGGAAGTTCTTTGCTGTGAGGGTGGTGAGACACTGGAAGAGGTTGCCCAGGGAGGCTGTGGATGCCCCCTCAATCCCTGGAGGTGTTTAAGGCCAGGCTGGATGAGGCACTGAGCAACCTGGTGTAGTGGAAGGTGTCTCGGCCCATGGCAAGGGGGTTGGAACTAGATGATCTTGATGGTCCCTTCCAACTCAAGCCATTCTATGATTCTGTGCATTTTTTGAGAGCATTTTGCTCCTAAAACCCAATAACAATGTTGTGGGCGTTCTGTTGCCTGTTCAGTCCATAACATGTGCCTGAGCTTTGCAATTTTGGCAGCAAGAAGTGCTTCCAGATGCAGCTGGCACTGCAAGGAGCAACCTCAGAATGTCTCAGTGACAATGTGACCCGTCTGTAGGACACACAGGGCAAGACAACTCAGCCTGGCTTTGTAAGAATTGGTTAAGAACCTCTTGGTAGATAAAAGCATGGATAAAACCCTGCTGTGATTGCTCCCAGGAGGTAATTTAAGTTAACCAGGCAATTTTGGCCAGTATTCATGCAGGAAGGGATGTGAGCCCTCTCAACCTCTCTTTGAAGTTACAGTTATGTATGAACACGCTGAGAACATCTTAGATGGGCTCCCAGCTTTTGACCTGTGGAGTTTCTTGCAATCACACTTTAAAACCTTTTTTGAAAATAATCATGAAGTTTCCCTTTCATTCTCCTGATGTCAGGCCAGATCAGGTGCATCACACTGTGGCATGTAGGGTGGCATTAAATGGGAGAGTGGGGTATCTAAAGGAGCAAATATGAAGCAGGGGAAAGACAAACCCAGTGCTGCACTGGGTTCGTCACCCTTTTAATGGGAGGTATATATTGTTTTCTTCAACCTGGACAGGCTTTTCTCCTCTGGTTCTTGCTGTGTCCTCCCTGCCATGTGCTGGAGGAGGCAAAAGGCATGACATTTAGAGAGACTGAATTTTAGCAAGAAAAATAATTAGGGTAATTGGCCATACAATCAGGATGACCTGCTAAGGGTGAGGGTTTCAGTGAGCCTTTACCTCCTCCTTGAACATGAGGAATTAATCCAGGCTGGTGGCCACTGTGGGCACGTTCCTCAAGGTTTTAAGGAGGTGAGAGTAACTTTTTTCACAGCTGATCAGTTGAAAATATCAATGTTTTATTGATATTTATCCGCAGAAACACAGCAGTTTTTACCACTCATAGTTGGTCTGGCTTTTTTCTTCCTCTGAATTTTAATCAATGTTCCAAATTGTCTTTATTTCTTCTACATTTATCCCTGACTTTGTGGTATTGACTTTCATCTCTGTTGGCAATGTAGGATGTGGGACAATCCTGAGATTTTTCACATCTGGACTGGGACCTCAACAAGAAAAAGTAGGGAACTTAGGGCCAGGGAAACACTTTGTGGGTCCTTAAATCACATTCCCTCAGGGCTGGGATTGCAGGATTCACCTCTGTCCCTTGGGCTGCTCCTTCAGAGGAACAAGATGCCTCACTCTATCAATTTCTCATGTCTTCCCTCTTCATCCAAGATGATGCTAATGTACTAATGCCCAGAGCAGGGGAGATGGTTGTTCCCTCCCCACAAAGCCCATAGCTTGGTCACAGCTGTGTGAAAGATGTATTGCACTAATGGAGTTCTCTTGTCTCTTTATTTCAGTTTGGGTAAACCCACAGTAGGGCTCTATCTGGTTTTTAATCCATTAGTTGCCTCTTGCCCCCATTGGAAACTGCTGCTTTGTGTTCCCAATCTCCCATTTCCATTAGCTCTTGCTTCCAGCTTAAGCCACTTCTGAGTTTGATGGTTTTAGCAGTAGCTGCACTTTGCATGGCCACTTGTGCACATCCTGGTGCTTCTTGTGCCTCCTCCAACTCCTTGGAGACAGATGCAAATGGGCTTTGCAATCAGGGGTTCCACGATGTGAGGAAAGGCTGTTTGCAAGATCATGGAGTGATAAAATACGAGGAAATGCTTTATAACTGAAGTAGGGCAGGTTCAGATGAGACATTAGAAGTTCATCTCTATGAGGGTGGTGAGACACTGGAACAAGTTGCCCAGAGAGGTGGTGGTGGTCCCATCCTTGGGAGCATCCAAGGCCAGGCTTGCTGAGGATCTGAGCAACCTCATCTAGTGCAGGATGTCCCTGCTCGCTGCAGGGGGGTGAACTAGATGGCCTTTGAAGGTCCCTTCCAACACAGCATGTTCTGTGGTTCAAGGCAAATTATTAAAATCAAGAGAAATGATTTTGCCCCTCTACTTGGCTCTGGTGAGACCCCAATTGGAGTTACTGTGTCCAGTTCTGGAGCCTTCAACATAAGAAGGACATTGAGCTGTTGGAGCAGGTCCTGAGGAGGATCACAAAGATGATGAGAGGACTGGAGCACTTCCCTTCTGAGGACAGGCTGAAGGAGTTGGGGTTGTTCAGCCTGGAGAAAAGGCGGCTCAGGGAGGACCTTGGAGTAACTTCTCAATACCTGAAGGGGGCTACAGAAAGGCTGGGATAGGACTTTTTTATAGGGTATGTGATGGAAGGACTAGGAATAATGGATGCAAATTGAAAGAGAGGAGATTTAGGCTGGAGAAAAGAAAAAAAATTCTTTACAGTGAAGGTAGTGAGACACTGGAAAAGGTTGTCCAGAGAGGTTGTGGATGCCCCCTCAATCCCTGGAGGTGTTTGTGGCCAGGCTGGATGAGGCACTGAGCATCCTGGAGTAGTGTGAGGTGTCCCTGCCCATGGCAGAGGGGTTGGAACTAGATGATTTTTAATGTCCCTTCCAACCCAAACTATTCTATGTGGCCACCATTAAGAGCAGGAACCCACACTTGGTACCCTCAGTCCCATTTTTATCAGCACACAATATGACATCACACAAAGCCCTTTATGGAGTTGATTGGAACTCAATTCATTCCAACCTGTCCCAGATTTTTCAGCTGAAGGATTCCATGTCCCAAGGATTTGCCTTCTGCATCGGACTTCAGCTTGAGAAGTACATCATTCTTACATCTTCATTTGCAAATGCAACTAAATGTCAATGAAAAAGCAACTGGGCAAACTGGCCATTGCTTTACTCCAGTTTTACACTGCTGTAACTTCTCTGAAACCCAGTAGAATGGCTCAGAGTTGAGCACCATCCATATTCTGAAGGGGTTGCCTTCAGCAGGAAGGGTTAGACTCATGATCTGTTCTCACTGTGCTTTTTTCCAAGTACTTCCAAGTGCTAAGAGCCTCATTAGAGAGGTTACCACGAGTTCAATGTTCTCCAGAACCTCCTGCTTTGTTTTTCAGCACTGGCAGCACAAAATTAAATTCTCTGGAATAGATAAAGACAACATCTCCTCTCAGGACAAGCCTTCAGACGTGTTCCTTGGGCAATAATTACTCTTAACCCATCACAGCCCATTATTTTGCAAAATAATCTTGTCCCTCACGGATAATGATCTGCTTTAGGAATGATTACTTTAGGCTTGCAATAGGGAAGCTCCCAAATTGATTTGTTTTCTATCAACCAACCCAAAGCTTGTAATGCATCACAAAATGCTGCAGGAAAGGAGAAAGAAATGTGGGGAAAATCCCTGTGCTGGCTTCCAGCCTCAAAAAAAAAAAAAAAAAAA
>VZTY01031803.1:0-10777 GCA_013400935.1 Turnix velox | reverse complement strand
AAAAAAAAAAAATCAGCTGTTACAATTTTAACAGCAAACTGTTCCTCATGAGCAGTTTTCCCTTTTTATTGCTACTTCCTTGTGTCTTCTGAGGTCATTCCATGCTCCACAATACCCTCAGTGCCTGTAGTTAGTGGCAAGATGTGGTGAAATATGCCTTTTTCCCTGTGGTTTAGTAGCAAAACCACAACACCAAAGAAACCCAAGCAGGGACCCAGCAGGAAGTCAATAGGGAAGCATAATGTAGTTTTTGTAGAGTGTTTTCTCCCTCTGCAGCACTGAAAAATGCATGGCTGAGGTGCCTGCTGGGAGGAAGGGACAAAGAAGGATGGAGTCCTCATTTCTCTGCTCCCTGCTGGGAAGCACCAGCATCCCTGGGGTTTTGTGCAGCTGCAGCCTTTCATCCTTGCTGTGGACCCACTGGGAGGAAAAGACACAAGTTTATCTTTGGGGCAGCGTGAGAGCAGATGAAGGAAGTTCTGACTGCAGGATGGAAAGTGTCTAAAAGGGTGGGATCACTGCAGGATCTCAGGCAGGGTTGAGGAGAAGGACTTAGACGTGTTGGTGGTGGATGTGAGGCTCAACATGAGCTGACAAAGACCACACATCTAGGGCTGCATCCCCGCAAGGGGGAAAGGGATGGGATTCTGCCTTGTTCTAACCCTAACCCTCAGCTCCAACTCTGGTCCACCAAGAGCACAAGGACACAGAGCTGATGGAGGAGGGTCAGAGGAGGTCCTGGAGATGCTGAGAGGGCTGGAGCCCCTCTGCTCTGAGGTGAGGCTGAGAGATTTGGGGGGGTTCAGTCTGGAGAAGGCTGCAGGGAGAACTTAAAGCCCTTTCCAGTCCCTAAAAGGGCTTCAGAAAAGTGGGAGAGGGACTCTAGGTCAAGGAGAGGTGCCATGGGAAGAGGGGGAATGTTTTTCTTAACTGGAAAAGGGGGGATTTAGGTGATATCTCAGGGAGAAATTCTTTGGATTTTTTTGCTGTGAGGGGGGTGAGACCCTGTTCCAGGTTGCCCAGAGAAGCTGTGGCTGCCCCATCCCTGAAAGGTTTCAAAGCCAGGTTGGATGGGGCTTGGAGTAACCTGGGCTGGTGGGTGGTGGTAAGACACTGGAACAGGTGATAGTTTTATAAAAAGAGTGTTTCCTGAAGTAACAGATACAAAATAATATAAGAGAAGATGATGCCAACACTACGGTAGGAAAGGAAGAGGTGAGAAAAAAAGAAATAGGGTTAAAAGAGGAAATATTTATTTATAACAAGAAAAAAGTTCCTGAGGGAATATTAGTATTTATATCAATGTTCTGGGCTTGTTGTCCTTGGCAACGAGCTGGCTGGACTTTAAACAGAGCTTAAAAGTAGATGCAGCAGGTGAACAGGAGAACTGTAATCTGAAAAAAGGGTAGAGCTGGAGGAGAAATGCTTTGGTGACACAACAACATTCTCATCACCGGGCCAGTTTTGTCTTTGGGACCTCTTAGTAGCTTCTCAGTACCTGAAGGGGGCTACAGAAAGGCTGGAGTAGGACTTTTTAATAGGATATGTGATGGAAGGACTAGGAGGAATGGATGCAATTTGGCAAAGGGGGGATTCAGGACGGAGATAAGAAAGAAGTTCTTTCCTCTGAGGGTGGTGAGACACTGGGAGAGGTTGTNCCAAACCTTTCTATGATTCTGTCTTGGGTCTTTGTTTCACCTGGGCTGGTGGGTGACCTTCCCTTATCCCAAGCTGCCACTTTGCTACATCCTGCCAATGTCCTGCCATTCAACTCATCACTTATAACTTAGTGGTAACCATGACAAGTCCTGAACTTCTGTCTTGAGGTAAAGAAATTACCTTGTTGATTCTTTTTCTTAGATGTATTTCTGATTCCTTTTAATAACATATAATTTCTTTTCAAGAAAACCCAAGATTTGACTATCAAACTTGGCCAGATTTTCTGTCTCTCCATCCTCTGTGCCAGGAGAATAAAGATCCCACGTCTTGGTCTATGGAGAGATCCTCAAATACTCTCTCTGACACATGTTAGATAATACTTAGGGTGGAAAAAAAAATAGGTCCCATTCCCTGCAGGAAATTCAGTGCAGCAGCATCTATCACATCAGTGCTGTGTCACTTAAATCATGGTTTTAAGAGGCTGCTGATCAAACTCAGAGTCTTCTCCAGCTTCCTTTGCTCCTGGAGCAGCCAAGCTCCTCAGAAGCTTTGGTAGATTTAAGGTGATGATGTGGCTTGCTATGAATCCTCCCCGTTTTACAGACAAAAATAGGAGTGTCAGTGAAACTAAGGGACTAATTTTTCAGCCTGATGGAGGTCACCCCATCCAGCTTCTTGCACAAAGGCTGTTTCAGCCAACTCCTTCAGCCTGTCCTCACAAGGGAGGTGCTTCAGTCCTCTGTTCATCTTTGTGGACTCCTCTGGACCTGCTCCAACAGCTCAATGTCCTTTTTATGATGAGGGCTCCAGTACTGGACACAGTAACTCCAGTTGGGGTATCACCAGAGCCAAGTAGAGGGGCAAAATCATCTCCCTTGACCTGCTGTTCAAAATTCTCTTGATGCAGCCCAGAATTCAGTAGGGATTCCCTTCCCTTTAGAGTTTTTTTTTTTTTTCATTCACCCTATAGTTTATCACAGGAAAAAATTAAGCAAGAAATTAATGTCAAATCAGCTGGGCTGATTTAGATATTTTTCATACATCCAAGAGAAATGGGTAGTGAGTGTGAACACCCACATCCTGAGACAGCAAAGCTTCATTTCTGCATGAGCAGAGCTGTCCTATCTTCTGATGAAGATGAGACAAGCAGCCAGCCCTGGGAATGGGGCAGTAATAAGGGATTTTTTTTTTCCCTCAGTGCAGAGCTTTGATGCTCCCAGTGTTTTTTAGCTTCCTTCTTGCCTTTCTACAATTTACACAACTGAAGAACATGTTGATCTCAGGCTCAACAGAGAGGCCCTGGAGGCTCCAGGTGGATCAGAGGGTTTATTTATTACATGCTACACAAATGCAAACCTGGAATCAATTCCTGCCTGGAAAAAAGCTCTTTTGGCAAACCTGAGAATTGTTTTAAAAGATGTTAAATATCCCCAGT
This sequence comes from Turnix velox, assembly GCA_013400935.1. Lineage (NCBI taxonomy): Eukaryota > Metazoa > Chordata > Aves > Charadriiformes > Turnicidae > Turnix > Turnix velox. Next base: position 7,683 of record VZTY01031803.1, on the reverse strand, counting down.
GGAGCTGCCAGTCAACTGGGTTTCCTTGCTGATTGTCTCTTTTCTCTTTTCAGATTTCTTTTATTCTCCAGAACAGGGCAGGAGATAAAAATAAAAAATAAGCAAAGAAAAACCCAAGATCCTTTCCATTTGTCAGGATTCACAGTTACCCAGCAGCCTGCTAGGAGATCTTCATGCACAGAAGGTCCAGAAGTCTTTCTGTCCATACTCTTTGATCAGCCTCAGTGTGCACAGCAAGTCCAGGACTTCAGAAGTACTTTCTGGCATATCTGGAAGACATCCATGCCCAGCATCTGAGGCAGGTTGAATAGATCAGGGCATCATTATACACACATCCAGGACTTGATTTGAAGGATCTCTTCCAACCAAGATGATTCTCTGTGACCAAAACTTCATGCAGTGTTTCTGAGATGCAACAAGTAAGTGCCTTCAGCTTCATGCAGTGGATTTAAACTGTTAAAGAATTATAGAATCAGTGAGTTGTTTTGGTTAGAAGAGATCTTGAAGATGATCTAGTCCAACCATTAAACCAGCACTGAAAATTCATCCCTAAACTATGTCCCTTAAATACCTCCAGAGAGGTCCTTTGATATCAGTATCAGAAGTTGGACTGGAAATTGGTTCTTTTTGGGTCTAATATAATGCCTGAACAGCAAGAGTATCACCTTTCTCCTAAGAGATTTAAATTTATTAAACTCTCACTGATTTTCCCTCAAAATAAAATAGGCATTATGAGAAAAGCCAGCCTGCTAATAAATGCTGATTCTTCCTTAATTTTTAATTGTCTCTAAATGACATGGCACTGAATGATGCAAAGCACCACCATGGGTCTTTCTGCCTTGTCACAGTACTGGGAAGCTGCAGGTACTTTTGCAAAAAGTTAAAAAATACAGAATAAACTTTTATATGTTGGGTTCAACAATCTTGAACGTGGTTCTCAGAAGTTGGGTTTGAATTCTAAAAGTGTTTTTCAGGGTCACCTACAGGTGTAATATAGTGCAGAATGGAATCTTAGAATGTGTTGAGTTGGAAGGGACCTTCAAAAACCATCTAGTCCAACCCCCTGCAGTGAGCAGGGACATCCTGCAGTAGATCAGGTTGCTCAGAGCTTCAGCAAGCCTGGCCTTAGATGTCTCCAATGTTGGGACCTCCACAACCTCTCTGGACAACCTCTTCTAGTGTCTCACCAACCTCTTGAGGAAGAACTTCTTCCTGATGTCTCACCTAACGCTGCCCTAGTTTCAAACCACTGCCCCTCATCCTGTGTCACCATTCCCTGTCAAAGAACCCCTCCCCAGCTTTCCTGTAGCCCTTTCAGGAAGAGGAAGCCCCAAACATCTGTATCTACTTCTAAACCTCACTATTCCTGAGCTAATCTGTAGAATAACCCACAGGTTTAGTTGACAAAGTCATAAAACCCAATGTCATAAAACATCCAATGTCTGCCTGGCCCAGCTCTCTTTGATTAAATGTCTACAGCTCTGGAGTAAAATTAAAATCACCCTATTCAGGCTGTCTCCAGTGAGATCAAACAGGTTTCCCTATTGTCAAGCCAGGGATAAATTTAGCTTTTGCATCTCAAAGTGGAGAGAAATCTTTCAATTAGGAATAAAAGGTGGCCTCTGATTATTCATAAGAGCTGCTGTAATGCAACCCTTGCCCCTTTGCCTGTATGAAAGAAATAGGATGCACTTGTAATAGCATAAACATTTCTTTTAAGGGGAGGAAAAGCTGCTGCACAGAAATGTGTGGTCAGAAACAATGGCAGGCAAGACATTTGATGAGAAACTCAACATGAGCCCGCAGTGTGTGCTTGCAGCTCAGAAACCAACTCAGGCCTGGACTGCATCAAGAGAAGTGTGGCCAGCAGGGCAAGGGAGGTAATTTTGCCCCTCTGGTCATCAGTAGTGAGACCCCAACTGGTGTTACTGTGTCCAGTTCTGGAGCCCTCAACATAAGAAGGACATTAAGCTGTTGGAGAGGGCCCAGAGGAGGGCCTCTAAGATGATGAGAAGGCTGGAGCACCTCCCTTCTGAGGACAGACTGGAGGAGTTGGGGTTGTTCTGCCTGGAGAAGAGAAGGCTCAGGGGGGAACTTCATAGAAGCTTCTCAAAACCTGAAGGGGCTACAGAAAGGCTGGGGTTGGACTTTTTAATAGGAAATGGGATGGCAGGACTAGGAGTAATGGATGCAGATTGGAAGAAAAGAGATTTAGGCTGGAGATGAGAAAGAAATTCCTTCCTGAGAGGGTGGTGAGATATTGGAAGAGGTTGCCCAGAGAGGTTGTGGATGAGGCACTGAGCAACCTGGTGTAGTGGGAGGTGTCCCTGCCCATGGCAGGGGGGTTGGAACTTGATGATCTTTAAGGTCCCTTCCAACTCAAACTATTCTATGATTCTATGATTAACCCAGTTTTCTTCTGCTTCCTGTTAAAATTGAAAATTTCAGGTATTATGCAGGTTTAAGAAAAGAAAAGGAATTTTTACATCAAAAAATTATACTTGTAATGATGCTTTCAGCAAATGAAATAACCCACAGTAAATACAACCCCTCATGCTGGCTCCTGAATAATCTAATCCTCCACTCAGTTTTAAATGATCCTTTCCCTGGCAAGATGAGCTGAGATAAAAGCATGACCTGCAAACGAAGGCATCACTCCAGGGACTATTATGAACCTCAGTGCAAGCATTTAGGTTTTTTCATTTAGGTGGGATGACTTGGAAATTTGCAGTTTAAAGGACGATTGAACCATTTTATGATTGTACAAGTCACTTTTCTATCAGTGGGCTAGACACAGGCAGGATTAGCATTCCAAAGAAGGGAACCTTGGGTTTAAGCAGTTCCTATCACAGGGCACTAGAACACGATTCCTTAAACTGAATTGCACCCCATGGTTTCCAAATGAAAAATGAGTGTTCACAATGGGAGTTGTACCAGTATAAAGGAATAATTTGAAATTTGCACTTTTAATTAACCTCTGCCAATCTCCATCACTAAAAACACCTCGTGTTTCAGTGACAGCCACACAATTACTTTTTTATCTTGCTCTTCTGGCTTCTCTCCCTCCACTGGTGAACACTGCCTGGGTACAAAGTCCTGCATCCCTTCCTGGCATGAAGACAGGCTGAAGGAGTTGGGGTTGTTCAGCCTGGAGAAGAAAAGGCTCAGGGGGGACCTCATAGTAAGTTATCAATACCTGAGGGGGTCCTACAGAAAGGCAGAGGTAGAACTTTTTAATAGGGTCCAGGACTTGAAGGCCAGGCTGGATGAGACACTGAGCAACCTGGTGTAGTGGGAGGTGTCCCTGCCCATGGCAGGGGGGTTGGAACTAGATGATCTTTAGGGTCCCTTCCAACCCAAACTATTCTATGACATCTAGTCCATTCAAGATGGACTCTTTCTTTGAGGGAAGCAGTGACCTGAAAAGAAGGTGGTAGATGATGGAATGGGCAAGACCTCTCTTTATGATGCTCCCATCCAAATATACATTGAAATACTTGAATACAAATACATCAGCCTATTGAAAGGCAGCAAAAGGGTCTTGTTCCTTTGGTGCTTCGTGGTGATGTGTTTCTTTGTCTACAGCTCTGGGAGAAGGTTAATGGGTTAAACAAGGCTCACAGTGGAACCAAACAAATGAGGGAAATGTGGGAAAATCTGCTTTGGAAGCAACAGACTGTGGGAGCACAACATGGGTAATTTAGAAAGAGATTAAAAGATGACTTGATCATAACGACTAAGCACTGACACAGGGAATAGAAATTAAGATAATGGCCTCTTGAGTCTATCAGGCCCATATGTAGCAACATCTACTGGCTGGAAGCTGAAACCAGACAAATTAAGAGTAGAAATAAAAGTGCCTGCCTGATGGGGAGAGTAAATCAACCAGTGGGCCCAGTGGCTGGGTGCTGGGAAACACAAATGCACGTGTCACTGGAAATGTGGATGTTTTTTTTAAAACTTTGTTTTGTGGAGGTTCTATCCCTGGTCACATCCAAGGCCAGGCTTGCTGAGGCTCTGAGCAACCTCATCTAGTGCAGGATGTCCCTGCTTACTGCAGGGGGTTGGACTAGGTGGTCATTGAAGTTCTCTTCCAATCCAGCACATTCTGTGGTTCTACAAAATATGAAAACAAGCTGATTATTTTAGGAAAGTCTTCTGACTGGTCTCATACAGGAAGCTCGGTGGATGATGTTGAGAAACTCAAGTTAAGTGACCTGAGTTGCTGACTGTCTCCAGTGGTGAGGATGCTGGACACTGCTCTGCTTGGAGGTTGTCTTAGAATCATACATTGGTTTGGGTTGGAAGAGACCTTCCAAAGATCATCTAGTTCCAACCCCCCTGCCATGGGCAGAGACACCTCCCACCACATCAGGTTGCTCAATGCCTCATCCAGCCTGGCCTTAAACACCTCCAGGGATTGAGGGGGCATCCACAACCTCTCTGGGCAACCTCTCCCAGTGTCTCACCACCCTCACAGCAAAGAGCTTCTTTCTTATCTCCAGCCTGAATCTCTCCCAATTTGCATCCATTACTCCTAGTCCTGCCATCCTGGACCCTATTAAAAAGTCCTCCTCCAGCCTTTTTAGAGCCCCCTTCAGGTATTGAGAAGCTACTATGAGGTCTCCTCTGATACTTCTCTTCTCCAGGCTGAACATCCTCAACTTCTTCAGCCTGTCCTCCTAAGGGAGCTCTCTGCTTTTAGTCCTCAGGCTGACTGTCAGACAAAAACACATTCTTCATCACTGCCCTTTTGATTTTTATCAAATAGATTATCTTTAACCTCTTACAGTTGCAGTTTTCCAGTGGAAACTTGTTTCTAGTGGAGGTAAGACCCTCACCGTACCATGGCCTGGGAGCCACAAGTGATGCTGGGCAAGAAAGAATAAAACTAAGGCAACTTTCCCTGTTTCCCCTTAAATGAGTTCAGTTCTCTTGAAACTGACATATTTTGCAAACTTTTTTTTCTTAGGAGGCTTTCATTGACTCCACCACTGAGAGACTCTGTTTTCAGATCTTCTGACTTGAAAACCGGCTGACAGGAGCAGCCTTTTAATGGCTGAGTGATGGTGAGTATATTTGTATGACTCTGTGTTTATAATGTGCTACAGCTGCTTAACAGCAAAGCAAAATAGAAATATTAATTCAGTGCTGAGAATATAAATTAGTTTGGAGGGGAAAAAAATAGTGGTATTGGCAAAGGAAACCTTAAAATGCAGGAGAAAAACAGAATCTGAATTTTTAAATGGCATCACAGTGGTTTAGAATCACAAGGTTGGAAGGGACCTCAAAGGCCATCTAGAACAACCCCCTGCAGTGAGCAGGGACATCCTGCACTAGTTGAGGTTGCTCAGAGCCTCAGCAAGCCTGGCCTTGGATGTCTCCAGGCTTGATGGGGTCTCCACCACCTCTCTGGGCAACCTATTGCAGTGTCTCACCAACCTAGTGGGGAAGAACTTCTTCCTTATGTCTCATCTAACCCTGCCCTGCTCTAGTTGCAAGCCATTGCCCCTTGTCCTGTGTCTCCATGTCCTGGCAAACAGCCCTTCCCCAGCTTTTCTGGAGCCCCTTCAGGTACTGGGAAGTCTCCCCTGGTGCAGCCTTCTCTTCTCCATCCTCACCAGCCCCAGCTCCCTCAGCCTGTCCTCACAGCAGAGGTGCCTCTAACCCTTGCATCATCCTCATGGCCTCCTTTGAACCCTCCCTAACATCTCCATGTCCTCCTTGCGCTGAGGGCTCCAGAGCTGGAGGCAGTAACTCCAGGTGAGGTCTCAGGAAAGCAGAGCAAAGGGGCACAATCCCCTCTCTTGACCTGCTGGCCAGGACAGGGCTGGCTTCTCGGCTGTGAGCACACACAGTTGACTCATGTCCATCTTTCCACCCACCAACACTCCCAAACCCTGTCCTACAGAGCTGCTCTCCATCACATCCCTCCCAGCTTGTGCTGGTAGAAGGACTGGCCAAGCCCAAATGCAGCCCTTGCACTTATGCCCAAGAGATAAAGCCGAAGTGGATAAGAATGAGCAATTGCAAAACAGAATGTCTGCTGCTGAGTGGCAGTGCTGGTGTTTGGATGGAAGGAGCTCTGCCCAGCCACCATGAGCACATGTGCTGGGTCATTCCTTCAGCCTGCTTGACAGGGATACATTTATTAAGCTGTGATAAGTTGCTGCTTCCACTTGTCCATTCAAGCCCCAAGAAGTTCTGCAGTGATAAAGTCTGAGAAGAGATTGTAAAGATTCCTACCCTCAGGAGCAAATTAAATTCCTCCCCCTGTGCTGCCCACACTCTCAGCAGAGGAGATAATTTATGTCAAGAAGGTGAGTTGCCTTTTGGCAGATGGAAGGGAGTGGAGGAGACCTGGTTTAGGGCAAACTGAGGGAGGTAGAAGTTTGATCCCTCTAGAGCACAGACATTTCAGGGTGCTTCTGAGATCAAAGCATCTTGTTCTTGTAGAGAAACCTTGAAAAAACTTTCAGAAAGCAGGGAAACAGGCTGGAAATAGCTCTGGAGCCCTCAGTATAAGAAGGACATGGAACTATTGGAGAAGATGGAGCCTCTCTGCTGTGAGGACAGGCTGAAAGAGCTGGGGCTGTTGAGACTGGAGAAGAGAAGGATCCCAAGGAGGCCTCCCAGTGGCCTCCCAGTACCTGAAGGGGTACATTCTTCCCCATGAGGCTGCCCAGAGATGTGGTGGAGGTCCCATCTCTGGAGACATCCAAGACCAGGCTTGCTGAAGCTCTGAGCAACCTGATGTAGTGCAGGATGTCCCTGCTTACTGCAGGACTAGATGGCATTAGAAGGTCCCTTCCAAGCCTATGATTCTATGATTCTTCCACTTACCAGCTCTGCAATTTGCTGCAAAAGCCACCCCTGTGGCAGTCCCACAGCAATTTGCTCCTCTGTTTCTCTGCTGTTGAGTACTTGAAGCTGTCACAGTTTTAACAAGGATCTGAAAACAAAGATTGCATCTAACTCATGCTGTGACTGCTGCTGCTCTTGTTTTTACTTCCCTGCACTCATTCTCATCTGACAGCACTTTGCTTTTTGGGACATTTGGGACCTCTTTAGTCTATTTACAAGGAAATGCTGAATCCATCTTTAAATCCTAACTAGGGTTGCTTTCCCAAGTCCCTTCTCCAGCTCACCCAGGGGTTAGCAATGTGATGCAGGTCATGGACTGAGCATCTGAAAGCTAGGAGGTCAGACTGGATTTTCTACACACTTGACCTTAACAAACTTTCTCAGTCAATCACATCTAACTGGGTGTTTTCTTCTGTGGCCACTTCGAGCTCCACAAACAGGCTGTGAATTTTTTCAGATGTTGATTTTTTACTTCAAAGATAAGTACAGTGTGTCTGTAGGGAACATCTATGATCTTTATTATAAAGTATTCCCATACGCTTTGGGGCAGGGTGCCCAGAGCTGTGGTTTCCCCATCTCTGGGAGGGTTCAAAGTCAAGTTGAATCAGGATTGGAGTGACCTGGGCTGGTGTGAGATGTCCCTGCCCAGGGCAGGGGGTGGAACCAGATGGTCTTTGTGGTCCCTTCCAAACCAAATTATTCCATGATTCTATGGTTCTGTAATTACATGTTATTTTTTACTCTCTGTTGTGATAAAGCCTTCAATTTCTATTCCTTCATCAAAATCAAGATGGTTTCACAGAATCTCAGGGGTTGGAA
>VZTY01031802.1:74220-86846 GCA_013400935.1 Turnix velox | reverse complement strand
TCTGGGCAACCTCTTCCAATCCCAGTTGGACACAAAACTACTATGAGTTCTACAATTGAGAGAAGCTTGCTGCAACACAGAGAAGTGTTTTTGCAAACACATTCACTCATTCACCATTTTGTCCCTCCCTGACCCNCATCATCTTTGTGCCCCTCCTCTGGACCTGCTCCAACAGTTCAAATATATTAAACAAACATATATCAAACATATATTATTTAATGTAATTTCTTTCATCAGGGGTTCTCTGAAGAATGAATTGTAAATCTGAGAAAACCTCAAACTATTCTATGATTCTATGAAAGGCCTTATCTTTGTTCTTCTGAACACTCATCTATCAGACACCTTTCAATGGAAAACTAAAGTTTTCATAGTTTGGGAGAATCCCTTTTGCTCAGCACTTTCAAATTCAAGTCCTTCCTACAGGACCTTCGGTCTGGTTCCTGCCCCAAACTCACTTTTTGAATTTCAAGCTACATCTGAGCTGATGCCTTTACTGCTGGCTCAGGAGAAGAAGAAGAAGGAAGGAGGAGTTTCTTGCCCAAGCAATTACAGAAAGATAAGTTTTGGCTTTTGTTCCCTCTTGTATTTCCAAAGTAAATCTTCTCATCTCCTCATTGTCTGCTCACACACACCCTGGCAGGTTTACCTGACTCACACCATCTGTTATTGCTGTGCTTGGGGGAAGAAATCAGTTTCATCAGTCTCTGTAGGGAACAGTATAAAATCAAACACTGAACAGCTAGTTACTGCTTCTAAAAAAATACAAAATTTTAAACTAGTGTTGTTTATATCTGTCCTGGTTTGAGGTAAAATAGGGTAATTTTTCTAGTTTGTAACTTCAATTTTCAGCTATTTTACCTCAAACCAGGACAATATCTTGTGCTGAATTTTGGATGCCCAAATCCTTTTTCAAGCTGTTGATTGATTATATTGATATTACATGAGGAACATTGATTATATTGATTATATCTATGAGGAAGAGGTGTTAAAACTACATTTCTGAAAACATCTTGTAACATATCCATGGACAATGGCAGCTAAAGTTCACTAGATGGACACAATTTGCAGCTATATTACTTTTAAAAAATAATTAAGTATTTTTAAACACCAAGAATGCCTTAAAAAGTGTAAAGAATCATAATAGGATGTGGGGAAGAGGAATTAGGACTGTGAAAATTAACCTTAGAGCACTCTTTCTCTACACTTTGTCTTAGCAGCGTTGCTTTATTGCTATGATTTGGGTCAAAGAGATATTTATCTGCATTGATTGAGAAGGGCAAATTGTTAAGGAAAAAAAAGAATGTTAATTAATTGCAGTGGAATTAATCAGCTGGATTTCACAAGGACACTTGCAAAGAAGCTTGAAATGGTTTTTAATGAAATGGATACTGAGAGCTAGAAAAAAATTAACAAGTGCTTAATGCTTGAAATGTTAGACCCTATTAATAAAAAGCCTGGAGAGTGGTAACCTACTATAGTCTACTAATATTCCTACTTTCTTTGCTTTAGGGGAAATAATTCCCATAACTGTGAAATTGGCAGCTTAGAAATTCTTAAATTACATGCTACATAGTTTTTTTTTTGGCTGCTTTATTCAAGCAAGAGTTGGTTGGCACTGCCAGAGCAGTGTGAGAAGCTGTTTGCTTCATAAAACATCTCCCTCATTAGTCTGTGGGCAGGTATTTTTGCTTGAAAGCTAGTAGACTGTGATTGACTTCATTGAGTTTAGAAATAGATCCTCCTCAAGCATTTTATTTCATCTTTCAGAGAGTAAAAATGGAATTAAACCCACACTCATCTTTGTTTAATCAAGATTTATTGTGAAGGGTCTCCCACACAGCACTGAGATCTTTTTTTTCTGATGTTTCTCCAGTCTGCATCACCTTGAAAGAGACCTTGATTATTTTTCTCAAAGATCTGTTTCTATTTGGTGCTGTCAGATTGAATTTTTCTATTTCAAGGTAACAGCTTTTGTGGGAGTCTGGTGCTTTCTTGCTTTTCCTTTTTTTTCCCTCCTGCTTCCAAGTAATGGGACAGGATCAACATCTTTCTGTGCTAAGAAATTTCCAGATTTAACATCTAAGTGTAGCTCAATTTTGAAGGTTATTATCATGGGCTGCTACAAAGGTTCTAGATGTCACACAGACTTAAAAAAAAACAACACAAGGTACCAACACACAGCAGTAAGTAGTTAAGCTAAGAGATATTAATGAAGATTAAAAATATTAAGTATTCTCTGGTCAGAATTAACTGCAATGGTGTGGACAGGAAAGGTCAGAGCTGAAATATCTGGCAGACTCAGAGAATGACTGCATGTTACTGTGACCTCATTCCATCCAACTTACTACAGAGACTTCTTTATCACAACCAGCAAAATGATTCAGTTCCTATGGAAAAAAGAAAAAAAAATCTAATCTGGTGATTCCTACAATTTCTCTCTTGTGCAGTAAGAGTGAAAACAACATCTCCAAGCTGACTGCCATCAGCACAGTGAACTTGTGGCACTTCACAGATGATCCCCAGTGCCAGAAAACATTTTCCCACTCACCTTAAAGTCATTGAGATAATTATTTTATTCTCTGTTAGATGATTAACTGCTCATGTGTAAAGGAGATTTTGGGAGGATACAAATAATACCTTCTCACTAAGCAATCCCAAAAAAGGGTTGCCTATCAATATGTGTGCAGAGTGTGAGCTTTAATGTCATGGGGGTGCCACAAACATGTTCCACTTCCCAAAAGGACAGTGCAAACCCCTTCCCTGGCTGAAAAGCTATGGAGGATTTGCTTTTTCTTTGCTTTTCTGTTAAAAAAATAGTCAGGAAGTCTTTTCCACTCACAGGCATGAAAGAAAAGGGAGGAGAAGATGCTGATTTCCAGGCTCTGCAAATATAGTCCAGTGAAAGATAATTGATTTATTGTCATTGTGTTGTGAAATCACCATATTAATTTCCCATTGTGGTGGGAGGATGAGATACTTTGAATGCAAAGATCCTTAAGTGTAGAAATAAGCTGCCATCAGAGGTCAATTAAAATGTCCCTGAAATCTCAGTACATGAAAAGCATTCATACAAAGGTGGGATGTGGTTGTAAGGGATGCATTTTAGAAGACATTTAGATAACAATATGTTAGGAGTAATTAATCTTGGTCAAAAACAAAAGATTAATCAAGCAACATGATAGACATGGTGTACAATAACCTGGCCCAAGTCATTCCAAGTTTCATTTGCAACCTGGATGATGGACTAGAGGACATTTCTGTTGAATTGGCAGGCAACATAAACCTGTGAGGGACAGAAAGGAAACTGAGTGACAGGATTAGAATTCAAAGTGATTTTGGAAAAGTGTCCAGGAGGAGGTATGAGAGGGAATTCAGGGGAAGTGATGCAAAGGAGGTGTTTAAGGCCAGGCTGGACAAGGCACTGAGCAGCCTGATGTAGTGGGAGGTGTCCCTGCCTATGGCAGGGGGATTGAAATTCTACGATCTTTAAGGTCCCTTCCAACCCAAATTATTCTATGATTCTAAAGCTGTACAGTCAGGTCACATTTTCACAATCCTAAGTGTGCATTGCTCAATCACCCACCATTACCACAAGATCCACAGCAGATGGTATAACCTATTACTAAGTGAGCAAAGTATCACTTTCACCTCTGACTCAAGCAGCAGCAAGCTGGGTATCATCATAGAAGTGGTCAGAGAGCTGTGTGAAAGGCAAGGACTCATCCAAAATACATCTCACACATCAAGGTGAGGGCATTTCAGAATGGTAGTCAATGATACCAAAAGCAGCTGCTCTGGGAGAGCTGGGATAGAAGATCATAGAATCATAGAATAGTTGGGGTTGGAAGGGATCTTAAAGATCATCAAGTCCCGTAGGCAGGGACACCTCCCACTACATCAAGCTGCTCAGTGCCTTGTCCAGCCTGGACAAGTCAACAAGATATAAATAAAAAGCTCTACAATAAGAGGATTGGTTTATCTGTCATGCACAAGTGTCTTCCAGAAGAAAAATAGGTGTATTTTTTTACATAGAAAGAGCTCAAGAGTGTATTTGTGTCAGCTCAAAAGTTGTAAAAGTGCTCCTCTAGTTTGCATTTCCTTGTGTCATTATGCCACTACTGACAAGGATGCTAAGTGCTTATTTATATCTAGAAATATTAGTCCTGTGGGTTTTTGTTTTTTTTTTAGTCTGGGGGAGGTGGTGTTAATTTGGGAGTACACACAACATGGATTGGAAATAGTGGTGGCTGTTTGATGCTGGTGAGGGGAGAACTGTGACCACAGATATGGGAAGGAGTGGAAACAGCCAGGATTTGGGAGCCAGGAACAGCCTTGGTTTTCCAACTGTGTGTGTTTCACTACCCTCACCCTAAAGAATTGCTTTCTTATGTCTAGTCTAGATGGCACAAGGCAGAAAGAACCTCAAAAATAGCCTCAGCAACCACCTGTGTCTACCATAGCTTGTTCACTCACCCAGGGTAAACAGGAGGAGGGGCAAATGATGCAGAATACCCCAAACAACTTGTTTATCCCCAACTGCTGCTTGCTGTGCTGTGAAATTTTATGTATGAAGGAGTTAAATCAATAAACTATTGTTCTCTGCAAATCTTCCTGCCCAATCTGTTTTCTAACAGTACCTAAAGAGCTCTGCATCCCAGCCCTCCCAGACTATACCCCAGAAACTCTTGATTTCATTGATTATTCCCAGCATTGTCTTGATAGCCCCCAAAAGTGTGACTTTTTTTTGCTTGACAGAAATGCAAGCACAATCCAAATCTGCTAAAGTATAATAGAATTTGTTAAAACATAACTAAGGGCTGAGCTATAAAAAGGTAACTGTGGCTGTGAAGGGCAGAGGGCTGCTGCAGAGGTTTAAATCCAAGACTTTGTGTGTTCCACCACGTGTCCTGAGAAAGCTACATCATCTCAGGAAGCCACCAGGGTCCCTTATCATCTACTGGAGGTGTTTAAGGCCAGGCTGGACGAGGCACTGAGCAGCCTGATGTAGTGGGAGGTGTCCCTGCCTATGGCAGGGGGTTGGAACTTGATGATCTTTAAGGTCCCTTCCAACCCCAACTATTCTATGATTCTTCAGAAGGAATCTTGGTCTTCTGGGGTGCCCTGAGTTGAGTGACACAGGAACAATTTATCTTCCAATGTTTGGCAAGACTACACTTTAAGAAAACTCAAGAAAGTGAAAATATTCACTTTCTAGCCTGCTATAGTATGTGAGATTCAAGTACTCAGCCAGGTGAAGGAATGAGAAGAAGCAAGACCCGGGCACTTGACTCAAGCTGGTCAACAGGAATATTTCATACCATGAATGTCACATTTAATATAAATTCACAAGTATTCTGTGAAGTTTTCTCTCTCTCACTTAATGACTGTGATCCTGAGAACTTACTGCCCCACTGCCAGACCCATGAGCCTTTCTCCTCCTCCCAAATCCATAGTGCTCACACTTCCTGCTGATTGAATGGGCTGAGCATAACCCTTGTATATTTTATTTTGGTTTCAGGATCAATATTGTTACTTTGGTGTCATTGTTGATAATTATCTAGTCTTACTCTATTAAGAATGTTTAAAATTCAACCCTTGTTGTTTCCCAGTTGTGAAGTGTCATTGGGCTACAGAATAATTGTCTAAATAACAGTAAATTGATGTGTTTCTTAAAGGATAACATGGGAAAATATATCAACTGCCTTACTTAGGGCACAACTACTGAGGGTAAGTGGTGGAAGAAACTGTTGATATGCAGAATTCATTGGGCTACAGAATAATAGTTTGGGTTGGAAGGGACCTTAAAGATCATCAAGTTCCAACCCCCCTGCCATAGGCAGGGACACCTCCCACTACATCAGGCTGCTCAGTGCCTCATCCAGCCTGGCCTTAAACACCTCCAGGGATTGAGGGGGCATCCACAACCTCTCTGGGAAACATCTTCCAGTGCTTCACCACCCTCACAGGAAAGAATTTCTTTCTTACCTCCAGCCTGAACCTCCCCTCTTCCAATTCACATCCATTATTCCCAGTCCTGCCATCACATATCCCATTAAAAAGTCTTACACCAGCAATACACCAGTGATACAGTGTTACACCAGGGATACAGTCTTATACCAGTGATAAAGCAGCCTCAGTGCATCTGAAAATGTATATAAAATAGTCCTCAAGTTGCAGTATTAAGGGTCAAGAGACAAGTGAAAGGCCAGAAAGAAATAGATTAAATAACTTTATTTGCTCAGTATCTATAAGTACTGCATTTTTTTTTTCACCTTATCACAGGTGGATGGAGTTTAACCTGAAGGACAGTACTGGTTGTATCTCATGGAGGCAACTATCAATCCATCAATGGAGTTTCACTACTGCCTCCCTACAAGCAAACCAGTGAGTAAATTTTCCTCCTTAGAAACTATGCACATGTCTCATTTGAAAAGCTTTAAACCATCCTGGGGCCTCCCTAAGCAGACAGAGCCTTCCTTTAAACCTTTGTTAGCACATTCCTCTTGAGACATACAGTAAATTCACTCAAATGAAAAACCAGGTCATCCTACTGTACCACTGCATCATTGCATCCCTCCCATTCCTCTGCTTCAGATGCCAAGTGCTCTCTTTTGCACTAACTAACTGAGTTATCTCACTCTGAGTTAGTTTTCTTTTACTAAGTGAGTCCAAAGCACCACCAAAACAGAGTTTTCCACTTGTTATGATGGTAGGTTTTATAATTTCTTCGTTTAAATCAAAAATTTTGTTATAAAGTGAGGTCATTACAGGACTAGCAGATTAGAAGTGCTCATATACTGCTATACAGCACCTATGACACAAAGACAACTGGTAAAAAAGAGCTACCAGTAACAAACCATGACAATGGCAACAGTATAAGGACACTCAGTTACCTCAGAGCTGTCTGGAGTCTTCCACAAAATCACCACTTCTCATATAAATAGGAAATCAGAACCTGCAGATAACAATTTATGAAAATTAGATATTATTTTGCAGCAAACAAACATTAGGCTAATGCAAAAAGTCTAAGCACACTTTTGGACTAGATAATTATTCCCATTGTACTTCTGGAAAAGGCATAATTGTACAAAGAACTGCACTAAATCAGACACATGGTCACATGGTGACACAACTGAGACCTCAGTGCTTGCAGGTATGTTTTATTACTGCTGTAAAATAATAATAATTTGTCATAACATGAGACAGAGCTTCTCTTATGGAAGCTCTTAGAATATTGATTTCATTCCCATTGCTTTTATTTTTCCAGGCATCACAGGGAAAAAAATCCGAGAATTATAACAAATAATGCATGTGGGCTGTCACAGGGAGCCTAAAATGAGGAGAGAGATTAAGCATTAGCAAGAGGTCATTTTTTTGTAAATAGAAATGGAGAGCACTGAGTTATTCAGCTGATCATTTATCTCCTATTACATTTTTGCTTGAACATTTTTTGGCCGTGGGGTATGAAAATGCTGATGTGCCTCTTGTGGATGCTCTTGAAAGCGTAATAAATTTGAAGAGAGGAGATGGATAATCTCCTAGAAATGGCACTCAGGACAATACCACTTAGGCATCAGAGATATTACAATAATTGGTTCCATGTAAAACAGAGAGCTAAAGCCATTGGATTAGTTCCCAGGAGTGTGCTGGGAGTACATCATTGAAGATGGGTTCTTTAATTGAATGCATATAGGAACAGCTATAATAGCTTGAGCCATACACACTATGTCAAAAACCTTAACACAATAATGGCAGCATTTAATTTTATCCACCTTCCCATCCCTATAAAATGGCTTGTTTCAAATTTAAAGGTACAGGATCCAATCTGTTTTCCCTAAGTGAAGTTTTGTATTCTTTGAGGAAGGAAACACATCCTTACTTAGCCTTAGGATAGTCCTGTGGAGCCATATAAATAATAAATCCTTCTCTTATGTATTTATAAAGAATCCATCAGTATAATACATATTTAACATACATGCACTCTAAATTTCATTAGAGATGTATATGAACATTTACTACACTTTCTAGGTTTCCATATAAATTGTAGTCTATAGCTGCTTTATAAATATGGGCTACACATTTTTATTTACCATTTTTTAAAATTATATTTATAAAAAGCTGAAAAACTATTTGTATCCATGTTTATCCCTCTCACCCTTGGGGAAAGTGCTCTCTCTCTCAAATTTTTTACAAGGAGCTGATAATAACTAGACAGATTATCTGTCTAAACATTATCTAAACCTGAAGACAGGGATTTTTAAGAATGTTTTTTAAGAATTAAGAATTTCCATTGGTAGAGTGCTCTGATTATGCACTTGGAAATGTGGAAAAGTAAATAATCCAGCCAGAAGGACCAGAGACCACTGTGATCAAATAATCTGATATCCTGCACTAAAAAACTTCCTCCAAACTTATTTTTTTTTCCCAAAATTGTCAGTATCACAAAACAAATCATCTCTACCTCTGGCCAAAACCAACTCTGCACTGTAATGGCTCTCATAGGAGAGCTATGGTAAGACAATGGCTTTGGAAATCAAGTGCTGCATTGTCTGTTTGCTTAGATAATGAAAATATACAAATGGCACTGTTGTGACTTCCTCCAAATGTTATGCTAAATCTCATTGACTCTCACAAATTGCTTTCAAATCACTGTGCTAATTCTTTACCCTTAGATAAATGGTTACTCGACATTTAAAAACCCTTTAGAAAAAGGGTGAGTTGCTTTCAAAATGTGCTCTGAAGCATAAATGGTCCAAATGTTATGCTAAATGCAGAATCTGCTATTGTCTTGCAGGACAAAATTAGACTGTAAAGCCATAAAATTCAAATTTGAACACAAATTTGCAGCCTGACTTCAGAGGTGTTAAAAAACTACATGCTCCATTCACAACTGTAGAAACAGTGGTGGCTTTTTTTTTTCTGAAATTAATTTCTGACTGTGTTCCATTATTTATAGACACTGTCAACCAAAATATAAGTGAATCACACGGAAATAATGATCAAATCTTGCTTGTTTAATTCATGAAGTAATTCAAATAAGTGAGAGCAGTCAGAGCAAAACAAGACTTAGATTTGGATCTGTAAGTTTAATAAAAATACCCTTCAGGTATTTTCAATACTTTGGAGTAGGAAAATCTAAGAGTCAATTAATAAGCTGAACTCAGACAGCCTGAATCTCCTGGGAATTTTTTCATGTGCTGCTACTTGGGATGCTACTAGGGGTAGGACTTTTTAATAGGATATGTGATGGGAGGACTAGAAATAATAGATGTAAATTAGAAGGGGGTAGATTTAGGATAGACATAAGAAAGGGAGACTGGACTAGATGATCTCTTGAGGTCCCTTCCAATCCTTGATATTCTGTGATTTTGTGATAGGTAATAAGCTTTTTGTGCCAAGGCAGGAAAATTTCACAAAATATTACATCTCCTTGGATTATAGGCATCAGTATTTTCTTCGTGGGCTAAAAAGTTTGAGGCAATAATCTTCTTTTTTTGTTACTTTAAGGCACACAATGATTGTGTCCCCTTTTTTTCCTGATTTTAACAATGGAATGGGTTTTTTTCTTTTTCTTCTGGGTATTGATACTTTTGGCCCCTGAGAACTGTATACCCATTGCTACTTTTCACAGCCTTTTAGCCATTAAATAGTGACACCAAAAGACTGTTAGATGCTTTAGGAGGTTTAGCACAATTCTCCTCAAACACAAATAAAAGTGACATTAAAAAGTGAACTTTGTGGCATCCACAGGTCTGTACATTGCTGTTGAAGTTTGTCACTGTCTGCCACTAATCCTACAAAGCTTGGTAGGGATCAGCTGCTTGTAACAGAAATGAAAGAGGGTCTTTGTTACAACACTCTTGGATTTTTGTACATATTGAAGACCTTGTTAAGCCTTATTCACATTGTCTGTTACTTACCAAACATTAAAAGTGAATAATAATTCAGAGCTACAGACAAATCTGCACTTTTATTTACTCCTGTTACTTCCACTAATCACAAACCTTTTTTATTTACAATTTTTGTTCCTGATTTGACTATCTATTCACAAAAAAAACCCCCTCATAAATAAACATTTGGGGTTTTTGGTGGCAAAATAATGATTGAATTGATAAAGTTCAAAGCTAGGATGTTTTGCCTGTAGTAGATTCCTTATTATCATTATGAATGTTATCTTCAAAGAAGTGATGTCAGTTATCCCAGTCCACCCTGTTTAATGAAATTATTTTGTTTCCTTAAACTGTGTTTAATAAGTAATAAGAGAGCCTGGAAAATTAATATTCATCTTGCTGTATTGATTTAGTTTGGGATCATTCTGTTTTCCCTCTGAAGTTTATAAACCTTCAGGTCCTGCTTAATCTAGTCATTTCTGACATGTGAAGCTCCCTACTGCTCTTCTTGGAACAGCCTCAGGGATTATTTAAATTCTTAGGCTTTGCTTTTTTCAACTGTTTATGACTTCCCACATCATTTTATTGTGTACTTTGAAGCATTATAATTGTACTCTAAGAAATTCCCATTATCATATCAAGTCTAACTGAACACTGAACAGCATTATCCAAGGATAGTCCCTGCATCCATTGTCCTGCAAGTGCAGGAACACTGCCAGACCCTCCCACAAATCCTAAAGGTGCCTGGCAGCAATCCCATCCTGCATTTGAAAATTGATAACTACTAGTGTTGGAGGGTAATGACTTAGTAATAGGTTCTGCATAAAAAGGAAAGATCCAAGCATAGTTAAGACTGTAAGTGCAGTGAGATCAGAATTATTTAGATGATAGAAGAAGAGGAAATGCAACAGTGTGCTTAAAACTCACAAAATCCTAAAAAAAATCAAACCTACACTGTGGCTGAAGAAAAAGGATTTAGCAAATTGAGGTGCCAGCTGTAGCATTAGACAACATCTCAAGAAAGCAGAGAGCTCATTGAAGTGGTGTTCTAATTCCTTAATTTTCCTTTGCCTCCTGCAGTTTCAGAATTTGCTTGGTTCCTCAGTACCAATTTTGTCTCTTCCAGGCAGGTCAAGCTAGGAATTTCTAATGTAAAAAGTGACTGAGAGGAGGAAATATTTTCTTGTTGTGTATTAAGTCCTGTCACCCAAAACTTTGCTGATTCTGGGAACAAGTTGTAATTCTTTAATTTCTCAGAAAAGAAATCACCTTAGCCTGAGTTCTACATCAGGACATATGTGATCAATTTTTCCTCCTCCTCTTTATACAGCTTTTAGCTTTTTCTTTTTCTCTGCAGCTGTACAAGATTACTCCCCAGGAAGAAGAAATTAGCTCCTTATTGGGTAGTGTTGTTTGCAGAATGTCAACAAAAGATGTTTTATGAAGATGTGGAAATAAACTATTTTAATAATAAAAAAAAAGATTTTTAAGATTAAAGATACTTCATTACAATTGATCCTTCATTAATCTTCAGCTGGGGAACAGCAGGGCTTTATCTGTTTATCTCCCAACACCATCATTTGGCAAAA
Organism: Turnix velox; assembly: GCA_013400935.1. NCBI lineage: Eukaryota > Metazoa > Chordata > Aves > Charadriiformes > Turnicidae > Turnix > Turnix velox. The sequence continues at coordinate 75,367 of VZTY01031802.1, read as the reverse complement.
AAAAAGCACACAAAGTAAGTGATAGATTGCAAATCTATCACAAGAAAAACTCCTGCATCCAAGCCCTCCAGATGTTGACTGGTTGTTGATGGAAACTTAAGACATTCACAATCCTAAATCCACTGCTAACCAGTCTAGAAGATCTTCTTGATGGTTAACTTCATAAAATCAGGCAAAATTCATCTAGTTCATCACTTCCAGACTTCCCCATTCAAGGCAGGTGATCTGGTTTAAGTTTGAATAGGTGAGGTGGTGACTTCACCATGCAAGATTTATTTTTGTTTCTAAATGCATTCTCCACTTTAAAGGTCAACATATTTTATTTAAGAGACACTCTCGAAGTACATGATCACATATGCATCACTCTTGATTGGAAGCCTGATTCTAGGAGCTGGAATAGTCATCTTCTTTTGTTAAATTCACTGTAATGCAGACAAGCTTCATTGCAATGGGGAAAATTTGAATTTCTGGTTTTATTTTCTATGTAAAACAAGGTGAACTGCAGTCTTTTTGCCAGTCTTATTTTCTCTATTCTGCTCATGCCCTAACCAGATGAAATTACATTTAATTTCTTAGGGTTTGTCTAAAACTCATCTTTTTGAAGAGAGACCACGTTCTACTTTCCAGATTCCAGTGGGGAAACAGAACACTGTTATTTTCTGAACTAACNTTGTTAAATTCACTGTAATGCAGATGTCTAAAAGTCATCTTTTTTAAAGAAAGACCACATTCTACTTTCCAGATTCCAGTAGGGAAACAGAACACTGTTATTTTCTGAACTAACTCTCAGGATTCTCTCCTTGATAGCAAATTTATGAGAAAGATAAAAGTGCTTTGTGTTTGACAACAATACAGGGGTTTTTTTTATTCCTATTTCTTAAACATTTTGAAACCAAGAACATTCCACTGTGTGTCCATGGGAACAAAAGTCTCTTCATTTCTAAATATAATTCATCTTCCATATTACGTCCTGTCACCCAAAACTTTGCTGATTCTGGAAAAAAGTTGTAACTCTGTAATTTCTCAGAAGAGAAATCACCTTAGCCTGAGTTCTACACCAGGGAATTAATGAAACAGAGCACAGAATATGGCCTGAAGTGGCCCACAGACTCCTGATCTTGATGATCATAGAATAGTTGGGGTTGGA
>VZTY01031802.1:9047-22977 GCA_013400935.1 Turnix velox | reverse complement strand
ACTGACACCCCCAAGTCTTCCTCTTCAGAGCTGCACTCAAGCCACTCTCCACCCAGCCTGTATCTGTGCTTGGGATTGCTCTGACCCAGGTGCAGGACCTTGCACTTGGCCTTGTTGAACTTGCTGAGGTTTGCTTGGGCCCACCTCTCCAGCCTGTCAAGGTCCCTCTGGATGCCATCCCTTCCTTCAGGTGTATCAACTGCCCCACACAGCTTGGTGTCATCTGCAAACTTGCTGAGGGTGCACTCCATCCCACTGTCCATATCTCCTACAAAGATGTTCAATAGCACTGGTCCCAGTACTGATCCTTGAGGAACACCACTCCTCACTGGTTTCCACTTGGACAATGAGCCATTGACTGCAACTCTTTGAGTTCGACCATTCAACCAGCTCCTTATCCAGCCAGTGCTCCATCCATCAAACCCATTCTTTTCCAGTTTCTTGCTCAAAATGACATCCAACAAAGCAGAATTTAAAATTTTATATTAGAATTTTAAAATTTCTAAATTAGAATTAAAAAAAAAAAGCATTTGCATGCTACTGGGACACATACCAAGAGCATTGCTGCTATGGGACAGAAATGAGATGCTTTTAGGATTTCTATTAGAATATTCACAATAATGAGGATGTTGCAGTGATGTAAAGATTTGGAATTGTATTCTCAGTTTGGTCAGAGAAGTTGATCTGTTTCAGAGTCAAATATTCCAGAAATATTTTTTATTCATGAGAAATACAATTTTATTATGAGAAATACAATTGCCCACAGAGAAGGTGTTTAAATCTGTAAATTTTGAGGGTTCTCACTTTAAATATAGGAGATATTTGAAAACTATTGTGTATGTTGTTTCATTCAGGACCCAAAAATGTGATAATGAGATCTTTGATTCAGGATTGAATCCAGTGCTGTTTATATAATATCATGAAGTATAGTTTGATTGGCTTTTTACTTTTAACAGTTTTATGAAATAGCTTTATGAATTTGCTTTCAAACAATACACTTGGGGTTTGAGATGAAATTGATTCCACTGTTAGATGGTAACTTTTTCCACATTTCCTCTGTATTTTCTGCAAGATTTTTTAACCTTCTTGACAATTTTAACACCTTGACAATCCTTATTTCTGAGTGATTTATATGTCAGGTTATTCAGCTGAAGGTAACATATGTTCATCTGGAAATTGTTTCAGATACATTACAATTTTCTGTGATGTTTTCAGGTACAGCTTACTTGCACTCTAGTTGGTTTTTTAGTGGTTAGTTGAAAGTTGCCCATCAGTATTCTAGTTTAAAGCTCTTAGTCTAGCCTGTTGTATTCCTTCACTTTGATCAAGACCAAAGGATCATCTCCTTGAGGCTTGGGATTAGGGATCCTGGGAATTCCCTCTGCTGGAAAATTCTTTAGAACAAGATTTTGCCTTTTTTATTTAATTTTAATATATCTGTGTCTGGTTGTTTTATACCACCAGCAGTTAACTTAGTGTGACTTGAGCTTGGCAGTCAGGGAATTCTGTTTTCCAGTGCAAGTTTTCTGACTTCTACCAAAGAGCAAACCAATCTTGTGTAGTTTTGTTGAGTTAAATTTGGGCTGGAACCTTCCCCAAGACCCTTTTCCATGCATTAAGGGATTTGTCAGACCCTTTTGTGCATGAGATCAGCTCAGAGAGCTAAAAGGGGATATTCCTAGCTGTCATTTCTGAACATTCATCTTCATGACTCAAAGGCAGGNCATTTCTGAACATTCATCTTCATGACTCAAAGGCAGGAAGTTAAATGATGTGATTTGGAAGCTAGGGTGAGAATTTTAATTTAAGTCTAAATCTCTTCCAGTTAGTTTTATCATCTCCTGACTTTTGGACATAGCAAGAGAGTGAGGTTTTTCTGGGCTGCTATTCTACATGCCACTGAGTTTTCTTGAGATAATAACTGTTTTGCTTCTGTGGCTGTCCCAAATTGGGCTGAACTTCCTTAAAGCTGTGCATTTTGTTCATAGAATCATAGAATAGTTTGGGTTGGAAGGGACTTTAAAGATCATCTAGTTCCAAGTCATCTCAAGAACTGAACTGAATTATGTTGTGGTAATAACTTCACAGTTTCTTCTTTGACAGAAAGGGCAAAGGGATTGGGAAATCTGGCCTCAGTTTTACCTACAGGTTGGGTTGCCATAGTGGGATGGTGGATGTAGGTGTTGATACCTAGAGATTTGCTTAGTCTTCTTCAATCTCTTACCTTAGGGCACTCCTTTTGCCTAAAACCACTCCTAGGTTATGCTTAGTTAGCTTTCTTTTCTTCAGATATACGATTATCTCTTTTTATTCTTTTTTTTTCCCTTCTTTTTCTTTTTTCTTTAGGTTAAAATTGTTCAGGGCTGCTCTTTATCTATACATCCCTCTGTATCATATGCTTAAAATCACACAGTTCATCTCCATTGCCTACTCACAAGTACAGAGCTGTGAATCTAAGCACCTGATATCAAAGTGGTATTTTTATAGCCTGTGTAGAAGTGACAGCATCTTTTTCCTGATTTCTGTCTCAATACTCTGCCTTTATAAGGAGGAAATTAAGCTTATTTGCCTCAGTATCTCATCTCTTACTTGCACCTTTGTGATGACACATCTGGTGTGACCTATTTGAAAAAAAAAAAAAAGCCTCAGTTAATTAAAAAATGGTGTTTGTCTTGCTTTTTCCCCATAGCAATTTCTGAGCAATTAATTGTGCTTAAAAATAGCTAAGTCTCTAGTTTTCTTCTGGAGACTGATATTCAGACCTTTTCTGAAGCTCTTGGATCACCATCCATGAACTATTATTCAGCTTCTTCTCCCTGGTAGCTACCAAACTTCTCAGAATGTTTTCCTGAAGTAACTGAGGGAGGGTGAACCCATTTTGCTTCATGCTTTGGGGCTGGTTTTGAATGAGAGGGTGAGTAAGAGGGGCAAAGAACCTCATCACTTTATGCTAACCCCATCAGAAAAACTGGAAGCATCCTGAGGTGACATTCAATAATTCATCTTTTCTCACCATTAATGTGCTTCAGTTGAAGGCATAAAGATTTAAAAATGTTTTTAAAGCTTTAAAGCAGTGCATTTCTCTTGAAAACCTCACTTAAAGCCTTTGTTTCCCATATGAGAGCTGCCACCATGGTAGGACCAGTCTGTCTGTGTCCTTTGGGCAGAATTGGTGCAAACTGGGCTTTTTTTTTTTTCTTCTGAGAGTTTCCCCTGTGTAATTAAACACTAAGGGCAGGCACTAAGGGGGGAAAATATGGGTGAAGGACTACACATGTCATAAAAACTGCTCATTCTCCCAGCAGACAGACCATATTCAACAAGGCAGGCAGCCAGATTTCACCCACATTTCTTCAGTTTAATCAGTCCTCTTGTTGTGGTGGATTTTTGAAGTGAAGACATTGCATCAGTTTTGCACTGGAAATAGTAGGATGAGCTTACTGAAGCATGTTATTTACTCTTTTTTTTTAGCTGAATAGTAGTAGTGTCTGTATTCCAGGCATAAACCTGTCTTTCCTGAAAAGAAGGATATGTTAATTTTTTTTTAATAAAGGTGTCTTGCTTTTAGGGCTGTAAGTGTGTGTTATCTTCAGAAGTCCTCAGCTACTTCTTAGTTGTGCTAATGCTATGAAATGTAAGCACTTAATGAAAACTAAAAAGCTTTTCCTGGGAGGACAGGCTCCTTTTTGCCATTCTCTTAAAAGCCAGACATGAGATCTGTTAACCCACAACTGAGTGAAGAGAGCAAGCTATTGGAGTGTGCTTATAGAATCATAGAATAGTTGGGGTTGAAAGGGACCTTAAAGATCATCAAGTTCCATCCCCCCTTGCCATAGGAAGGGACACCTCCCACTACATCAGGCTTCTCATTGCCTTATGGGATAATATGAGATATAAAAAAAAAAATCTGAAAATTGGGCAAGATTTTCTCAATTATCTCTCCAAACTTCTAACTTGACTTTGGAGGTAATTGATATTCACAGGTCATAGGTATTTCTGCCTCATNCCAATTTACATCCATTATTTCTAGTCCTCCCATCACATCTCTTATTAAAAAGTCCTACCCCTGCCTTTCTGTAGTCCCCTTTAGGTATTGAGAAGCTCCTCTGAGTCTTCTCTTCACCAATCTCGAGAGGAAAGGCTCCTTCAGCCTGTCCCCATAAGGTAGTTCTCCAGCCCTTTGATCATCTTGGTGGCCTCCTCTGGACCTGCTCCAACAGCTCAATGTCCTCCTTGTGTTGAGAACTCCAGAACTGGACACAATACTCTAAATGTAGAGGAGCTAAATCACCTCTCTTGACCTAAATGTTTTGAAATTGACTTTTAATTCAGACAAGTTTTTCAGAATATTCAGTCTACCTGCTTCTGGTGGGACATGATAGGATGAGGAGGAGCATGGAGCTGGCTGGGACACTGCTCAGGGCTGGCTCTGCCATTCCTGCCAGTGCCAACAACACAGCCCTGTTTTCTGAGGTGCTATTCAGGATATTTTCCTCTTACGGGATGGGATTAATAGGATAAATTCAAGTTTTTCCTTGCTGCTTGAGGATAAGAGGAGGCATTTCCTCCTTCTTGAGACATACAGAATGTATTGTTGACTGGAATTCCTTAGACCATTTAGGTTTTCCCATGTGCTGTTAGGGTGATGTTGACATCAGGTTAAGAGAGCACTTGAAACATGTCATCTTTTTGGAGAGAGAGGGCTGAGAGACACTTGAGAGCCCAAGAGGAGGTACCACAGTGTTATTTGTTCCTCTCATCTTCTTCCTGTATTCCTGTGTAATGCTTCCTCTTGTTCAAAAGCACTCCAGCATTTCCCCAGGAAGCTTCTCCCCACAATTTTGAGCTTCTAAAATGGTACGAGTGGCAAACTAAATGTCTTCCATCAAAAAGTAAACCCTCTCACATTTAAAAATAATGCCTTTTTCCAAATCAGGCTTGTCTAACTGGCTAGTATCATGATATTGCTGGAGAGGAGCTGTAACAAATACACAAGGGTGTTTAGGGGAGTTATGCTGTATGGCAGACATCATTTTATTCATTTATATTCTGCAGGAGAAACCTGTTTTATTCTTGGAAAATGTTCATGGAAAGTTTGAGGGAATTAGGACAGCTGGTCTAGCAGACTTTGAAGTCTGGAACACAGCCTGCTAGCCAGCAGCATTCCTGGTGCCAACTGGCTAAGCAGCAACTGTGATTTTGGCTTTGGGAATCCTGTATATATAGAAGATGATGTGATGACAGGCAAGACTCAATAAATCTGATGACATAATTGTACCCTGTTAATCAGTTGAGATTAAAAATCTCCCTGTATTTTCAATTAAAATTCATTATTTTGCTTCCATTCATTTTTTTTTTTCATTACAAGAACTCACAATCTGCCTCTCATTTAGTATCTTATTTGTCAAGGTATTATTTTTAACTTAGATTTCAGCTGCTTTATGTCATTGCTGATCTTTAGTCATTGTCAAATTTCAAATGATGTGTCTTTTGTAAGCAAGGCTTCAAGACTTTGAGCCTGCATCTGTCAGTCAGCTTTGTGAATAATCAGATTTCCTCAGAGCCTGTGGATTTCTCACTTCATTGACTGATCTTTTGCCTTCTAGCACAAAAATAGAGAAGGAAAAAAAGGAGCATGCTAAGCTGCATGGGATGATCCGTACTGAAATCAGTGGGGCTGAGATTGCAGAAGAGATGGAGAAAGAAAGAAGATTCTTCCAGCTACAAATGTGTGAGGTAAGATTCAGTGTGAAACTCACTTTGTTCTGCTGGTATTTTTAGGAAAATTTTAAAAAACACAGTTGTGATGTGAAAGGGAAATGCTAAGACACTTTTTTAACCCTGATCTGTTAAATTTGCTAAGAATTTATATTTTAATTTCACTTAAGAAGAAATTTTATCCTACAATAAGTAATGCAAAGGATCAATTAAAGAAGAAGAAAATTTATCCCACAGAAAATAGTGCAAAGATCAAGAAAATTTATCCCACAGTAAGTAGTGCAAATGATCATTTGAAGAAGAAAATTTATCCCACAATAAATAGTGCAAAGGATCAATTAAAGAAGAAGAAAATTTATCCCACAGTAAGTAGTGCAAAGATCAATTAAAGAAGAAANTAAAGAAGTAGAAAATTTATCCCAAAATAAGTAGTGCAAAGATCAATTAAAGAAGAAGAAAATTCATCCCACAAAAAGTAGTGCAGAGATCAATTAAAGAAGAAGAAAATTAATCCCACAATAAATAGTGCAAAGATCAATTAAGAAGATAATTTATCCCACAATAAGTAGTGCAAAGATAATTAAACATTGAGAGATTAGAATAGGGTTTTTACACAACTACCTCAATATAAGTTATTTAAAGCCCTAGCTAATTCTCTGACTATGCTGGCAGCTGTTGTGTTATTATGAGGAGAGACTCCAGTCTAGCACACTGGTGCTGGGAAAAAAAAAGTGCTAAGGATGGAATCCAGTTGTCATTGAGCTGTTTCTGCTTTAAAATCTGTAGTGATTTGGAAGTGTGTTAAATCTGCTGTGAATATTCTTGGTTTGATTCATTCAGGGAAGTGTTAGGTTCCAGAATTCAAGCTGCCAGGCTCGTTCTTTCTGTGCATTGACTTGAAAATACACCATGGATGTTTGTTCTGGTTTTACTGTGATGATTCAAGGCTGAGTTGGCTCATTTGCCAACAGAGCTGAGCAGCAGTTGTTCTGAATACCTCTTTTAGTTCCTGCCTGCAGTCTTGCTGAGTGGAGATGCTTCACATTCTTCTATAGAGTGAGACTAAATTACTAAAAATCAACAGAGGGATCCAAATACTAACTAAACATATGGATGTTGCCAGCAAATAGTCACAAAATGGAGCTTTGTTTTGGTTTTTTTAGCGATTAGAAGTGTGACATATTGAAGTTGTAACATAAGTACAGGCTAGTTCTCTAGAAATTGTGAATACCAGATGCTTAGGGCTTGATTTCAAATTAACAGGAGCTAGAGGGATGATTTGTTCATGGCTGCTTTTGGGCTAGTCCTGAACCAGTGTAAAAAGCTGCAAGAGTGAAAGCTGCCCTTTGGATGCTGCTTTATTTTTATGGGTTGAAAACATTTGGGGTGTGCTGCAGGGAAGGGAATGCATTGGAGCATTACTTTGCTCAGAGGTTTTTGAGTTGTGAATATCACATGCTTAGAGCTTGATTTCAAATAACAGGAGCTAGAGGGATGAATTCTTCTAACTAAATCCTATCCAGTGGTGCTTTGGGGCTAGTCATCTGTTCACCTGAACCAGTGTAAAAAGCTGAAACAGTTAAAGCTGCAACGTGGTTACTGCCTTTTTTTTATGGGTTTAAAAAATTTGGGGTGTGCTGCAGGTAAGGGAATGCATTAGAGCATTACTGAAATGTTTTACTCCTTTGCTCAGAGGTTGTGAGTTGTGAATACCAGATGCCTAGAACTTGATTTCAAATCAACAGGGGCTAGAGGGATGAATTCTTCTAACTAAATACTATCCAGTGTCATCTGTTCACCTGAACCAGTATTGAAAGCTGCCCCTTAAATGCTGCATCATTTTAATGGGTTTAAAACATTTGGGGTGTGCTGCAGGTAAGGGAATGCATTAGAGCATTACTGAGATGTTTCACTCCTTTGCTCAGAGGTTGTGAATTGTGAATATCACATGCCTATTACTTGATTTTAAATTAACAGGGGCTAGAGGGATAATTTTTTCTAACTAAATCCTATCCAGTGGTGCTTTTGGGCTAGTCATGTGTTCACCTGAACCAGTGTAAAAAGCTGAAACAGTTAAAGCTGCAACGTGGTTACTGCCTTTTTTTTATGGGTTTAAAAAATTTGGGGTGTGCTGCAGGTAAGGGAATGCATTAGAGCATTATTGAGATATTTAACTCCTTTGCTCAGAGGTTGTGAATACCAGATGCCTAGAGCTTGATTTCAAATTAACAGGAGCTAGAGGGATGATTCTTCTAACTAAATACTATCTAGTTTCTGTTTTGGGCTAGTCATCTCTTCACCTGAACCATTGTAGAAAGCTGCCCCTTGGATGCTGCTTTATTTTTATGGATTTTAAACATTTGGGGTGTGCTGCAGGTAAGGGAATGCATTAGAGCATTATTGAGATATTTAACTCCTTTGCTCAGAGGTTGTGAATACCAGATGCCTAGAGCTTGATTTCAAATTAACAGGAGCTAGAGGGATGATTCTTCTAACTAAATACTATCTAGTTTCTGTTTTGGGCTAGTCATCTCTTCACCTGAACCATTGTAGAAAGCTGCCCCTTGGATGCTGCTTTATTTTTATGGATTTTAAACATTTGGGGTGTGCTGCAGGTAAGGGAATGCATTAGAGCATTACTGAGATGTTTCACTCCTTCACTTTGAGATGTTTCACTCCTTCACAAATAGTTGCTGTTTAATGAACAGTTAAAGACTCCTGTAAATATTTGGCCATTCTTAACTTCTCTTTGCATGACTGACATGTTTTGTGCTGTGGTATTCAGGGGAAAAGCTGTCACTTGAGTGGGATTTGGAGTGTGCTTAATGCAAAAGGACACTAATCACACCTTTTAGCTTGACAGGAGGTTTTAAAATTCTCTTGCTAAGCTAATTTCCTTTTGCTGCCATATATAAGGAATTGATAGATGATAAAATCAGGAAGGATTTTTAGAAAAGGGTTCTTTTCATTCCTCATGTTTTTTGAATAAACTGCTTTTTTCCTTAATGTTTAGTAATGAATTTAACAACTAGTGAGATGGATACCTAGATGAATATCTAGGATTAAGAATGGGTTCCTAAATTTACTGCACAAACCCTTTTATGCTTCCTTTCACACAGGCTTCCACTAGGAGCCAAAGAAGGATGTTTTTAGCAACTTAAACTAATCATATTTAAGTCCCACAGAGTATCAAAAATCAGTGGTGACAATTAACCCTTGAAGACACTTTTTGATGCATTCCCTTTGAAATCTCCTAAACTTACAACTGTTTTAATGTAAAACAAAACACTGGGAAAAACCAAGCTTAATAATTTCCTTTTTTGAATTATTATTTCAACAGTACCTGCTGAAAGTGAATGAAATCAAGATTAAAAAGGGAGTGGACTTGCTTCAGAACTTGATCAAGTATTTTCATGCTCAGTGCAAGCATGTTTTAAGTTTTCTTTGTTTTTAAGTTTTCTTTGATGTCATCATAACACATTTTTTACCTTTTTCAGAATAAATTTAAGATCCAATTATTATCACTTGCATCTTTTGATAAATAGCATTTACCATAGATATTTCATTTCTTTTGTTACAGTGTTCCAAAACAGGTAATAAAGCTGAGCTAGTTCCATGGAATAGAATTATTTATTCCAAAGGAAACACAAACAGCTATTAATTTGATCTATTAGTTATTGGTTCATTAGTTATGATGGGATTGTTTGAGTGTAGCAATGATTTGAATTAATTCTGTGCTCAAGAAGAATAAATTGCATAAGCAGTGAGATAAAACTATGTTGAAAGCATCACTCTTTTTCTAATTAATTATAGGGCTGGGTAATAAAACACACAGCCCATGTTAGAATGATGTGCTTTTTTTTGTGATAGTCTTACAGATCAATAATACAGCAATGAAATCATAGGTATAAACTTGAAAAATATCCTGTTTCATGTTTCCTATCTGCTTGGCATAGATAATATTACTGTTCCCATGCAGAAATATGTATAATAAAGTAGTTTGTATATACATCATTGTTAATACTTGAGAAACAAAGGGATTTAGCTTGAGGAATAAGAATTAGAATAAGAATCATAATAAGAATTATATGGCTCCAAGAAGTCACCATTATTTTCCATCTACTGAAGCTTTTACTCTTCTACAAATGAGTTTTGTTTGTTCTGGGCCTTCAGAAAGGGGGATGAGGAACTTTATTTGAGATGAGAATGAGGAAAACTTACATTGTGGCCATTCTGAATCCAAAGGGAAATTTATATTTTAGAATGAGCTGTGATGGAAATGAAGAGGTGGATCCATAAAAATGCATTAGAAAAAGTGTTTTGAAGTTCATGGGGTGACATAATAATACATACACCTTCCTTTGTCAGCTTTTTAAAGAGAAAATACAAAGCAAAATTTAATAACAGTTTGCTTTTTGCATTTCTTTTTAAGTTTCTTTCAGGATGGGCTAAAAGCAGTTGAAAGCCTCAAGCCTTCAATTGAGACACTCTCAACAGATCTTTATACTGTGAGTAGAAACCTTTCATGTTTGTGTTGTAAATTTTGGGGGTTTTTTTTACAGTAAAACTGTGAATTATTTTGATTCAGGCTGTCTGAATTTAATAGCCAGCATTTTAAGACTGGATAGATTTTATTTTAATATCATATCCAAAATCCTTAGGTTCAGTTTGGGACCTCAGAGTGTAAACAGCCTTTGCTCTAAAATATTTACTGGATAAGTGGAAAATAACATATGATTTTAAATTGAGCACAAAGGAGGAAAAATCAAAGTTTTAATCCAGCACTATCCTAGCCATAGTCCTGAAGATAGAAGGGAAAATAAATTCATCACATTATCTTTTCTCTTTGTGTTTTCATTCTTTCTGAACACTTCTCAGAAAAGTGAACCAATTAAATAGCAAGTTTGCAAGAGCTGTGTGGAAATAATGTTATTTTTAACCTCTGTTTTTTCTCCTTTCAAGATTAAACAAGCACAAGATGAGGAAAGAAGGCAATTAACACAGCTTAGAGATATTTTAAAATCAGCACTCCAGGTTGATCAGAAAGAGGTAAGCATATAAGGTGGTTTAAGTTTAGGATACCAGTTTTATTTATCTGATTTTATTTATCTGGTTTGATTTATCTGATTTTATTTATCTGGTTTGATTTATCTCATTTTATTTATCTGGTTTGATTTATCTGGTTTTATTTATCTCATATTATTTATCTGGCTTTATTGATCTGATTTTATTTATCTGGTTTTATTTATCTTATCTGATATTCTATTATTATTTGAAACAGAGTTATTTTAACTTTTTTCAGACACCTAATTTCTCATTTCTTTTTTTCATTCCTCTTTGTCTTCAAGCTGGCATTGAATATTTCTGACAAAGAGGGTTATTTGTTTGTTTCTTTAAAATTAATTCTCACTAGAAATACCTGAGACTTTTATTTTTGTTCTCAATATTGATTCTACACTGTGCTGCTCAAACTGAGAATGAAAAAACTTTGACAGTGGCAAGGAAGACCTCATTAGTACAAATATAATTTCACAATAATATTCCAAACTGCATAAAAATTATATAAAACTCAATTTCCAATCCCAAAACACGTGACAATGAATTTTGCAGCCACCAGTTTTAAAACATGCAAGAGCTGGGTCAGTTCAGCAGTGGAACAAACAATGATTTTTAAAGTTTCAATCATGATTGCCACTACAATTAAAGAATTCTAGAGTAGCTTGGTTCATCAAAACCTGATTTGGAAGCAAGCACCTTTTGTAGAATCCAATTCTAACCCCTTCATCTGCTTTTGTTTCAGATTGTTAGTGCTTCCTCTTCCCATAAATAAGCAGCAGGCAGCTTCCTTTGTGTGGCTGCCGGGCCATAAGTGATGAATGAGGCTCCTCCTCTCCTTTTCAGATTCTCTTTCTTTGAGGGATCACAATGAAAACAGTTTAGTCTGTAGGATTTAGTCTTCCTTGATCTTTTCCTGTCTTGCTTTTATCTTCCCATAAAGGTTATGGTGACTCCCATCTCTTGTTGGTGGCCACATAATGGTTGTTGAGCTACATAACCTACTGAAAGATGTTCCTTCCCATTGTCTGTATCATCTTTAAGGGAATCTTTCAACCTAGAGCATTCTGTTATTCTAAGATTTGATGATAAACATTTGAACAGCCTTAAATGCTCTTCACTTTGAGTTTTTTTTGTTAAAATATAAAGTGTGATAACAGAAAAGTCTCTATGAGATTCCCATACAGTTTACAGGCACTTTTTTAGGTTCTTCCTGGACTTTAAGACTCATTCAGGTGGATTTGCTAAAATCTTCCAAATTATTAGAAGTTCTGACTACTTCAGATTCACCACTAACCTCTGTTTTTGTTATTTAGAGTGTGTTAGGAGATTCCCTATTTAATTCAATTCTTTGCCAAAGAGAGCTCAAGCAGATGGATTTTATAGTTGCTGGTTGCATTTTAATGTTGCTCTTCTGCATTTAACTTTTTATCAGTGATATTAATTTTATTTACATGTGGTAGATGTGATCAGCACACATCTTTTTGTAAAGAATGTCGTAATAAACAGATTATGCCTGGATTTATCACATTTGAAAATACACATGTATTTAAAAAAAACCATTATTGATTCTTCAGATTAAGACAGTGATGCTAACCTGAAGAATATAGGAAATATTATAATGATTATTAAAGTTTTTTGAAGGCATCATTTCATCAGTGGGATGCCAAACAATCCTGGTGTTAAATCACTGTAAAACCCACTGCTAATTTTCTTGTTGCACTGTAATTTCCTTTACTATAACTGATTTCTTTTTCCTTCCTGAAATGCATTTACATTTTGTGACCGAAGTCTAGGAGAGTAAGTGTTACTATGTTTTCATGAAAATAGTTGGCATGATTTCCATTCAGATTTCAAGAAACTGGATTTTTCCTCTGAGATATTTTTTTTTTCCTGTTGGTATGAAAACACTGATTCTTTTTATCTCCTCTCCTGTTTCTCATATTACCAAAAAAAAACCACAAAAAGATTGTGGTTGGAAAAGAAAATTGCTGTAAAACAAATTGATGATTTCCTTTTTTGCTCTTCTGGGAATTAAATCCAGTTGCTTGATTTGATGTTTTTGAAAGATTTTGAAGATATGTGTGTTTTTACTTAAAATTGTATGAAATATTGGAGTGTTGACAATTGTTTCTGTTGTCTTTAAAAGAAAAAAAAAAAAGAGACACAACCACTTTACTGAACCTTTTCTGTTGTGCCTGTGTACATAGTTTCCACCTACACACAACTTCCTCACACCTGGTTTGTATTTCAGCTTCTTTTTGGAACCTTATTGTGTATATATTTCCATAATTTTCAATTTATTACATTTAATTTTTTGCACCAACAAATTTCAGGGTCATCCTTAGAGTTGAATTGCTTTAATTTCTCTTTCCTGTGTCCTCTCTGCAGTTGGGCTTCACTATAGTGTTTAGATTGGCTTCTGCTTTTTCTGTATGGTTGGTAGAACCTATAATCCCTATAGGCTACTGCAAAATAGGATAAATTTTGTATTTCTTGACAGAAATTTTGGTAGCTGTGCTATAACAGGCTGCTTGCATGAGGTTCTGGCAGAAATGTCTGCTGGAGGCTCTGTGGGGCTGTAACAGATAAGGGATGGATCCTCTGAAACATCCTCTTGGCAATGGTTCTGCAAATTCAAGAGAAGCTGAAGCTTATGGATAGCTGTGAGGGCTTTTTGGCAGCTTTGTGCTCAGGGATCATCTGGACAATCCAAAAATCCTGCTCCATGAGAGCCTGGGGAATGTCTAGCCAAAAATTTGCTGTATAGAAGTTAAGTTTCCTTGTGTTTAAAGTTCTGTTGCATTCAAATAAAGAGGCTGAAAAATAGTTTTTTAGAATCTCTCTTATCAGCAGCCACAGACCATCTTTAAAGAATAACCTGTGGGCATTTCTTCTATTTTTAGCTTTTCAGCTTGTCTTTAGAAGAAAGCTTTTCATGGTCAGTGAAGTCAGGCTGCAGTGTGCCTCTTTTTTGTTTGTGCCTCTCTTCATTTGAAAACTGATGAAGCTGATAAATTTGTTCAGCCTGGAGATGAGAAGGCTCAGGGGGGACCTGAGAGTAACTTCTCAGTATCTGAAAGAGGCTACAGAAAAGCAGGGGTAGGACTTTTTAATAAGAGATGTGATGGGTGGACTAGAAATAATGGATGTAAAT
>VZTY01031801.1:344890-358588 GCA_013400935.1 Turnix velox | reverse complement strand
CTGAGGGATGAACGTGTCTTTGTGGCACACCCTGCACTATTGTAGGGTTATTACCATGTCTCTTCATACTTTTCATCTTTATAACAGTGCTGTAACAACTGTGCATCCCCTACATTAGAAGACAGAAACAGAATTGTCTAGGTTGAAGGGACTTTCCACATCATTGAGTTCAATCAGCAACTGAACACTGACAAAAACCATCACAAAATCATCCCTAAGCACTATATCTACACTTCTGTTATATATCTCTAGGGATGATGACTCCACTACACCTGGGCAGTGTCGTCCAATGCTTGATAACCTTTTGTTGTAAAAATCTTCTCTAATATCCAATCTAAACTTCCTTGATTACTTGAGGCCATTTCCGTTATCCTATTACTTGTTACTCAGGAGTAGAGACCAGTCTCCACACCTCAACAACCTCCTTCCATGTAGTTGTAGAGAATGATGAGGTCTCTCTGCTGCCTCCTTTTCTTCAGGCTAAACAATCCCAGTTCCCTCAGCTGCTTCTCATAAGGCTTGTGCTCTAGACTCCTAACTAGATTTGTTGCCCTTCTCTGGGCTCACTCCATGTCTTTCTTGTAGTGTATTGAGGGGGTCATTAGTTTTTAACTTCTCAGTAAATGATTAAAAACTTTGGAAAATGTCTTGTCCATGCCTTCCATTCTTTCAAGTCCAATTAATATTTTGAAAAAATTCCTCTGCATTCAGCATTTTGCTGACATCTAAGTTAATCTCCCTCTCTAGACATACTATAATCATGTAACTATTGCTCCTCTCCCAGGATGTTTCCTAGATTTCATCTTCATATGAAAAGAAATTAATTAATTTTTTTTAACACTTTTTTCTCTTTTTTATTCTGATACCATAACTTCACTTACTTCCTTTTGTTTCAGGAAACACTGCATGGTGTTTTAGATGCCCCTGCCCCTGATCATTTATCTTAATTTAGAAGACTTTAAAAGGAGACATCAACAGGCAGCAGCAAATTCATACCCTCAAATCTCTGTGTTCTGTGTACATATTTCCTAAAGAGGAAAGTCTTGAAACTCTGACTTTACCAAAATACTTCTCACTAAATAACAGTACAGTTCTTTCCAATAGGTCAACTAGGAGTCCAAAATTAGTATCATCAAACATATATTGTTACCAAGAGGAAAGCACCGATGGAAAAATATACTTCTGGTGTAGCTGGGTATATTTTCAGCTTTTTGTACTAAATTTTACTTTACTACTGTTTATTTTACAGGTTATTTTTTGTATTTAATGTATATTTTAAATGTTCTAAAGAGTAATACTTGGAATATTAAAGACTAGAAATTATTCCTGCATATATCATTCAGAAGAGGTGATAGTTTCTTGGGAATGGGGTGAGATCTGTCATGGTTAATTTAAGAATATGAAATCAGAGATATAACTAAATCTTGTTATGGTCACTTGCAGATGACAGTTCCTCAAAACAGAAACTAGTGAAAGGGAATCATGATCCGTTAGAGTATTTCTCTCTCTTGGATCATAAATGTTATCTAGATTACTAATTCAAACTAAATTTATTGGTTTTATTGACCATTATTTTTATTTGTATCTTTATTCTGCCTGGAGGAATTTCTTGTTTTCTTACCCTGTGAATGCCTCTAAAGAGAAGTCCCTTTCATAGAAATACAACTTTTCTTACAAGTACTTAAAAAGAAATAATAAGGTATAAGTAGATAGTTTTTAGAAATATTAAGGTTGATCTTGTTTTTTTATATCACATTTTCTGATAAATTCCTAGACCTTTCTCAGCTGTAAAGAATGATAGAGATGAGCATCTCAAGTACAAAAAAAAAAATAGTTCTAGCAGAAGTAGCTTCAAGGGTATAGCAAAAGTAATCAAATTGATATTATCTTTTGGATGAGTACTATAGTAATGAGTACAGTAATGAGTATAGTAAAGAGTTATCTATTTTTCCTTCTGCTAGTTAAGCGGCCTTTCTGAAGGCAGCTCACAAAGCACTGTGTTGCATTACTCGATATGACTTCACCTCTTGTCTATCTATGTTGCCTAATTTGCTCCACATTTTTTTCAACTATGTGTCATCTGACAGTAATGCATCCTTGTTCTTTGAGAAGGAGCAACCACTACAGCTTGGCAGAGGCAGTATATGTAGTTTAAGCAGACACTAGGGCCTGAGTCACTTGAATAGGCAAGCATAAAGTAGTTAATTCTGGAAAAATTTGGATTACTTTGCTTTTTTTTCCCTATTTCTTAGATGCTCCTATACCAGCACACTCATTATAGGGAAAGGAAGTAGTGCAAAGTTCATTCTGAACTAAAAATTTCATTACACAGTAAGATTTCTGCATGCATGGGTTTTCTGCATTCAGAAGAGAAGACTAAATCCTTCTAAATCTCTGGCTCTGTTAGCCAAAAAAATACATGGTGATAACATGAGATTTTGCTGGTAGAAGCAGTGTGCAAAATCCATTGCAAATTGGAATTTGCTAGAATCCTTAGTCACCAAAATACCTTACCATCCTTTTGAATTAAATGCCTGATTTTGCACGTGCATTGTCAGAAAACTAACTATATTTTATAAAATGTTATGTTCATTTTAATGTTTTCATCTACATTTCTTTTATTTGGATTTAGGCTTGTAAAAACAATTAAAATTACATACTTGATCTACATTTGAACAAATTTTAGGCAGACTGAAATTTTCACATAAAAAGTCCAGGATAAATAAAAAGCAGAGTACTAAAATTTCCTTTAGATAAACACGGCCTTTCATATTAAAAAAAAAAAGACCTATTCCAGGTGTTTGGGGGCAGAATATAATAGAAAACCAATTTGCATCACCTTCTTTTCAAATCTCTTTAAGTTTAAAAGGGTTCAGAGTACATATAACTACTTTTTAGTTACTGTAGGTGGTAAGATTAAAAGAGTAGTTGGAATGCTACTGATGCCTCATGCAGAATACCCAATAAATGACTTGTATGTGCTGCACAGTCCCTTAAGACAGCTCATATATCCGTGTAGCTAAGCAGCTACATTGCTTTTCCCTTGCTGAAGAGGTATTCAGATGCTTAGTCAGAATAATTTAGCAGTTCTTCTGAGAAACCTGAACTGTTCAAAGAAATGTTATCAGGGGTGAGCATCTCATCTGATATTTTTCCACCCCTTCATAGATTTTCTTTCTTCAAGCCAGGCTCATATTCTACCTGATGTGCTGAAGTTCCTTCCTGCAAATCCAATTTGCCTTCAAATATTTGGCATTGCTTCAAGGAAAATGATCAAATGATCAAGTTCACCTTGATCCCTTAATTTTGAAATTGCTTGGCTTGCTCTTTTTCCCACAGTGTTGGGTTGAGATTTTCTTCCCAGGGTGAGTTTCAGTTCATATTCTCTATTTTCACCAGCTGAGTTGCAGATTTGTAGTATGTCTATCAATTTGGACTTTTTTGTATGGCAGATTTCTTGTCCTTGAATGTTCCCTGGTTTAAGAAAAAAGGAAAGCATCTAAGCAGCTTAAGGACAAAGAAAATTCCAAGTGTGCAATGAAAAGATGAGTTCAGAAATAAATGAAGGACTTTTTCCTTTCAGTTTCTTGGTTCAGGCTTAATCCATAAACTATTTTAATCTACAACTGTGACATATGGCACCTTCAGGAGAAGACGTTCTGTCACTGACATCTTATCTAGCTGTTCTGTAAGGAAACCAGAATGCCCCAATGGTTTTCTTTTCCTTTCAGTCACTACGTGGAAGAGCATATGGGGCTGAAAATGGCAATTAGGGATGAAGATCTGCATAAAGAAACTGTATCCTCAGCACTATTCTCCACTGTGTGAAAAATCTCGACCAAACGCAAAAACTGAATGGAAAGCTCTACAGCGCCTCCTCTATTTCAACTGAAGAGCCAGAATCAGTCAATAGGACATCTAATGCAGATCAAGCATAAAAGAGGATTAAAACTGCTATTGCTAACAGTTATATGGTTGTATTAGTACAGCCAATGATCTGCATGAGCGTAGCCACTTCTTCACAATAAATGGTTTCTCTTTTTTCCCGCTGATTTCTGCCACCATGATCCATTGTGCAGAGTGGCCCAGCATTATTTCTCTGTCAGGAAGGAAAACTTTGCTTGTCAGAGCATTAATTATTATCATTAATTATTACCATCCTCCTAACTCATATTACCATATTGTAAATCATAATTTCAATAGGACATTTACATTTAAGATCATTTCTTTCTATTACAGGTGTGTTCTATTTTTAGGGTACTATGGTTCTGAATTGCTTTCTAAAGAATTTCACTTCATCCATCAAATACAGAAAAACTTATTAAGAAGGAGTCCAGAGAAAGTAACTTGGTATTTTACCAGACTAAGTGTAGACAATAGCTTTTCTTATCTCATAACAATAATGATTCTCTTTACTCAGAAACCTTTAAGAGCACTTTTTCTCTTCAGAGAAAGAGAAAAGTCAAATACTCAGAGATGGCTTTGCAGCAAAGGAAATACAGAGAAATAGTTTCCACTGTAAAATTTAGACAGAATTGGAATAGAACAAAGGGCATTTTTGCCCACACTTGGTTAGATTCCTCTACAAGTGAAACATTGAGTTGTAATAATTCACTTGGAGATCTGAAATAAGTTTCATTCAAGATATTAAGAAGCTTCAAACAGTTACGTTCATTTTCTGATAAAACTGAGTCTTCCAGAGTTAATTTGGTGCAATGATTCTGTACTATTTTTTAGCTGACACATTGGAATACAAGTTTCTCCTTACAAATGAGTTGATAGCATGAGTTGATAGGTTCTTTTTGGAGGGAAATAATTTAACCTTTTCTAAGTAAAATATCATCTATTAAAAAGTGAATTAATCTTTCAAAATATTTTGTATCCTATTTTTTTTTCTTCCTTGTTTGTTTTTTTTCTTCTCAAGAAAACTGTGATTTGAAAACTGAGATAAAACCCAATGCTGAAGTAGAATTAAAAAATCATCCCAGGCAACTGTCTCATTATTCTTTAAAAATAATGTTATATTGTGGTTTATTTTTCCTTATTTGTAACTGAGGAATTTTTGCAGTTGAGCTGTGCTCCCAAATATTTCCAAAAGCACTTCACTGACAGATAATTGACCATTTGACCACTGGTTGACATAGCTGTGGAGATTTGAGTATAACTTTCAATTTCCTTTTTTGATATATTCTTCTGCTTGCAATTTCATAGCATTCTGGAATGTCTTTTCCCTGTAGAGTTGTCAAGAAAGAGCGCAGTAATAGGGGTCAACTGTGACTGTAATGAAAAGACTTGTAGGATTCACTCTGAGCATACAATGTCAGTGGAGGTGTAAGCTTTGCTTTCAGAGCCCTGATTCCCAGCATATGACTTTTTTATGGCTCCTAGTTCAAATGATGTCAATTGTTTTGCCTTACTGTCTTACTTCTTTGCTCCATTCATCTACTTCTAAATTGGAAGGCAAAACCTAAGAATGTCATTCTTAGTCCATGTTTGAACTCAATAAAAATGTTTTTCATTTTTAAAATTGTATGAAGGAAATATACTCTCTTCCTCTCTCTCTCTTTATATGTATATATACATATATATATATTTATTGCTGTCATGGAGATTTACAATCCAATATTGTAATTAATATTTTATTATCTTAAGAATGGTCTGCTATTGATGTACCACTTAAAAAATATTTTTAAGGAGATCAGGTACTAGTGAATTTAACTGCTTTTCAAGATCAAAATACTTCTCCTTTGTGCTGCAAATAATTTTTTTTATATTTTCAGCATGAATGGAGGATAATTATCCAATGTTCTAGAGAGGGAAGATATTTTCAGCGCACTAGAGAAATGTTTCAGAGGTAGCACAGTTCACTACTCTTGTTTGTTTATGTTGCATGTAATGTTTAGTATTGATCAGTATTAAGACCCTTAATTAATTTTAAAATCCATTGCAAGTTTGCCTCTGAAACATAAAATTATGCTAACATGGAGGTTTTGGAGTTCTTTCTGTTTGTACCTTTTTTTTCAGTTTATGTTTTTGAAGTAACTGTGGTCTTACTCTTACCAGAAATCCAGGAATGCAAAATACCCTAAACTCAAGATAGGAGTTTAATCTGGAAATGGAAGAACCTTACCTTCTTTTTTAAACTTGGCTGTTTTTTTGGCTAACTCTCCTCCAAATTTTACTTTAAACTTATAAATGCGAGCGAATTAACTTTGCAGGTCTGAAGCCCTGTCAGTCACTATTACGGGCCTCACAGGATTTCAATTCTAAAAGCCATTCACCAGAATTGAAAAGAATGTGGAGGGATGCCTGCTAAATTTCTGCTCTCTCCTGAACCCAGCTCAAAGAGAAAACTTCCCAGATGTTCCTGAGGAGAGCCTTTGTCCTTTGAACTATCCAAGACCAAATGTCAATTACTCAGTCACTGTCCTTTTCTGTAGGATGCCTTTATTGTGACACTTTAATAGGTAACACATATAAGACCCTGTGCTGTGCTGTCATTATATATACTTATGCTATGGAAAAAAAATCAGAAAAGTATATTCAATAAGTGTTTGTTTGTGAACTCATGCTATTTCTTCTCAACCCAATCAATAGGAGGCTTATTCATTTAATCAGAAAATTCAATTAAAAATTTCCTACAAAGACTAGCTTCCCTGGAATCAATTTCTGCCACATTAGTATATTCCCTTCACTGAGAATTTGTTGTTGAACTTTATGAATCTACCACTAAGTAGCATTTTTCAGGGCACTTCAGTCTATGTATGAACCTACTCTCCTTTTATTTGGAGGTATCTGCAATCCTGCAGGGAGGAAGTGTTGTAGTACAGAGAACAGTGAGGCTAGCTAACAATTGCATTTCAGCATAATATTGTCCCACAGAAGGTTTTGCAAGGGATAGTTAATACTGACCTCAATACCTGCTAAACTTTTGTCAGTGATGAAGAGGTAAATACATAATGACAACTGAAAAATAGCACAAAGAATTTTGGGTGATAAACAGCAACAAAGATAGAACTATTAGGGAGTCAGGCAGGTTTGGCAACTTAAAGTTATTCAAATGCAGTCCTTCAATATAGACATAAACAGGATCTAGGAATAAATAGTGTGATCCACTGACACCAGACACACACGAGAATGTAGCGAAAGAAATGTAGTGAAAGAAATAACTTCAATGTGAAAAAACCCTATGCATCAATTGTTTAAAGACTTCCCCAATGCAAAATAATGAAAAACAATCTCTAAATAGTTATTGCTCCAGCAGCAAATTCCACTACCTCTCTGGGCAGACTATTCCAGTGCTCCATCAAAGTGAAGAAATTCCTCCTCATGTTTAGATGAAGTTTCCTATGCTAAAGTTTGTGCCCATTACCTCTGAGCACCACTGAAAAAAGCCTTGTCTTATTCTCCTTACACTCATCCTTGCAATATTTCTAAGCATTGATTAGATCCCTCAGCCTTCTTTTTTTCCAGTCTGAAAAGACCCAAATCATTCAGTGTTTCTTCATAAAAGAGGTGTTCTAATCCCCTAATTGTCTTAATGGCTTTTTGCTGTTCCATCTCCATTAGTTCCCTAATATTTTGTACTTGGGAGTCCAGAACTGGATGCAGTATTCCAGGTTTGCCCTCAGCAGGGCAGAGTAGAGTGAGAGGATGACCTCTTTTGACCTGCTTGCTATACTCTTCTTCATGCATCCCATGATACCATTGGTCTTCTCAGCCACAAGGGCACATTGCTGGCTCATGGTCATCCTACTGTCCATCAGGATTTGCAGGTCCTTTTACACAGAATTGCTCTCCAATGGTCAGCCTCTAACCTGTTTTGGTGCATGAGATTATTCCTCCCCACATGCAGCACCCTACACTTTCCCTTGGTGAATTTCACAAGGTTTCTCCTTGCCAGGCCCTCCACCCTGTCCAGGTGTCACTCTATGGTGGCACAACCACTCCTCCCAGTTTTGTATCATCACCAAACATGCTGAGGGTACACTGTTCCTCTGCCCAGGACCTGACTGAGTAATCTACATAAGGAGAAAAAATATGATGCAATTGTAGTAGATATATACAACTATAAAGCCTTTTCCTGATGATTGGAATGTAAGTCAAGGGGTAAATGGCTGTATTGAATATTAGTGTTAATCAATTAAATGCTTTTATTTTATATTCTCCAGTGCAGAACTATAAGGACTATGAGTTACAAAAAATTAAATTATTCTCAATAAGTCTCATAGCTCTATGTTTTATCATAAGAAGGATGTAACAGAGAATAGTATCTGAGAAACCATGAAGACACTCAGACATTATACTGAGAACCCCTTTCAGTTCTGATCTTTTTGATTGTTTCCTTCACAAGTTTTCATTTGCTAAACAACTAGTGTCCTTACTCCTCAAGGTCTCCTTTAGAAAGCTTAATTTTCTGTCCTTGCAGTGAGCAATAACCACTGTTATTGGCATTTTTTGTTACCTGCTGAGTTCTATGTCAGGAAGTCAGGTATTATCCATAACTTTCTCTGTTGGCCCAATTGAATGAAGTTTTACTGATGAAACTAAAACTAAGATAAACAGTTAGGTTGCTGTAGTTAATAAATGCAGTTTTAAGGTGATGAAGATTTTCCTTTATTTTTTATTTTTTCAATTACTACTTTAAAATTTAAAAGATTAAAATCCCTCCTGTAGCAATTTAATTAATTAATGTAAAACCACCATGAAAAATAAAATAGCAAGATACAGACATCGTTTTATTAATTCTCTTTTCAGAAAGCCCTTCTTCAGCAGCTTACTGCACACAAAGTATCCAAAACACAGATTAAAGGCAAGAGCACTGAAACATGACCTCATTGCAGAGCTTAAGGAAAAATTTGTACAGACATCCCTTTTTAAATACCCACATTCTAAGCTACATTTTCTTATGGTTGCATTCAAGTCAGTTCCCATTCTAGTGCCCTGCTTAATTTGATTATGTGGGGGTTTATTTGCTTGACAGACATAATAGTCAATTAATGCTAACACATGCTAAATCCTGTAACATCTTCTACTCTGATATCCAGCTGAAAGTACCTTTGATGGTGTCAGCAGTTCACATTCTAAATTTAGACAAAATAATTATCTGAAGAATGATAGGTTTTTATGCATATCAGAAGCCATTCATACAGAGAGATCTGCTGTGGTCCATTGTGTTTATAATCCATGGATTACATTCTAAGTGTGCACTGACACGAGTGACAGTAACAGCTCCATTATGGCCTATCATCCCAAATAATCAGGAATTTCATGACATCCTACCCTACATTTCTGTGAGCTTCTTCTGTCTCTTCCTTTTTATAGATATAAAAATACAAATGAAGTATAGAAGACACAGAATGATCCTAAATCATAGATACTTTAGATGTTAGAGAAGAAAAGGAAAGAGCATCAAATGCCAATCCCTGCTTACTTAGGATATTTAAGGTTCCAGCGCTGAAACATCTGTAACTTCATGCTGGTCTGAGGCCAGTAAAGTTATTTTAAAAATATATAAATTAAATTTCAAGGGACTGAGAGCTCTTTTTGACATTTGCTCATATTGAATGTGAACTAACATTTACTTCTAAATTTCATACTGTATCATTGCTAGAGGGTAGGGATGCCTTTAGTGCAGCACCATTCCCCTCTCTTGCTCCAAAATTTAGTGAAAAAACATCATCTTTCTATTTTGAAGATCACTGAAAAAAAATTCCTTTGTAATAAAAATGTAATTTTTGCAGGTTTTACCTGTAAATTATGTGATACCTATGTGTAGAATAGGCTACTATTACTTATTAATGTACCCAGTGTGCAATATGCATCAAATTCTAGTTTTGCTAAGTGAAAGAAAATAATTTTCAACTTCATAAAACACAGCCTTGAAAGTGTTTGGCTAATACAGATAGTACAATGAATAAGAATGAAAAAAATCCTTGTAAAAAGATAAACATTATGCTTTCTTTGCATTATAATTTTGTCATCAGATGACATCCTAATTGCGTTCACAGATCTGCATCTTGAACTGCTTGCTTGAAATACATATTTTTGATTAAATTCCTTGATTAATGTTTATGTCTTGCAACCTTTGTTGTTTTGGAAATTCAAGGATACAGCTTTCAGAGTTAAGGTGTAAGGCTTTACAATACACAAGCATATTTCTAGTCTCTTCATGTTTAAGTTGCTAGATTTCATGACTAATTAAAAGTTGGAAAGATTCTAGGCTTAGTCCTGGTTAAGTTACAGAACTTATCTGCAAAATTTTCTACCATTCAGGGACTTTGGTATATATTATATTGTTTTGTATATTCAGATTATAGATACTATAAACACATTTAAAAAGCATTTAGAATATGTAAACCCAGAATATGTAATTATGCGTTCATCAGTGTTAAGCAACCAAGGACAAATTGAAAGATAGCAGTGTCTGCTTTTGTTTGATTTGATACTCTGTTCTTGAAGTAACAATTGCCCCTTGGAAGTAAATTTATACTAGTGAAAAAAAATTCTGACAAAGATAATAAATATGATAAAATCTTTAAAATCAAAACAAAGAAATGAAAGAATAAATAAATATTCCATTGCTGAGCCTGCATAGTTGAATAACAAAGCATATTAAAAACATCACTCAAAACATGTTCTCTTTAATTAACTGGCTTTATGTCTCTAAGAGGTTAGTACATACAAATTGATAAGATTCTTCATAACATATTCAGCATTATTCAAAACTTCACTGCAAGAACTTTCAAGCTGTTAAAAACCAAAAAATGCCTCTTTCTTTAGAGGGCATACATCTGTTAAAAAAACCAAAAGCTAAACAGATTAATTTTTTTTAATGCATGACATTAATAACAGAAATTACATTCATAACATGTCATAACAGAAGAGGACTCCAAAATATTTCTATAAATATGAAAGAGCAAAAAAATACCAGGGAAAATGTGAGCTTGCTGCTCAGTAGGGTAGAGAAAGTACTAACAAATCACATGGAAAAGGCCAACGATCTCAATGCCTTGTTTGCCTTAATCTTTCTGTCCTACACCTTCCTTGGACTGATATCCCTGATAGATTGCACTACCAAGAGAGATGGCTGATGTTACTCTAAGGCTGCTTAATTAACATTGAATGGCCATAGTGAATGTGAGAGGCTCAAAAAGATTGGAAGAAAATAAATGTCACTGCTGTCTTCAAGAAGATCAAGAGGAACAGTCAATGTTACCTCAATCTCAAGGGAGATGATGGAGAAAATCCTACAAAAAAACACTTAAATACATGTACAGGACAAAAATGTGATCAGCAGCAGTCAGTGCAGATTTACAAAGTGTAAATAGTTGTAAAGATAGTTGTAAAGAAAAGTGACTGAACAGCCGCGCCCAGATTGCAGTGAGCAGGGGCATGAACTCCTGTTGGAAGTCAGTTACTAGTGGTATGCCTGGGCATCAGTACTGGGGTCAGTATTGTTTAACATCTTCATTCATGACTTGGATTTTGGGATAGTGGGACATTCTAAGCAAGTTCACAGATGTAGCAAAGCTGGAAGGACTGGCTGAAATATCAGCTGTATATCTGCTGTAATTCAGAGAAATTTTGACATTCTGGAGAAATGATGGTCCCTCTCCTCACGTGGACGAGGGAGAGAAAATATATTGAAAACCTCACAGCTGGAGATAAGGGCAGGGAAAAATCACTCAGAAATCACCATCACTGCCAAAACACTCAACTTTGTGGAAACTAATTTATTACCCATCTAAATTAGAGAAAGGTATGAAGAAATAAAATCAAATCTTAAAACACCTTTCCCCCACTTCTCACTTCTTCCAGGCTTAACTTTACTCACAAATTCTTTATCCTAGAGGTGCTACAACCATCACAGATGGGCTGAAGGCAAGTCCATTTTGGAGCTGACTGGCTTTGATGCTTTTGGACACAAGGGAGGTTTCTGGCAGATTCTTACATCTTCTTCTGCTTCTATAGCTTCTACACTACAGAAACCTTGCCATCCAAATCAAACACACAATCTCAGCCCTGGTGACTGACATCTGTAGTGGCATGTCTGGTTTGAGATTCTCCAGTACAGGAAAGACTGACTGCAGGAGGTTCACTGAAGGGTGACAAAGGTGTTTAATGGACTGTAGCATCTGACATACAAGAAAAAGCTGAGACTGGGACTGTTCAGTTCAGAAAAGAGAAAGCTCAGGAAGATTTTAAGAATGTATAAAAATATCTAATGTGAGAAAATGAAGAGACATTCTCTGTAATGTCCAGGTAACAGACATAAATGTAAACTCATTAAATTCCATATGAATACAAGAAAACACTTTTTTTCTCTGAGAGTGGTTGCACACTAACTCAGTTTGTGCAAAGAGTTTATAAAGTCTCCATCTCAGAGTGAGAGGCGTTAACAAATGTTAATGGCTGAAGAACATCAGGGATCTAGCACGCAGAAAAAGAGAAGGGTCCTAGTTGTAGGGGACTCAGTCCTGAAGGGAACTGAGGGACCAATATGCAGAGCTGACCCTCAACAAAGGGAAGTCTGCTGTCTGCCTGGAGCCCATGTCAGGGATATCATTAAGATACTCCCAAACATGGTGAAGCCAACAGACTACTACCCACTGCTTGTCTTCCAGGCAAGTGGGGAGGGAGTTATGTCCCATAATCAACAAGGGATGAAAGAAGACTTTCAGACCTTGGGACGGTTGGTGAAGGGATCAGAAATAAAACGCCAGTACCTATTCAGGTAGTAAGAGTTGTTAGTTGCTTATTGTCTTGTGACTAATAATTTGGATATTGGCCTTAATGCTGGGGAAGAAATATTAGTTTGGGACAATTTTTTTGTTGAATTCAAACTGAGGCTCTGACTCCACTGTTCACCAGATGAAGGAGCTGCAAATACAATACGCATGAAATTCAGCACAGGTACACCTAGTATGTGTAGGACAGCATAAAAGAATAGACCTCAACATAATATATTTAGCATAATATTTCATAAGAATCTGAGGTATTTGTCTTGCTTACCACAGCTTTGTCTTTGCTATTTAAAAATTCATACTGTTCTGTGTATTAACTGTGCTATAAACCAAAGACCTGAAGGGGGCAGAACCTTCTCATACCTACTCTCTATTACGAGAATTTGGGGGAAGATTACATAATCTAAGGTCTTACTAAGACCCTGAAAGCTGTTGTAGCAGTAGGTTGTGATGAGGCTAGGAAATAAAATTGGTAGTGCAGTACATTTGCCCTAAGGAACAGTCTAATGTCTCTTTCCTGGAAGTAGTTCTACATATTACCAGGCATTAGATATGGAGTTCTACCTGTAGGATCAATGTTTAGTAGCAAAAAAAATAAAGGAAGAAACCACTAAGAAGCCTGGCAAAAAGATTATTAATTTAACTTTTTTAAAATATTATTAAATCATTTCTTAGTGCTCTTATATTGAAATAATGAATATGTCAATTAAGTGTATATGCATTCAAGAGAAAGTGAATCACAGCCATTTTCACATGTGAGTTTGTCAAATAGTTTTAGGAACCTTAAAAAGTAAGGAGGCTGTTAGGCAAAGTTATGAGTAAAATTATTTAAAGCACAAAGCTATGCATTCGCTAAATTTCTTTTTGTTTTAGATCACTGCATTAGCTCCTGTTAAATGTGATCTGCTCCTTTTTATAACAGGTGTGACAGTTTCATATCAACAAAACTTTC